>FLSR01004869.1:5281222-5363404 GCA_900092035.1 Leuciscus waleckii | reverse complement strand
GTAAATAAGTGATTAAGATGTTTACAATTAGCCTAGATGTATCCAGATAGTAAGCAAAATATGTTATTACATTTCTATTTTGTCTCTCTAATTCAGCCTGATTTAGTGGAAGGGTTGGTTGTTGTGGATATTAGTCCCTCTCAGACTTCAGCCCGCACCAATTTCCATGCCTACATCCAGGCAATGAAGGAGGTGAAGATAGCCAGTGATATCCCACGTTCCACAGCACGAAGACTGGCTGAAGACCAGCTCAGGAAGATAGTAAAGGTAACCATGTCCACACACATGCCTTATACTGTATATAGACAGTTAACTGGAATATTGTTATAGTGGCATTTCAATGTAATCAGCCACATTTATGTTGTTTGCAGGAGCGTTCAGTTCGTCAGTTCCTTCTCACTAACCTGGAGGAGCAAAATGGTGACTATGGCTGGAGGATCAACCTGGAAGCCATCTCAAACCACCTAGAGGACATGATGGCTTTTCTGATTTTAAAACCACCTATGAGGGTCCAACTCTTTTCTTGGTGGCAGTAGCTCAGCCTACATAAGGTAATAACTTTATTTAAACCCCTACTTGTACACATGTGCATCATTATGGTTAATATAATCTCTCTCTGTCAACTCAAGTTAAGTCACCATTATTTATATAGCGCTTTATAGAATACAGATTGTTTCAAAGCAGCTTAACAGTGATAACAGGAAAATTATTCATTTCGGCTGTTGTTCAGCTGAAGTCAGTTCAGTGTTGATTCAGTTCCGTTGTAAATATCATCAATTATTAAATAGGTTCATTTCATCTATACATCAGTTCAGTTCTCATATAACAGCGTCAGTACAGTCAGATCAATAATACTGTTGAATATTAAGCATCACTTTTCTCTTTCACTTTTGAATGTTTGAAGTGTCTTAAATACATGTTTATTTAATTCTGTGTCTGTTTTCCTGCCATGGACCCCTTGGTTATCCTCTTAGCTCTGAGGATTACCCTGAAATCCAGCGACTTTTTCCTAGTGCTGATATCCAGTACATCCCAGATGCCAGTCACTGGATTCATGCTGACAAGCCTTTGGATTTCATCAGCTCCATAATCACGTTCTTACAATCATAGTCCTTGTCTCAGGTGAGGATACATACAGGTGCGCCCAATGATTAAGGGACAGTGAATGAATGGTAAGGGTGTGTGGACCAAGATGACTGTTATTGAGTTAAATCTAGTCTCTTACCTTATAATGCACAATAGCACCGGTATATAATTCCTGATAGTTAGTGTATTAATTTTTCAATGTGGTATTTGCTGTTGCGTAACATAGTACATTAATTAAAATTGTATTAAAAGGATGTATAGAAATTTGGCCATGACTTTCAATCAAGGACATTTGTCCATAGCTGATACAAAACAGTGGATCCAGTGGTTTAAAAAAATATACTTTACCTTCATAACTTGTATGATAAATGGACTAGATTTAGATTTTTTTTTATATATATATATTTTGATTTCAAAAATTAAACAATATTTGAGCTTTATAGCTAAATGATAATTGGACAGATTTCAATTTTTCAATTTTGTTAATACTTTAAATTATATATTTTTTTTTTTGGTAAGCATATTGTTGACATGGAAACCCTTTCTCTGTGCTCTGATAACAAATACAGATGTCTATGCAACAGCGTGTGACTTATTTAACTGTTCTCAAGCTGAAAGCATCTCTCACAGTTTCCGCTTTAGATTGAATAAGACCACAACACTTTGACGTGCAGCCAAGAATTGTTACTTTTTTTCTGGAAACGGAAATTTTAGTTGTTTGTGAAATGTTTTAAATCAATAATGCTATTGGGCATAATAGGTTTGTTTCTGTTGTTGTGCATGTGTTATAAGGTAGGTGGGTAACACTAGTTTGGGGACCAATTCTCACTATTAACTAGTGGCTTATTAGTTTGCATATTACTAGCATATTGGCTGTTTATTAGTACTTATAAAGCAGATATGAATGCATATTCTACATCCCTTAATCCTATCCCCTGCCCAAACTTAACAACTACCTTACTAACTATTAATAAGCAGTAAATTAGGAGTTTATTGAGGAAAAAGTCATAGTTAATAGTGAATATGTGTCCCCCAAACTAAAGTGTGACCATAGGTATTTTATTAAAAACCGTTTTGTATGGCTTTACAACAAATGAAAATGCTGCAATGTAACTAATAAGACATCTTTCAGAGCATCAGAAATTATGCTGACAGAACTACAAAAGGGTTTTACCTGAAAACTTTTTTTTTTTTTTTTTTTTTTTTTGGCCCTGGGTCCTCTTTTTTTCTAACCCCTTGTTCTGTATTTAACGAATAATCAATAAATCGATCAAGTACACAAGTGTGTGCTAAAATACCTGTTTTGGTGCTTGTTCGGCCATTAGATACTGCACAGTTTATCTTTTTGGAGCTTTTGCAGGTATGTTAGTGTGATTTATTACTGACAATGTGCCTACCTCTGCACATTTTCCACCTAATATTGGTAGGTTTATCACTTATCAGTAGGTTTATCACTGTTGGATGGTTATTAAAGTACCAAAGCAGGGGTTTATGGGAAGAACATTGTGTGTGGCACACATTTAAGAATAAATGTACATGTATGTGTTACTGTTTTGGCAGTCTTCAGTATAAAAGCTGCTGTTATAAGGGGATATTTTTGTTCATTGTGAAAGTGTCGATGTTTGTAAATGACAAGTATTTTGTATATCCATATACAGTACTGGTTATATAAATGTATACTATATTATATTTATGACTTTATCTTAATGATCGATAAATCAAGAAATATGCTGCAAATTGACATATCCTAAATGTCAGTGTGTATTCTCTGATGTCACATTATCATTGTATTGAATGTTTATGGTGGAACACTAGAGTCATAGCCCTGCCGTTGCTTGTTACGTCTATTCAGACACAATTTGTTGTGTTTCTGTGTTTACAGGGAACTGTATCTTGCAGAATTATAGCTTTTCACAACTAAAGTTTACTGCCAGTGATTATCAGCATTTTTTATTTTTTTTTAAATATTAAGTCTGAACTTTTAGCATTTCAATGGACTGTTTCATAAAGCTAGATCAACGGGTGTCATTGAAAAATTAACATTGAGAATACAGTGTATTTTCATTTTTTAACTCCTTATGAAACAGCCCATTGATTTAAAGAATGTACATGTATGCCATTCTAAAAGACGAATCAGTTGAGAACGTAATGCACAGACACTTATGATGTTTTTTTAACAATATAGTTTGTGCTTCGCTTATTCACAAAGTACAATGAAATTAATATATATATTGGGTTTGTTATCTTGGCACTTAGAGTACTTGATATATTTTCATTGTACGTAATCTATCCTTGAACTAAATTAGAGAGTTAAACCTATTCTTGATGCTTCATGCAGTACTCTATATTGTTTGTTTGAAAGTGGAGAAAACTAAATGTATTGTTACTATTTAGTACATACTTAGTGATACTGGTTCTTTGTTTTATTGGTCTAATGTGTCCGTAATGACAGGCATGAAAGAGTGTGTGGGAGTAACAGTATGAGTCAAGTTGAGCAGTTTGTATGGGTGTATTGCCTTTGCATGCCAGAGTGTATCTGTGTGCAGATTTGTTACTACTAAATAAATGTACTAGTCTTCAACCTGCTTATGTGATTGATTTGTACTTCCTTACAAGACAGTTTTACTACATATACAATGCTGTAGCAACTGCTTTATTCCTATCAGGGGCAGTGAGCATTGTAAGTATCGCTTGTTCCTGTACAGGTGCTGTCAGGGCCTTTAAAAATCTGCCTAGAAGCTAAACTGTTATTGAATGGTGAAGTATAATAACTATTTTTTATTTTATAATTTAGGTCATTTGCATTTTTAAGGGAAAATTAAGTGGATATGCACAGCAGCAACCATCATGCATATAAGTAAGGTGTGTTGGTTACATGCAGGATGGTAAACTTCCTATTTAGTCAGTGAAAACAGATCTTAGTAGTATGCACAATAAAGTATAAAGATGTTTATACACAAAAATAAATAGACAATACTTACAATAATGCATTGCACCAACCAAACCAAGAACAGATAGAGTCACTTACTCTACTGTTCAAACGTTTGGGGTCAGTCAGAAATTAATATTCAGTATTAAATTGCTCAAAAGTGGCAGTAAAAAACATTTGTTACAAAAGATTTCTATTTTAAAAAAATGTTGTTGAACCTTCTATTCCTCGAAGAAAAATGAAAATATTTCAGGTATACACCAAAATGTTTTCTACATTGATAATACGAAATGTTTCTTGAGCCCCAAATCAGTATATTTGAATGATTAACCAAAAATTATAGAATGAATATAGTAATGCACAGTGCTCACTATCAGAAACCACCACAAAATGGACTTTGAGCATAATTTAACCCAATGTGGATTAATAATTAATAAAGTTAACAGCCTTGATTTATGTAGTAGGGTTTCTCTGTCACCTTTATTCCCTTTTCTTAACAATAGACAAGATATCACGTCATTCAAAACCTTCTCAGATTCTCAGTCAAACAGTTAACATCACCTCTACAGAGAAAAGCACATCAGTTTAATGCATCATAACATTCTTCATAATATTATTTACATCCTTAAGATTGTCATCTCACTGTAGTGTGGCAATCTGATCTAAATCAGGGAATAATCAATGATATGTGACATCATCCATATGTTACGTGTCACTGAAACGGCCTCGTCAGTCCAAAGAAACCGTTTGAAAATTGTCCTCTTTGTCGCTCATTTGTGGCTGAGACTCAACAGGTCCCTGTGTAGCGATTTTTCCACGTCTGAACCTGTCTTTCCATCTCTGAGTCGCTGCAGGTGATCGGGGGGTCGACACAGGTGTCTGCGCCAGGGTGGCATATTCAGGTTTTTGAGGGAGGGGCTTATTTGAGCGCCGCAAAACAGAGAACCCTTTAGGCTTCTTCTGGGCCTGTTCTTCCTGCTGCTGTTTGAGGAGCTGGTGATGAAGAATGGTCTGTACGTCATCCTGTAACACACATGACAACTGTTTTAAGAACATCCATGAGGAAAATCAACATGGCCAAATCACATCAATGAGTGTGTTCAGGGGTTTGCAGGAAAACCAGACAGAGTCCAGATGGCAAAACAGGATTCAGATCCAACAGTCCTGCAGAGATGAAGCCCTAGCAGCTGTTCTCCCAACAGAACACACTTACCCCTTGATTACATTAAATAACATCAATCATGTACAGTGTTAGATTATATTAATATTGAAATATGTATTTTTAGGACAACATCGTTGATTTTTAGTGCTTTTTTTTTATACAGTTAAGCCTATTAAAATTATAATGACTCTATAATGTTTCAACAACTAAAATTCACCTTGTCTGTTGAGGTAAATATGTTTGATTGTTACCACTTTGAAATTAACTAGACCAGATACAAATAAAATATATATATTTTAATTAATATTAATATTTACTTCTTTTTTATTCTTTCTTATTTTTGCTTTCATTAAAAAGCAAAAGCATCAAACTTTTTAGCAATTTTGATCAGTAATTCAAATCTGCAATTAATTGGCATCTGAGTCTGTTTAAACATACTTTCCAGGCCTCCAGCTCTACGGTCAGTTCTAGTCGACTCTGGACAGCTTCCAGAAGTTGGTTGTTTAGTGTCATCAATTCGTTCTTGCTTCTCAATAGCTCAGTTTCCATTGCTTGTTTTCTGAATTTAAAAAAGAAAAAAACACAGAGTTGACATGACAGAAATGACAACTATTGCAATGTTTGGAGTAGGAAACTTGCTACTGCCAATACATACCCGACACACTGCTGTGAGCAAGCCATGCTGTTGCTGGCTGTTTTGTGCATGAAAACGATCTGCAAAGTTACAAAGCACAAAGTCCACATGGAACAAAGTTACAAAGCACAAAGTCCAAAGGAAGTTAATCTCTCCAACTCTCTTTGGCGTTTGTAGTCCTGCCATCATTTCTGTGACTTAGCTCTGTCAAAATGCCGGCTACTCAATAAACAGTTGGGTAAGTGATTTCGCTATATTGCTGCATTACATTTCTGGCACACACACTATGTGGCTGACAAATCAACAACAGACTGTAGCAGTTGACCAATCAGAGAAGACTGGGCTTTTTTGAAAAGGCAGACTTTAAAAAGATAGGAACAGAGCGTTTCAGGTAGAAGGTGAAAAGAGGTGCTGCATCAATGTAGAGTATAAGAAAAATTAATTTTTTGGAACTTTAAATCATGTGAATGCATTCTAGCAGACCCTAAAAATGAAATTACAAACTTGTAAACGAGAATAATATGGGCACTTAAAAGATTTCTGCAAATGTTCTTAAATTTAAGGAGCATGTGAATGGAATGGTTACCAGAGGCCTTACAATAAAGGAATATGCAAATTCCAAAAAGAGGCGTGCCACATATGAGCTGATGGGCGTGGCTAAAGCTCACCTGAGAGTTGTGGTTAAGGGCGAGACTACGGGCCACGTTCTTCAGCTGAAGCAATGCGGTGTCTAAAGTGTTGGCCTGGGACGGCTGATTGACTTCTGCTGCTTCCAAGTCTGTCAGAGGAAGTAGCAGCTTTACAACATACTGAACCTCCTCTGCCACCTGACACACCGCAAAAACAATGAAAATGCAATTATGACAAACCCTGATTGCATAAATTAAATCATAATCCAGTCTGTTAGAAGCTGGCATCACTTATATGAGGGTGTTGTCAAAGAATATTTCCAATTGTGGGATGACAAAGTTGAAAAGAAAAAGTTAAGGGCAAGGCCTATGAGACAGAAAGTTCATTTAAAAGCTGCAGACTCACCCGCTGTCTGTTTTCACTCCACCAGGTCCGCTTTCATTTTGTTGTTCCAGTCTATCCACCTGAGCCTTGAGCCTCAGACTGCGCTGGCGAGATAATGCCACCTCCCTTTTCACTTGTTTCAGCTGTAGCCATAGAGAGAGCATTGAATGAGCGCAACATTCATGCTTCTTTTGTTCATACAGCTACACTTGTGTGCATGTGTAAATCCACTCAGAATGATATCAGACTGACACATCTGCAAGCATAATCACATGATGTTCCTGTCTCCTTTATAACCTTGCTATTCTGGATTTTCAGAAGAATGAGACAAATGGAATCTTGCCATTCCGGTGAAACTAGCAGGAAACATTCAGAACCGAATCTGAGATGACCATGTAGTGATTTGACTGCTGAAAATGTTTTCCACTAAACGTCTAAATATAGTTTTGGTGTTTCAAAAATGTATTTGTTTTAGCTAAATACGCATCATTAGGAAAACATTAATAATGCAGCGAGTGAAATCAACATTCCACTGACAGTTTGTCCTGGACATGGGTTTGCCTGTAAATTGAGACATTGTGTAACATTCATTATTAGCTCTGAAGAGTCATGTTGCATTAAAAAGAATTTGGTTGAATAAAGGAAAAGTGGATTTACATTTGTTAAACAATGATTGGGCATCTGGGGCCCGTACCATGATGGTAGTTGAACAAACTCAGAGTTACAGAATTAGTTTTGAGTTGACAAAACCAAACCAGTCCAACCAGGCTTTGTTGGTACCATGATGCTGATCATCAGCTGTCTCTGTCAACTCAGGTTTTGATCCTGAGTTTATGAGTTTAGGTGTGACATAAGTAGCGAACAGCCAATCAAACTGCGATTCATTTCTCACGAGAGAAGCAGCGCGATTCACTTCTCTCTTCTGCAGAATATTACGAGATTGAAAAATATTAAGAATTTAAACAAATTTACAGAGCAAGAAGAAAATAGCTGTCTATGAAACACAACAACTAAAAGAAAAAGTCTTGCTATTCAGTGCAAGTAAAAGTTGTGAAGTTAGTTTTACAGTTGATAAAGGTATGGAGAGAATTGAACATTTAAGCTCACATGTAGTCATTTTATAGCTTTATCTATTGATTCTAAAGCATATTTATATTACCTTTTATATATTTATTCCTATAAACTGTGCGTAATAATAATTGATAAACTAAAACTGTACATGTGTGATCTATTAATAATTACATAAATAATATCTAAATCATACAAAATTATTATTCTAAATAAGCGTTACTAAACGTGAGACGATTTTGTCTTTAAAAATCATTTGCTATGTTGTGGTCCTTAATTTGGAGTAGAAACAGGGGGAGTGACTTTATCGCATCAAACATGTGTCACTTTGCTCACAGCTGATTGGTCCAATTTTGGTTTGCAACCTCTAACCTGGAACATAACCTGCCCCGGACCAGGTTAGTGGAGCGTAAATTACTATGGCGATGAACACTGCTAAAAGCCAAACCACTTTCATGGTGCCTAAAACCCAGGGTTGGCGCAAACTAAACTGAAACATATCTGGCTAGCCACCTAAACCGGCTTCACGGTATAGGCCCCTGGTCCTCTCATTGATCTTGTCCTTTTGTTGTTTGTTTGCTTCTTCAATTATAAGATTTACAATATCTCAAAATGAATAATACTTCTGATGATTTTAATCTGTTATTCTGCTGCCCTGGCAGATATGTGCTCCTATGTCTAATACTTTGTTTTTTACATCATAATAACCAAATAAAAACAAGTATTTAATGCTTTACATTAAGCTGTTGCTGCCTTAAAATTTTAAGTATAATCAACTTAGATGTTTAAGTCATTTCAACTTAAATTAAATTATATTAAACTGATTTTAAAACGAGTTGAATCTAGTAAAACTTATATATAAAAAAAAAGTTTAAGCAATGTAAAAACATGTTGTCATAAATTATTGATCATATAATTTTTGCAGTGTAGCGAAGTGGGCTTCCACTCCGGAGCAGATCCGGTAACACTTCATCTATGTATGACCGAGGGGGCTTCGGGGCCCCGTCCGGGTCAGAATGCTCAGTTTGATCTGTCTCAACTGTATCATCGCTGTTGCCATCCCCTGCCAGCTGTTCTTGTAACTCATCCAGTGTGGACAGTGGTGAGCTGTTAGACTCTCTGTCCATGTTAGTGTCTTGACTTGAAATCGAATCCTTTCCTTCAGTTAATCGTTTGTGCACTTCCTCAGTGGTGAGAGGAGATTCCATGAGGTCCTTGATTGTGAGTAAAGTTACTTGTGAACCTCTCGTATAGGCTTCCATCACCTTCTAATAACGAACAAAGCTAAGCAGTATGTTCTTATTATGGGAGAGACGACTGAAACCGAGAAGAGAGAATGTCTTCAAACCAGTTTTTCCTGCTTTTTGACGCTCAGAAATGTCACGTGTGCGTCAATAATCCTCACCGGGTTCGACATCACAGTGGGTTTTACCTCAGGGACGGTAATCTTTACGCAGATTATATAAACATGACGAGATGCTTGTGCGTGTCAGGCACGTCTGTGGAATAATAATAACACCCCTTGATTATGTTAAGCTTTGATCAACACACTTAGGCTATCATATCATTAAGTCTCCTTAAGAGAAATTTGAGAGCGAGAGAAAGAAATTGCGTGCATATTATAAAGGCTAAATGTAATGTTGTTAACATTATCAGATATGTCTAAAGTAAACAAATGGGCACAAGCTGTTCCGTTTGGCTATGCCCTCACCCTTACTCAAATAACAGCTGGTCTATTTATAAAGCCTATGAGAACTCCGACTCGTTTCCCCGAATCGGTTCTTTTGAATAGTTTGAATCGAACAAAAAAAACAACAACGATTCAGTGATTCTTTTACGTAATATTCCCTATAAAGTAGGCCTACCTCAATATAATAGCGGTTTTTCATTATTTTTAATAAAGTTTATGAATAAAGGTTGTAATTCGATGTAGGCCTATTGTTTCCGTGATTCAGCATATAAAAATTAGAACTTTATTTAGGCTAATTGTTTACTGCTGGATCCGCTCTGAGCTATTTCCAAAAACAGTCAAATATTCTGTCAAATCTAACATTGCAATGCAATTTTATAATATATTAAAAAGGTATAATATAAAAATGTAAAGATATTCAAATCCTTGAACAGAACTTAAGTCAGACATTTTAAACACTTGTTATGTTATTAGCCTCTGGGAGAGCAATAATCCAAAATAGTCGTTCTAACATTTCAAAACACTTTAAAATTAGGGGGAAAAATAGGAATAAAACTAAAACTATAGCCTAACCTAAACAGAATCGTTTAAACAACTTCGATCCATTTCTTCTGGGATAGGGATGTATGTATCTGGATCTGACTGAATCCGTTGGGAGCTACGATTGGCGAAAGAAACGTTCAGACCGAGAACCGGTTCGACTGATTCATTGAAATGATCTGACTCAGAAGAATGATTCATTAACGAAACCGACATCGCTAATTTATAGCCAACGCTTATGGACAGAGAGCTGAGCACTATCAAGGTTGTGTAAAGTATTTGTTTTTGGTGGTGCTGTAACTGAGAGAAGTATGTACGAGCAAAAGAGCGAGCTGCAACTCGCGCCATAAACACTGAAGGGCGAACCGCTATAGGTGAGTGAACTCAGCCATTCAAGAATAGAATGTGCTGTTTTGCTTTCTAAAATAACACAAACTCATTACGAATTATGAAAAAAATCAAAAATATAATAATAATTTTGATTACAAATTGTTATGAAATACACACTCAAACAATTTGACCCTTGACAAAGTTAAACATGGATTAATGTGTTTGTGTGTGTGATCAACTTTAAAAGGACAAAGCATTTGAAGTAGGCCTACTGGATTTCTGAATCGTCAGAATGACAAAAGAGGAGGAAAACCCTGAATGGGTTGGTGGTCAGGAATTTTATGACAAATATGAACCAAAGGAGATCTTAGGAAGGTAGGTGTCACTAATTTTGATGAAGTTTGTGTCTGGAAAAAGAGGCATAAGCATATAAAATAATAACAATAACAATGAAATTCTTACCTTAAATATAATTATAATTAGCCTAATTATAGTCCTGAATTTATCTGAATGTATTTTCTCCTAGAGGTGTGAGCAGCGTGGTTCGCCGATGTGTGGACAAACGGACCTCCCAGGAATATGCAGTAAAAATCATAGACATCACACCATCAGACAAAATGACACCTCAAGAAATACTAGAAATCCAGCAGGCCACTGTGAAAGAGATCGACATTCTCCGAAAAGTGTCTGGACAAAAAAACATAAGTATGACTGTCCAGTGGAAGTTCCTCTTGATCCTTTTACAATACATATACTACCAAATATAACCTAATATAATGGTGCTATAAAACAGAAAATCATATATCTTTTAATTTATTACTTTTTTTTTCAGTTACAAAATTGAAAATTGTAAGGCTATTTTGGTTCTGCAAGAACAACAAGAACAAAAAATAGGATGTCTTTTTTCCCCCATAGTTCAACTGAAGGATTGCTTTGAATCAAAGCCTTCTTCTTTTTGGTATTTGATCTGTAGTATTGCACACACCATCTCTCATGTCCGTGTCTCACTGTTGTTAGTGGTCACACACCCTTATATAGAGAGACCCAAGCTATATCTAGGGACCAAAATATTATAGACTTGAGCCAGTATGAAACAAACCTAGCAAACTTTTTGAAATGTCATAGCAAACAGTCACAAAACTATAGAATTGTGGTTGCACAATTCTATATTTTACAGCAGAAAATGGCTCAAAATCAATTGCTCATATTAATTGTTGTGTTATTTACAAGTTTGCTCCCTATTCAGATTTCTAAATGTTCCCTGTGGAGATTATCTGTTGGTTGACAGTGCTGCATACAGATAGGACACTGCCTATTCTAAGAGCCCACAACAAACTCATTGCCAAGACGAGACTGTTTCTGCCAAACGCCCGACTCTCAAAACAAGCATGTGCACAATATCACCCCTAATTCCTTCCTTTGTCCAGACACTTCTATTTTGAACAGATGCAGTTAGTTTTTCTTATCTTTCATCATTTTATAGGCCTTGACATTACTGTTTTGTTGATGTTTAAAGATGAATGTTGTTTTAACAGGATGAAGAGAGGAGAACTCTTCGATTACCTCACAGACAAAGTCACCCTAAGTGAGAAGGAGACACGGTCAGCTCCCTTGAATAATCCAATTGTGGATTGTATTTAAACAAATAAATCCTATGCTAAAAAGGAGATTATATAATCAAATGCTTTAAGCTGTTGCCAACAACAACAACAGTGCATCTTGATGGGTTTAAAGTTAGTTATGTCACACTTATGAATGTAGTGTTTTTATACTTCTATTAATTTCCTCATACACTACCATTCAAAAGTTTAATGTTTAAAAAAAAAAAAAAAAACTTTTATTCAGCAAAGATGCATTCATTTGATCAAAAGTGACAGTAAAGATATTCTGCTGTACGGCCAAGGCGGATGTACGGTACAGCAGGGTAATAATAATAAATGTTTATTGAGCAGCAAATCATTATATTGAATGATTTCTGAAGGATCATGTGACCTGAAGACTGGAGTAATGATGCTGAAAATTTAGCTTTGCCATCACATGAATAAATTACTCTCTAAAATATAATAAAATAGAAATCAGTTATTTTAAATTGTGATAATAATTTACTGTATTTTTGATCAAATAAATGCAGCCTTGTTGAGCACAAGAGACTTCGTGCTGACCTCAGACTTTTGAACGGAAATGTACATACAACTTTAGCTGTTGTTTTAACCTTAGAGGTACGATCTTGATTATTGGCACTCAGTTTTCTCTTCTCTCACTCTTTGATAGAAAGATCATGCGAGCTCTTCTGGAGGTGGTTGAGTATCTTCATTCCCATAATATCGTCCATCGTGACCTGAAACCAGAAAACATTCTGTTAGATGATGATGTGAATATCAAACTCACTGACTTCGGTTTCTCGATCCAGATTGAGCGTGGACAAACACTGAATGGTGAGTTCTTATGAACACCTTTAAACATAAGCATTCGGATTGCAGATATTGTAGTTTAGAAGCACCTGCCTCTGTTTCACTCCTATAGAAGTTTGTGGAACACCAGGTTACTTGGCTCCAGAAATCATTGAGTGCTCCATGGATCCCAAACAGGCTGGCTATGGGACTGCTGTTGACCTGTAAGCACATAAAATAAGTATGCATCAGTGATATTTTAGTATTATTTACATACTATTAGTATTCATTCTTTTAAATTAATTTTTATTGTTTATTTTTAAGGGTTAGTTCACCCAAAAAAATTATTTATTTCATTAATTACTCACTCTCATGTCGTTCCAAGCCCATAAGACCTTCATAAGACCTTCGCCAACATTTAAAAAAACTTCATGTAATATTTATATATTTTTTCAGCTTTTTTAATAAACAAAAATGCTTTAGAACACTTAGTTTTAGGTAACAACACTGGTGTGCATAAACCACGCTTAAACACATGAACTTCCTGGCAGTGACAGTGAACCAGAAGAAAATGAATTGATTCTTACATAACCTTCTTTGTCTTCTCTTGTGTAGATGGAGCATGGGGTGATCTTGTACACTCTTCTGGCTGGATCTCCACCGTTCTGGCACAGGAAACAAATGCTGATGCTTCGAATGATTCTTGCTGGGAAATATGAATTCAGCTCTCCGGAGTGGGACGACCGCTCAGACACTGTCAAAGACTTGGTGTGTGTTGCTTGTTTTAATTCGTTGTGGTCCCGTTTGTCTTGCTGACAACCAGTTTTGAAAGAACTTCAAAAAAAGTCAACTTGTTTTCTTCCCAGTAGATTTCCAGATTATTAGTTGTGGACCCGCAACTTCGCTATACAGCTACAGAAGCCCTCAATCACCCCTTCTTCCAACAGTACAGGGCCGCAGAAGTTCGGCATTTCAGCCCTTACAGGAAGTTCAAGGTAAAGAGCAAATGTTCTAGATGATAGTTCTTAAAAAGCAATGTCTTTGAGGGTTTGAATGTCACCCTACACATTGCAGGTTATTTCTATGACCGTACTTGCCGCCATGCGCATCTACTGCAACTACCGTCGTGCCAAACCTGTGACCAAGGAAGTGATCTGCAGCGACCCGTAGGCCATCAAACCTCTACGCAAAATGATTGACGCATGTGCCTTTAAGATCTACGGCCACTGGGTGAAGAAAGGGCAAACTCAGAACAGAGCCGCTTTATTTGAGAACACTCCAAAAGTCATTCTGCTCTCTATTGCAGCTGAGGAGATGGATGTAGCACACAGGACTTGGTGAGGGTTCATCATCTCCAGTTACTACTAGATACCACAATTTACCTCAAGACCATGTTGATAACGGTCCAAAAATAGACCTCTATTGCTATGACAGCATATCAGACCCTCTTATTGACACAGTGAAAAGGAAACAAGTAAATTATCTTCCGGTGGCCTTTTATTTCCTTTTAAATGCTAAAAAAGTCAAACCAATAAAAATGTATGGTATTATTTAATACAACTGCATTTCAATTCAATTACATGGTTTAAATTGTATATCTAAATGGTTTTAATGATTAGAAACAACTGTAAGATTTTAATTTCAAGTATTTTGTGGGAAAAAAGCAGATATAACACTGAATTACAGAAGTTTATGTCTCCACGGGAGAAATGTAGTATCAATCCCATAATGCACCACTGGCATCAAATAATCTTGAACATTTGGCCCTTAAAGCTCAGTCCTTTTCTGTTTTGCATTTGAGCTCATTGCACAGCGGAAGCCCAGGTTATCAGAGGCTGAATCTGGTGTGTTTCCCATCCTGCATGTGAGAACATAAAATACACATTTTGTTCATCATATTCTCATATATTGCTTTGGACAAAAGCTTTAGCAATTGTTGATGTACCTGCTTTGTATCAACTGGAAGTGTTACAAGAAGCACTAATAAAAGTCTAATAAAAGCTGACTTTGAGTAATATGCATATAGCATGACTGACCTAGTGGTGACACGAGCTCTGTGATTGGCTGAGCCATCGGCAGTGTCAATCCAGGATGCTCCACGCAGGACGTACATGGTCTGAGCACCAGGAAAATTTGACGAGGTCCACTCCCAGACATTACCCAGCATGTCATATAGTCCTGGCAAAAGGTGGGATATTATTCTCAAAATTCAGAACAATAGTAAGAGAATTACAATACAGTTCAAAAGTAGGATTTTTCTGCCAGGATGCATTAAAGTGATCAAAAGTGACAATAAAGACATTTATAATGATATAAAAGATTTCTATTTCAAATAAATGCTGCTCTTCTGAACTTTTTATTCATCAAAGAATCCTGAAAAAACCGCTATAACACAGTTTCCAGAAACATTTTAAGCAGCATAACTGTTGGTGAGCTTTAAAGACTTTTTACCAGCCCCAAACGTTTAAAGATTTAGGTAGATTTTATCCTAGATAGCTTGTTGTTGATAATATGTGACGCACTAGAAAGTGTAACAGCTCATGTGCCGTGTGTCGTACCCTACCATAGTTATTCTGTGGAGGATAGGCAGTTACAGGAGCTACACCATGATAGCCATCTTCTCTGGTGTCCCCATCGGGAAAAGGCCCTTTTGTAAAAAGAGTTTCAATTTACCAACAGGAAAATATACACTTCTTTAAGAAAAGGACAAGAAAATCCCTCAACTGACCTGCCAGAGGTTAGTCCGGTTCAGCAAAAACTTGTTGCCCCATGGGTATGTCCTGCCTGAAATACACATGTGCTGGCTATGAAGGTTGCGGTACATAAAATGATGCATAACAGGAGGACAATTACTGCATGACAAGAATAAGAATAAGACAGCAGACACAAGGCTTTTTTGGCTTGCCTTCTAGACCCCCACGCGCAGCCATTTCCCACTCTTCCTCAGTTGGCAGCGTTTTCTTCTTCCACTGACAGTAGGCTTGGGCATCATTCCAGCTGACCTGCACCACAGGGGATTCCAGTCTGCCCTTGATACCAGAGCCTGGTCCTGCTGGCTGCACACATTAAAACCAGAGACCTCAGACATTCATAAAGTCTAAATTAATTCATTAATAAACAATAAATACAGTTTTAAATCATGTAATACATTTATCTTTATAAAATGTGTGTTGAATATCTCAAAGAAATGCAATTTAATATCGTACATAGAACTTACAGTATATGTCTGCAAATAAAATATAGCTAAATAAATACTACTTTTACTGTATCATCTCCCGAATGTCTTAAATGCAACAACAGTATCGGAACATTCTTTCATTGTCTCTGGAAATGCCCTTTGGTTGCTTATTTTTGGAATGGTGTTTGTGATAAACTATTATCTATAATATGTAACAGAAGGTTACAGCCTCCCCAATCATGTGCTTGCTGAGTGTACAAACTGCCGTCCTCCTTTTTGGAATACTCAGATGTCTTTAAAACCTTACTGATGTTAGGAAGGAAATGAATTATGAATAAATGGGTTTGTACTGAACCAGAACTTATTAAGGACTGGATAATCCTGATTAAAGAAACTATACTTCTGAAAAAGATTGGATATATGTTTATATTGTTATAAGTCTACTGTCCTGAAATGCTCACATGATGCTATTGTAATTGTTTTTTCTTTCACTTATTCACCTTTTTTTTTTTTTTTTTACATAATTTAATTTATAATTCTCCATTTTTTTACATCATATTGTTAATGCTCCATTTATTCATTGCTGTTTATGCTGATTATTTTGAAAAACTAAAAAAAAATGTTAATTTCTTTATCCTTTTTTACATTTTTATTTACAAATTAATAAATTATTATTTTTATTTATCAATCAATCAATCAATAACAATAAAAAAATAATATATTAACCCATACTGGTCGACCACTAATTTAAGTTGTTTATAATTTTTTTAATTAATCAAAGTATTTCAAAAGTCTTGTGAATTACATGCATATAGAATGTTAACTGTCACCTGTCTCCAGAACACTTTCTCGACTGGTAACCACCAAGGCGCAGACTAGGAAAGAGGAATGGGGTCATTTTAAGAGAATAGAGGATAAAAGAGAAAATATAGTACAAAAGACTATAGGAAATTCCCATTTAAACACTTTGAAAAACGTTCCGCTCCTGCTGTGGGTTCCTACCTCAATTTTCTGAGTGACCTTACTTTTCAGTTCATCTGAGACAAAATCCTGGAACACAAAACTCCAACCAAACGTTTCAGCCTCTGTTTTATATTTCTGCAATCTGACGAATTCCCTGGAATAAACGGAAGCGGTTGTTTCAGGCCGGTGAGAAGACACACAAGCAGTGGGAATGCAAAGTGTGTTAAAATAGACAAGATTAACCTCTACGTTTAAAGAGTATATTTGGGCATAATATGGTGCATTCCTAAACAAGGCTGCTCACTAGGTTTTGAGCCAATATTTTCAATGACAAGTACCTGAAGTCCGAGTTAGTGACAGGATATTTGTCCATCTGAAACGGCTGGAGAGTCACAGCTCGTGTCGGTGATTCCCCATCTCTCCCATCAGTGGCACTGGTTCCCATCATCATTGTTCCGCCAGGAATAAACACCATCTCATCGTCTGCTAAAACAATTCAATCTTAAACAAGTGTCTACTCACAGCAGATGCTTGGTCCACTCGATTTTCACTGAAATATCACAGATGAATGTTTCAACTAAAGAACCTTTATGTCACAATAATTTTAACCGTTTTCTTTTTTTGTTAAATGAAAGTCACAGCAAAACCATATTGGAAACTTTTCACCATGTTTTTTTATTTTATTTTGCTACTTAAATGTCTTTTATGTATTGATTTTGTTTTATTGTACACTTGTCCCAGACCCAAAAATATTAGCAAAAATATTATTTATCATCTGAATGAAATGATTATTACCTACTTTACTATTTCAGTAGATATTGTAAAAATGTATGTGTGTGTGTATGTATGTATATATATATATATATATATATATATATATATATATATATATATATATATATATTATGAACATAAATTACACCCCTCATTTGTGTTGTTGTCATTACAACCAACAGTTTTTTAATTTCTTCTAAAGTTTGTACTTTTTAATCAAAATGACAGTCAGTGCAGAGTTGGAGATGAAATGTGAGGCATGTTGCGTGAAAATAAAAATATATATATGACAGAATACTTTTATTGAGCTTGAGCATTGTAATTTTGTGTCATTGGATACATAAAATCTCAGCAATTAAAACTACTTATTTTTTATGACAGTGATGGGTAATACCACGTTACAGTTTTGACGTAGTAACAATAAATTATGTAAGTATAAAGTTTGAAAGCAAAGTAATAAAAAAGCTGATTTTGGGGCGTCCTCCTACCTGCAACACTGGACATAGTGCACAATACGAGATATAAAGTCTCCAAAAAGATCATCATGATAAATAAAGGCACGTAATGGGCAGATTCAGTCCAGGGTCTGATTTATCAAACTAAAAACACAACAAGCACACTAGAATTCTTCTTAAATCATGAATAATGTGGTCAACAACGACACTGAGGTCCAGTCATTCGGTTTCACTCTGCTGACTGTCACTGAATCTCGTTGAAAAGTGTTCATCGCCACCTATTGGTTTGGAGAAAGACGTGTTGCGTCGCACTGTATTTCCCTCTCCATTGTTCTCACTGATTTCAGTTTTTGTCACAGTCTTGTCACGCTTATGCTCAGCTATTATTAATATAGTAACCTTCTTTTCACCCTAATAATCAACAAAGTAGGCTACTATAGTATCATTAGTATAATGAGGGTCACAGAAATGGAGATGCAAATTCTCATGCATGCTTGAAATATGTATCTCATTTCTCCTCGCCTACAGGACAATTTAAGTAAAAAGTGTCAGCTTAAACTTGTCATCCTAAGCAGATATTGATATATCTGATATTCCTAATATCTTAAAATGAGGTGTTTTGTGGGTAAATGTTGATTCATGACCATATGATTCAGGCTGGCTGAATGTTTTGTCTGAGCTTGTCTTGAATGCAGTCTTGTGTTACCTCATAGCAATGCTGTGAAATTCTCTGACCCAATTGTCAAGAATCATTGTGAAAAGCAACATTGTTGTGAGCACAGGACATGCTTTAGCCACAGCAGTTTGAAGAGCGCATGAATGAGGCATTCGACTGCTGGACTCCGTGAGACAGTGACCGTGACAGATGTTCATGATGGGACTACCCTGGCTGCTAGTTTTGGAGCTTGTCCTTTACGCTGGTTGTTTCATCTGTGGGGTGATAGCTGCTGCCTGGATGACACTCACTCAGGTAACACCAATTTATCATCTACACAAATTCATGTCTAAATTCCCATACACAAAAGAAATATATTTGAAATATATTTTCAGTATATATTTTGGAATATATGCAAATATTTGAAATTGGCCCAATAAATATATTTCACACTTAACATCATATATGTTTGTTATATTTCAGAATATATTTCAATGTATTTGGAATATACGTCACATATATTTTGACACTTTTGGGGACCCATACAGAAAAAAATACATTAAAACATGTTCTGAAATATAACAAAAATATATGATGTTAAGTGTGAAATATATTTATTGGGCCAATTTCAAATATTTGCATATATTCCAAAATATATACTGAAAATATATTTCAAATATTTCTTTTGTGTATGGGTTGTGGACAATGAAAGTATAAAATTATTTAGAAAACTAAAACCAGTCTATGGGGAAATGTGATTACTATAAGTTGGTGTCTGATCTGAGTTCAGAGTTTTAAGTATTAAAATTATCATGGCTAAAGTTTTGCATGCATATTTATTTGTATGCTTTTGTTATACACCATGAAGTCCGATGTTAAAATGTACTGTAACATAATGCATGATCATTCAGCATGTTGGAATATTTATTGAAGTGGCCACTATTTTCTTGCTATTTTGGGAAGATGAATACATTTTTAAATAAATGCCAATAGGTTGCATCTATTGGTATCTATAATTATTTTGAAATATAAGTCAATTATATGTGCAATAAAATATATAATATTCAATGTTGATGATCCCAGGTCAGACTCTCTGAGCTTTCACCATATAATCAGCCACCTCTCGCACCATATTATGGCTTATTAGAGTCATATGATAAGGGACAAAAGCTGTTATCACAGCACTTTCCTTATATATCTGTGTGTCACAGAGATACAAATCTTGTGAAAGAGACCCCTTGATGTCCCTTGCTACTGTGTTTCCTTATATTTAGCATGTGCAAATGTGGATGATTTTTATTGTTTGTCTTTATAGGGCCACTTTGATGGACGGTGCATCCTCTATGGAAGTGTTCATTATAACACATCTGGCCAGGCTCTGACCGTGGAAGGCTCCAGTTCTCCTTCTCTCTGCTATTTTGTGTCAGCCATCGCCGTGTGCATGGCTATTTACTGCTTTTCCATTATTCTTTACTGGATCTATGTCAGCTGTGTGGATGAGGATGTGAGAAGGTGAATGTATACATTTTCTGCTGACCTTCAGATTTGTCCTATTTCTTTTAGATGTTTGTTTCACATGACTTCCACTTTCTTTTATTCATGCAGGAAGGGTTCAACAGTTAAATTAACATTGTTGTTTTTACCTTCTTGTGTCTGGAAATGTTTGCATGCATATGCAGGGGGACTGTTTCTCTCAACGCGTCTCTGGGAGTCTGTGGCCTGCTTCTGTTTTTTCTCTTGGTGTCAGGATGTATTCTCAAGACGGTCGGGACAGCCTGTGTTCTCCGTTCTTCACAATGTTCCTTCCATTACCAGGTGATTTCAACTTTCTTCTTTCCACATTACTCTGTGTGTGACTTTTGTTACATCTTTTAAGAACCATATACTCCACAGTGCTTCATAGTTCTCACCTGATATGGTTGCTATAGTATATAGCCCCTAAAGGGACACAATGATGGAAAAATTATATTTCGATGTGCACTGGTGGAAATATGTTTTTGTTTTAGTTGTGAAGATGCAGAGAATAAGACATGGGCTCATCCATACAGTGGAAATCAGTTCTACGCAGGACTGTACAGTACTGAGGTTAGTACTTTGGTTATTTTTCATAAGGTTATCACCCTCATGGTGGTTGCTATGTTGAGAGCACATGACTTGTCAAAAAGAGCTTCAATTCTGTCAAGGTTCTTGAGTAGAAAGTAGTAACGTCAGTCAGGGGATGATTTTGGTTGGAAATGAAAGTCGGGTTGACGTCAGAACCCGACTGATGTTGGTTTCTGACGTCAACCCGATTTTCATTTTCAACCATAACACAACGTCTGTCCAAAGTTGGAGATTAATGTCAATCTGGCGTTGGATTCTGACATCATCCTGATTTTCATTTTCATGGTTGGGTTTTGTCTTCTAAATGCGAATTTTCTCATTGTTTTGGAGCACAGAACACTAGCTTATAGATAACAGTAAGGCTAAGATATTCATACTAAAAGCCCAAAAACTTTAAATAGGGCACTATTTGAGGGAACAGCCATTTGGGTTTCAAATTTGATATTGATATGAGGGTAGGCAGGCATAGATTCAGAGGCATAAGGTACTGTAAGTATTACATACAACAATGCAACAATAATAAAACAATGCATTGACATTTACTTTTTACTTTTGATACTTTAGTACTTTTAAAAACAAGTACTTCTGTACTTTTACTTAGGTAAAAATCAGTCTTTCGAACTTTTACTTGTAACGGAGCAATATTTGACTAGTAGTATCTGTACTTTCACTCAAGCAAGGAGTTGTGTACTTTGTCCCCTCTGTTGTTGTTAACCCCCATTATCGAACACTTTCAGTTGCAAAATAATTTAATTATGGGTGACAAATACACCTGTGAATAGGGTGTTTCTGCATTGGCCTCTGTAACCGAAACCTTTTACAGCTCTGGAAAAAATTAAGAGACCACTGCAAAAGTAGCAGTTTCTCAGGATTGACTATTTAAAGTGTTTGGGTGAAATTAACATTTTGTTTTATTTATAAGCTACTGACGACATTTCTTCCAAATTTCAATTATTTGTAGAAAATGACAACTGGTCAAAATAACAAAAATGAAGTTTTCAGACCTTGAATAATGCAAAGAAAATAATATTCAAAAAGTTAATATTTTTAAACAACACAATACCAATGTTTTAACTTTGGAAAAGATCAGAAATCTATATTTGGTGGAATAACCCTGATTTCCAATCACAGCTTTCATGCATCATGCTCTCTACCAGTCTTTCACATTGATGTTAGGTGACTTTTTGCCACTCCTGGTGCAAAAATTCTAGAAACTCGCCTTTGTTTGATGGTTTTGTCAATCCGTCTTTGTGAAGGATGCGTGACTCAAGCCACGTACAAGGTTATCCTGAAAGAAAACTTGCTTTCTTCTGCTCTAACAATGTTAACCAGCTCTAAGGGTTGGTTTTCCCGGAGGACAATGCTAAAAACATGGCATCTTTTTTGTTATTTTGACCAGTTTTCATTTTCTGCAAATACATGCTCAAAATGACAATGTTTTTACTTTAACAAAAATGTTAATTTTACTCAAACACATACATTTAAATACTATATCTAGTGGAACTGCTAATTTTGCCATGGTCTCTCAATTTTTTCCACATGATGCTGCATCCACACCAATAGGTGTCAGTGTACATGCTTAGTGAACCTTAGTGTTTCTTCATTCACACAAAATCAGTTTTTATTTGTATGACATACAGTAGAAATAAAACTCTTCTGTTTATTGAGCACCACCCCCTTCTGTTTTATCTCCTCCACAGAGGCAATGTGGGTAAGCTTTTCTTCTGGGTGTTGATAACGGCCGTGGTGGTCATACAGAGACGCCAGAGCTCAAGGTTGAAGGTTTGGGGTAATGATGAGTGGAGCCGTGCTGAGACGGAGCCCTTCCTCCATCGCCCATCCCAACCAAGATAAATCACCAGAGACCATCATCACATGAGCTAATCATGAAGTATCATGCAGAGTTTGGTACATTCAGTTATGTGGGAACACAAGCAGTAACAAAATACTTCATATTTTTGTGGCAACACAATTTGTATTTAATTATTCACATAAATAGTACTTTGATGTGGTAGCTACAATAATATACACAAAGTTTAACGATATGTCCAGAGAGCCAATAGACATAAGAACATGTAATTGGACATGATGGATATAAGACAACAAGTCAATCAACCATTATTGCAAAATAAAGTAGCCTAATCAGGAATAATCAGGAAAGTAATCCTCAAAATGAACAAGGGGTCTCTTCTTTACCCTGTTTCATCCTGTTTACTACATGGATATTTAGCAAATAAATAAATAAATGAAATAAAAATTTAATTTGAGTTGAAATTATGTTGAAATTGAGTGCAGTGCTGAGTGCTACGAGAGATATAAAAGTAGCACGGCTGTGACGGCTATGTATGAAATCACTTGCCTTGAACAACAGTCAATAATAATAATAATTTTATATAATTATTATATACTTATTATATAATTATTAGTGTATATATATAAACATTATTTTTTTGTTATCGAAATTAATGTAGCCTATAACTTTGATGAAAGGTTTTGATCCACTTCAAATGTTGACTACTATCTAGGCTATATACTGATCATACAGTCATACAACACTGACAGTAGCCTACTATTCTGACTGGTAACATGTGACATCTTAAAATAAGAGCAAAATGTGAAGATGTGAAGGGGATCTGTATCCGCATTTATGGCAGTGTCTTGCAAAATTGAAAAAAAAATTAATAAATGAATAATTTGTGTGTTCGGTGTAATAATACTGATTCTTACAAATGTCTGCTGTGAGTGTTTAGAAGATTAAAAGAAATGGTAGACATTTAAAGTCGAAGAGTGTAATTTCTGCCCCACCAGCATCACAAAATTAGGAGAACTCGTGTCGTGACGATTTTCTAAGGTAGGCTATGCGAACACTCGATCCCCCCATCAGCTAGTCGAGCAAACAGTTCCACCTCAAACTCACACATCTGTCGAGCGATTGTTTTCGTCTCGGGATTTTAAGAAAAACACTAGCCTATTTATTAGCCTACGTCATTTTAAATTACATTACATTTGAATGGCTGGACAAGGTATTTTCCCGCCGTGTTTCAGAGCTGTTTGCTTAGTTTGCGAGCCTGCCTCTCTTTGGCTTCAAACGCCACCTTAGTGTCCATCAGAGCTTCCAGGGCTTTGCTCATCTCAGCCATGTCCTGCTGAAGCGCCTCGCTTTGGCCCCGGATACTCTGGCTCTCCTCTCTCAGCTGCTCGGCTAGAGCGACCATCTGCGCGCTCTCCTCCTGACACTGCGCGTGCAGCTCAACGGCCAATGAGAGCAAACCCTCCGCGTGGGAGTCCAGCTGCTCCTCCTTCGACATCCTGTTGTTCTTCACTTCACAGCTGCTTCACTCCACGCCAAGTCCAGTTGGATTGTGAAGTGAGAAAAAATTATCACGCAATATTAATACTAAAACCCTCTTTAATTATAATATTCATATATTTGTTGTGAATAACATTATTTTTGTGAATAGGCCATCATATTTTTGCGATGGCCGTCTGGGTAAACAAGTGAACACAAACATACAGAAAAGGGTCAACAATATAATGAAGCTAGATTTAAAGGAATAGTTCACCGAAAAAATTAATTCTTTCATCGTTTACTCGTCCTCAAGTTGTTGTTAACCAGACAGTTGACGGTAGCCAATGACTTCCATAGTATCTTTTTTCTCTCCTATGGAAGTCAATGGCTACTGTCAACTGTCTGGTTTTAACATTCTTCAAAATACCTTCTTTTGTGTTTAACAGAAGAAAGAAACTGCACAGGTTTGGAAAACTTGAGGGTGAGTAAATTATTTCACAATTTTCATTTTTGGGTGAACTATCCCATTAAGATCCACTGCACTAAAGCGTGTGTGAACTATCCCTTTTAGCTAAAGGTTGAACCCTTCTCAGGACAAAGATGGCCTATATTTAGACAAATGTCAGGTTGGGGCAAGTTGTCACATGTTTTAGATGTTAGACATGTATACAGTATTAAACAGCAAAAAAAAGAGGCTTTGTTATTAATTATTTTGTGTTTTATAAATGTTTTACAGTTTAAAATAGTTTATTGATGGGTTCTGTTGTGACAACCTGCCGTGCTTTTGGTCACACAAAAGGTCAACACGTTCAATGAGCTGTTCAATATACACTTCTATATGTGGAGACGTATGTACACTGAAAAATAGGGCCAACTGCTAAAGTAAAAAGTGTGGCAGATTAATAATAAATGGATTTGGTTCTGACAAAATTATTAGACAGATTCAAATGCATGCAGTCCTAATGATCTATAAGTAAACAGGTATTTGAAAAGTTGGTTCTCATCACTGTCACTAGTACAACATGCTCTGTGTCTCTGTGACCTAAATCTCTGATGGCAGAACTAGTCTGAATCATCAGGCTCAAGGGAGGTAACAAGCTGCTTAGTGAAAAGCTTATCTGAGCGCCTGCACTGTTACTTGACTTCTCTTTAGAGTAATATAAAAAAGAACATATTCAGCAATAAAATTAAACCAAAAAAAAAAAACCTTTTTTTATAGCTAGCAAAGGCAGTGGAATGGCATGATAATTGGAAATGGATGCCTAACACTCAATTCCAGTGTGTACCAATTATTTTTTACTGAATCAAGCATTTATAAGGTCTTCCTGCTATGTAGGCAACTTAGTTAAAATGTTAAAATCAAATTAACTGAGTAATGTCATTCTCCTCAATGAAGGAAATGTTGGAATATTTGTTGTTTGACTTACCAGGTCTGGATTGTGTCCTTTTATATCCACCACACACAGACACTCTCCTTTGGCTCTCTCTTACTTCCTCTATTATTTGTCAGCTGCATTGTGGAAACTGCTGCTCGTCCTTCAAACCCAGATTATGAACAGAGGGAGGGAGAGGATGGAAGGATGACATGCTAACAGTATAATTCCCGTATAACAGTATAATTCACTAATTCCCCAAGATTCCAGACATTCCATGCAATTAAGAAATATGTTTTCAATTAATTATAATGCTTTTCGGACCAATATTCGGTTTTAAAACGTTTTGTACTTTTCCTCATAGTAAAACTTCCAAGTCTCAATAGGGTTCGTTGCGAACACCACCACTAGGAGGAGCCATTGGCCAAACACATGTGATTTAAGCCTGTAGTGTAGCACGTGGTCACTCACCACACATTAAGCATGACATTTGCTCACCCACAATGAAAATCCCAAGAGATTCAAAACTCGTTGGAAAATGGTTGTGCATTGATGCAATTATGTAGTCAAATAAAAGACATAACAATTTCACTGTATAAAACAGTTAAGCATGTCTCCAACAAGAGTGTATGCGTTTGCCAAGTCTGCATTGATCCAACCCTAAAAACAACTCCGGTCATTAGCCTAGAGTTACTGAGACTAAATCCAGAATTTCACAGCATTATTAATTGATACCAAGGATCATTCAAAGTCAAATGAAGCATCTATGACTTTCAGGTTCTATCAAAACTATAAAACATCATAACACTATGAGTTATTATTGCATAAAATGTTTGTTGTGATGCTAAGGACATCACATGCAAATCAGTGCAGGACAGTCTTTATTCTTTTAATATATTATCTTCTGTGTTGTTCATCTGTACCTGCAAGTTACTTTAATAACTGCAATAAATTTAGTAACAAGTCAAACAATAATTAATAATAATGTAATAATAAAGCAGTCAGTAAACACATTGTTAATGGTTTGACTTTATTAATTAGAGCATCATGGTCATGGCCACTGTAATCATTTCCTCATTGCTGAAAGATATGCTAGTGCTTGTTGAAGTATTAGCATAAATTCTACATACAATACAGGGATGCTCTTGGTGTGTGCTTTGGACTTTACCTTTTTGTAATAACTCCTCTCCGTGTGCAAGGCTGTTTATACATTCGTTCCTTCAGTGTTTCCAAGGACAGCTTATTTTAACTCGATCCCTGCACTGCTTGTAAAGTAGGTGACACGTTGTGCTTGTGCTACACATATATTTTTATGCTTGTTTGCTCGTCTATGTGCATATCAACAATGTGACTACATGGGGGGGAGGATTGTTGCACTACTTTGTATCTTGAGTAGTCTATTTTTATCTATTATCAGTAGTTGTTTTAAACTGAAACAAGCTTAATCCAATATTTTAAACATTCTAACAGTCTAAGGAGGAATGACAGAGTATTGGATAGATAGACCAACAAGAATATTAAAGGACAATGGTTTTATAAACATACTAATGAAAATCTAAAAATGCAAAAAACTTTTTGTGAGGGTTAGTTTTAAGGGTAAGGAATAGAAAATATCATTAGCTTAGTATAAACCCAAAAGAAGTCAATGGAAGGTCCCCACCGTGATAGAAAAGCAAATGTGTGTATGCTGGGTAATAAAGAGGAATACATTGAATTGCTGTTACTGTCAGTTGGCTGCAGTAGACATGAGGCTGACATAAGAAACCTCTAAGGCAGAGATAAGTGAAGTCATAAGCACCGTGCTTCTACCAGGCAATTAAAAAGAACGAGATTAAAAGAAGTCATTAGCCAGGAGAGTGGATTAAAGCACAGTGTCAAACAGTGAGGGATTACAATTCACCAGCCTACATTCACTCATTGATCTTTTACCATCCATTTTTATTAAGTCTATTATTTTTATTTTTTAGAAACTTTTCCCCCTGAGAACCAGTTGGTTTTGCTTCTGTCAGATCTACCTTAGTTGTCCATCTGAATTTTGATTCTGCTTTCTTTCTAATGTATATTTAAAAACTTTCATAAATGCAGTTCACATCTCAGTCCCTTTTTACGTAAGCTACTGGTACGTTGTAGACGAATGGATTTACAATACTACACCAGCATGGGCTTTTGCACATTAATGCAGAGTCGCAAAACTGCTTCGCATGTTAAATGCAGGTTGCAGACGCCCAGCTTTTCATGTAAAGTACATTACTCCCATAGTCAAAAGGAGGACACACTGACCTTTTAGTTTGTTATGGACATGATATGCCAGAGATTTCAATAATAGGACATTAAGATCAATATAGGACACTGATGTTCCATGCCTATCAGTATTTTCTACTAGGTATGAACTACATATATCTTTAGGGTCAGTCTGTATCAAGTCAATTAACATTGATATGACATGATGACCAATGTGTATTATTTTCATTTCAATCCCTACAACATTCTACACATTCATGAACAGTTGTTTTTCAGCGTTACACAGAGACACAAATCAAGTCTCTTTGGGTTCAACTTTTCTACCCTGGTTCTGGTAAAAATTCCCATCTCTTCTTCGAATTTCTCGATCTCCCTGTCTCTTATCTGCACCTCAGATGTCAATCTGCCTCTACTTTTCAAAAGCCACTTCATACATTCTTTACACCATATCGGTTCTTTTAACCCGTGTCAATGCCATGCCCCCCATGACAGCTCTCTTCTCCGTGAATGATTAACACCGGAAAATACAGAGCGTCTTGGTAAGTTGGTGGCCTGTCTCTCTCATCCTCCCTGGTCTCTCCGTCCTCCCTCTCCTCCACTTGATCCTGGCCTGTCTCCTCCATGTTGTCGTCTTCTAGCCCTTCATTCTCTAATACACCCCTCCTCTCTTCATCTGGCACTCTACACCCAAGACCAAGGAAACCCCCACCGCCCTCTTCCAGCCGGCTGCTCATCCCACCTCCGAGGCTTCTCGAGTGAAACAGGCAGGGGTGGCGGCTTCTTGCGGTCTGTAAGCGGCCGAGAGAGAAACCACTGCGACTAAGGGACAGCCTTCCGCCGGGCCTAATGGGGAATGAGTTTGTGCCCGCAGCCACATTCCCTCTAACCCAGGAAGGAAGTGAGGAGCTGCTCGTTGAGGGCCGACACCTGGGACAGCTCTGAAGAAAGTAGCTAGAATTGCGTCGCATATGTCTGCCATCGCACCGATAACGGTGTGTTCGTATTCACATCCAAATCCATAAGCAAGGCCTCAGAGTAGCTAGGCACCATTTGCTGGTTACAGCGAATGTGCCATTCCAGTTCGGTCATATCCACCGTGTTGACCCGTGATATGATGCGCAGAGTGGGACCCCCTGTGCCATGCTCAAAGCCGGTACAGTAGTTCCCCGTCTCCGTATTATCATTGTCATTTGCATCCTCGTTCTCTCCGAAAAGTTTCTCGACGTGGTAGTGGACGTACGCAGTGCGATACTCGGCAATCACGCGAAGAGGCCAGGATAGCAGGAAAGCCGAGGCCAGCCAGTACAACCAGCGTCGGGTTTACCAAGGTGGGCGCAATGGGTTGGGGAATGCCAGCATATGTTCCCGAAAGTCAACGTTTTTAAGGTGCATACCCTCCCGTGCTTCCATGTAGTCGTCCAGACCCTCGTTGTCCCCGAAGAAGCGCGCTCGCTGAGTGAGGTAGGCGGTCTCAGCACGGGCGCTGGCGAAGCTGAAGCACTTTGTGAAGCGCAAGCGGGTGACGGGATGCTCCAAAAGGCCCTGCAGCTCCTTCGAAACGTCTTTGACCCCGAGGCGCGCGTAATCGAACTCTGAGCTCGCTGCATGCGTGTTGACACGTTCATGGTACACCTGCGTAGTAGTGTACGCGTCTCCGTTTCGGTAGCGCGTCACCTGTCTGGTACGTCGTACGTAATGGTAGCTGATGGCCTTCCACCAGATGCAGGGTGTAGCTTGTTGCAACCGCTGTATCCTGTCATACACCTCACTGATTTCCACTTTAGCAAGGTTAGCTGTTTTAGAGTAGCAGTGCCAGCATTCCACCATGTAGACAATATACAGCATGGCCAAAAAGGCTACGGGTATATAGATGTAGCCGTTTGAACACGGGCTGTCATGATAGAGTCGGGCTCGGTCTCCGTAGAAGTAGGCGGGGCCTTGGTCATCAGAAGCCATTACGGTGATGCGGTACAGGGAGCACCAGCCTAGCGTGCAAAGCATCCTACATGAGCAAGGTGAGCAGCAGGCACTTCCAGTGGGACTCTCGGCACAGCGACCCACTCAGTGACTGCTTGAGGGGACGCTGCTATAGGCAGAAAGGGGGAGGCCGGATGTGGATGAAAATATGGGAAGACCAGGGGACAGAGGGTTGTGCAGATGGATAGGAAATTGAATGGGGCAGGGTTCAATAAGAGATGAGTTGGAAGGTGTTGGACAGAATTGGAATGAAAAGATGCCAGATACAAAAGAAAGCAGAGGGTAGCATGGGGGGGAGAGAAGTGAATGGTCAAGGAAAGAAAAAAAGAAAATGAAAAAATTAGTTGGCAGAAAAGCATATAACACCTCTGATACATTTGAGTTAATCTTATATGTATATTATAATGAGAACATTTTTATTTCAAATGCAATTCTTTTGCCACTTTCCACAATAAATATGGTTCTAAAGCAAATTTGCTCTGCTTTAAGCTACAGTGGTGAGGGAAACCTCCCTAGAAACATACAAGACAAGCACAAATCCTTGAAGGTTTGTATGTTGCAAGAAAGGAGAGAGAAGGTTTTTTTTTTCACTTTTTAAAAATTAGGCCTGCCTATAGAATAAAATAATCACTGTTAATCTCATGAGACAGAGCATTCTAAAAAAAGAAAAAGCAGTATTGTGCAATCCTTTTACTTTCTTAATGCATTTTTGACACTTATATTCTACCCATATTTTTTTATGGACCCACTAGGACGCCTTTGTGGCCTCCTGGCTCTAGTTTGAACCCCTGTTTTAGATGATTCAGGGTACAGGTATATTTCATTTGTGTTACAACATGCACAACTGAGTGAAGCACAGTCTTTTATATCCACTATGACATGCTTCCGAGAGAACTCAGTAATAGATCATTCTCCTGAGGGCTGAATACATTTCCTGGCTGCTCGTAACCCAAACCATGTCTCCTTTTAAAACGCTCTGTATGAGTGTGGAGGGGAAGTCTAGAAGCTTTTAGACATCACTGAGTGCATCATCTCGACTAATGCATAGGATCTCTACTGCCTAGTCTGAGGCCAGTGGTGGCTTGAGGTATTGTGGCCATATGGGCAAAGATGAACTGATTCCAAGTAGTAGGAGGTAGAAAAGAAAAAAAGCAAGCCATACAGTTCCTCTGAAACATCAACAAAGGTATTGCACAAAACGATTTTTTATGGTTTGTCTGCAATATTTAATTTTTTCGTCCCCTCTTTGTCCTTCTATCCTGCTGTCTCTTCTCTAACAACATCACTCTCTCTCCCACACACACTTGCACACATAAATCAGCTAATAGTACGAGCAATGCCCTTGCTGTGAGGAACTGCAGCACTAAAAGCAGGCTGCAGCCCAAGCTTGGCATGGAGTCTGTGCTCCTCTTGGCAGGAGTTTAATTGTTCCTTTTACAAGGACGAGAGCAAACTGAGAGAGATAGAATTTGGGCCTACAGAGTGACTTACCATGTGCACAGGCTAATATCTACACATGTTTATAATAATGATGACCTGAAGCAAAAAAAGCATGATAATATAGCACTTTATATATAGTAATATTCACATACATATATTTACATATTAATCTGTATGTATTCGCCAGGTTTTGTCTGTAGGTTTCATATATTTAGTAGATGCAGAGAGGTGCAGTTGTGGGAGGGTGAGAAAACAAGTGTTGAATCCTGTTGGTACGACAAGAAAATGTGTCCTAGGAGATGTGAATGATATTCAGTGAGATTCCATTCTGGAGGCTGTGATCGGGGAACTTGCATACAACAAAATGGCAGTGACGTACAAATAGTGGATCAAGTCAGCTCTGAGTCGGTTCTATTCAGTAACTCAAAAACATTCAGCGTAACCAACACACTCTAGTAACTATTTTATGTTTTGGCGAATTAGTGGCTGGTCTGTTTGAATTTGTATGATCTCAGTCATATGTTTTTATATGTTCTGCTTACACCTCCTGAAGGTTAGGTTTAGGGGTGGTCCTTTCATGCTTTGTTTTTTCTAAGGGTACGTTTACACGACAACGATACGCTTAAAACGGAGACGTTTTACCTTTGAGTTTTCCACATACAGCTGACACTTTTGTCAAAACGATCCCTGTTCACATGGATCCGTGAAAAAAAAAACTAAAAACGCTGTATTCTGCCAGGCCATTAGTTGGCGATGAAACACTATAGACAGAACATTTAATACGCATGTGCATTTACACGGAGACCGTTTTCAAAAACTTGCACTTTGAAACCCGTTTTCAAAAGTTTGGTTTTCAGGATTACAATTTCAGTTGTAAATGAACAGCCAAAACGTATTAAAAAATTCACGTTTTTAGCTGAAAACGGTGTCGTGTAAACAGCCCAAAAAAATCTTACGTTTCTCTACTAAACGCATTGTACGAATTAATTTGAAATTGGCAACTCGTAAAATAGTTAAATTTTCTCATGAGAACCAGTTTCGCACATGATTGGTCTAATTCAGTTATTTTTGATCAATCTAAAACTCATAGCACAACCAATCGTATTCTCAAACGAATGACTCGGTTCTTTTTAGTGAATCAAAAGCATACAGCACCATCAGTGTAGTCTGATTCCTGAAAGAGTCGGCTCTTGTTCTGATGAACATGCAGCTTACGACTACTGTGAGACTTAAATCAATGAAGTTAATGACTGGTTGTTCACATGGTAACCTAATATAATATACAGTACTGTGTAAATGCCTTAGGCATGTAAGTATTTTCACCAGAAAAAAAATGGGTTTAAGCCAAGTTTTTATATCTTTTGCTGTAGTGTGTCAGTTGGAAATATCAGTTTACAATTAATAATAATAATAATAATAATTCATTAAATTTATATAGCGCTTTTTCTGAAACCTCACTTTACATAGAAGGGCGGAATCTCCTCAACCACCAAGCATTCCAAGCATTCCTTTTGCCATTAATTGTAATAATCCAGTGAGATTTTTGTATGCACAAGACCACAGCCGGTCTGCTCCACACGAAGATCTGATCTCCCCATCATTGAGTCCATCTGTGATTACATGAAGAAACAACAGAAACTGAGACATAGTAAATCCAGAAGAAACCTGCCTGCAAAGCTACAGTACTGTGAAAAGTTATTGGCAAATGTGTAAAAATGCTGCAAAGTGAGGATGCCTAATTAACTTCAACTAACCAAATCAAAATCAATATTTGGTGTGACCACCCCTTGCGTTTAAAACAGCTTTTGTCCTAAGTACACTTGCACATAGTTTTTTAGGTAGCTTTGCAGTTTTTTCGGTTTCTTCATGCAATCCCAGACAGACTCGATGATGATGTTAAGATCAGATCATACCGGCTGTTGTCAAATTCCTTCTGCATACATACAAAAATCTCACTGGATTATTACAATGAATGGCAAAATGAATGTTTTTGAAAATGTAAACTGATATATCCTACTGACACACTACAGCAAAATATATAAATAACTGGCTTAAAATACTAACGTGCCTAAGATTCTGACAGTACTATATAAATACTGAATATATACAGTACATATATGTGGCAAGCAGGACGAGGCCTGTGGCGTAATTGATAATGAGCGTCACCTGCATGCTGCACCGGTCTCGTATCTCTCACGGAGCAGCTTGGGAAGCATAAAGGAGGAGTGACGACAGTAAAGGATGAGAGAGAACCAGGCCTGGATTTAACACTATGTTTTGTTTATGTGTATGCAGCAGTTGTCCATGAGAAGCTGCCGCCTTTACTTTCTTTTTGTGTTTGTTTATTATTAAAGTTTGTGAAACGTTCGCCGGTTCCCACCTCATTCTTCCCACAAAACACCTTGTTACAATGTTATATACAGTATGTAACATGTTATATTATATTGTTTGTGTAATAGCCTATTGTTGTGTAGTTAGGGCCAATTATTTGATTGCATTTATGCTACCTCTAAAAACACTGTAAAGTCATTAAAGTTTGTTTTAACACTTTTTGCATGATTTGTTTTAAATACATTTATTACTGAAATTACCTTATCATTTGGTAAAATGGAGATCCTTTCATTTCTAATTGTGAGTGCAACATTTTGAGATGAAGGACATTGGGCACATTAAATATTCAGTCAGAACAAATGATATTGAGAATGATACGCATCAAACGTTAGACAGCAGAGAAGACTAATCAGCAGATAACTAGTACACAACAGAGACTAGGTATGTGTTAGAGGGGTGTGGATAAACTAATGCTGGTAAAGAGCAGAAGAGAATAGGATACATTCATAAATCAAAACAGGATGGTCTGAGTGGCCTTTTAAAGTCTTGATTGCCTTGTCAGCATATACATCTATTTCTGTCGGACCAGGCGAGCACTCATTACTTTCGAAGAGATGCGTTTATCCACAAAGCAGCACGAACAAAGCATCCAGACTCATATACTGTTCGGAGAACAGTTGAACGTCAGACATTGTCAACTGAGAAGAGCTGTCACTATACAGAAATAGCTGCAGCTAAAAGTACTGATACATTTGTAAGTGACAATGTAGCACAAACATTATGAAAACTCAATAATGATTACAAAAATGTCCCATCCCCCACTCTGTCTCTCGGTCTATTGATCGGTCTGTAACAGTATATGGGGGTAAACTCAGCATCTGAGGGCGTGAGTGAGAGAAAGAATTAAGGGAAAGCTTGTATTGTCACAAAGAATGCATTTAAAATAATTCAAGGCACTGTATGTGCTGCCAGAAAAGTGTGTGTGTTAATTATTGGATTTTCTTTAATGAACTAAACACTGGATGAATAACCGTCCAGAAAATAAGGAATGCGCCCACTGAGACCTGACCTCCGGTTATCTAAGATAAATGCTGCAAGTCAGGTGGGAAAAGTCAAAGTGAGTAAGCAGAGCGAGTCAGAAAAAAAGGTTCAAGTGAGAAAATCTGAGAGCAAAGAATAGGGTTCTTTAAGGGTTCTTTATAGAAGGGTTCTTGACGCTTAAACAGACTAATTTTAGCATTAAACAAACAGAATCATTGTTCATTGATAGTGGAGTGGATAGTCAACTGTGCAGTGACATCATCACGCATGCAGCCACTACAGAAAATGCAACTGTCTTGGTTTTTATTTAGATTTGAATTGTATTTGTGTGTGTATATATATATATATAATCTTATGCACAAAGTCATTTTAAGTAATAGGAGCCAATTTTATTAGATTCTGTCATGTATTTAGTGTGAAGTCTGTTAATATGTAACAAAATATTTCAGCATTCTGACATAAGTTAAACGGATAGCAATCACTCACTTTTACTATAATCTTTGATTAATTTCTTTCATTTCTTGCACATTATTGCCTACATGTAAGATAACTTAAAACAATACTTTTTTCTCATTTTGTTTTTGATTGTATTAATTATAGTGAATTACATGCAAAAATATATATATTTCATAATGCGTGCAACTGAATGTTAAGAACAGTGAACCTATGAAATACAAAATGTACAATATAATTCCACAAAATAATATTTCACTTTCTACATATTCATACGACAATTGCACTACAACGAGAAGAAACTGGTTTTATTTACCAACATTTTCACTCCTTACCTCCTCCCTTCCGCCCCCATTCAATGTGGGCGCTTCTCCCGTCACCGTCACCCCTTGCATTTTTCACTAACATGTATTTCCACGGCACACACGGTCCAGGATGCGGTCCACCGTCAGGACCACTCCGTAACCTACTTCACCCCATCAGCGGCGAGTGCCACCACGTTTCTATGGTGGCGATGTCCACACTACACACGAGCATCCCCCAAGATGCGTCCTTTCCTTTTCCTGTCTTACTTTTTAAGGTTATTATCACATCCCCTAATCTCAATAGCGGTTCTTCTGGATTCTAGTCCGGGCAAGGATCAGGAATATCGGGTAACTGTTGCGCTTGTTTTCCCCTCAGCAATTGTGTGACATAAGCGTCGCAAGCTCGACACGGAGCGATGGCTGGATAACAGCGCGTGCATCATATTCGCGGCTCGCGCTGCTCAGCCGTCTTTGTCGAAGATCACGGTCGACACGGTGTGTCGTAATCAGTGGCGGCGAGATTAATCTTATATTATATTCTCTACGTTTTAATGAAAGAAAATCCGCAATGTTGAAATGACAGAATCCTCAGACTGTCCTCTCCCCGAGCATCTCGTATTTTCCACCTCAGCCTCCTTTCACCTGAACGGTCTCCTTGCGGACTTCACTCTGACGTCATCCTTAAACGCGCCTTCAAATCCTAATAATTGGGCAGTTCGGACCAACCCGCTGACAGCGCGTGCACATGCGAGGTTCGGTCCTTATTTATTTTTCTTAAATTATTATTATTATTCGTTACAAGACTATACGTTCAGGAAAAAAATAGGGTCATCTCTTACAACACACCAGAATTTTATTTTTGCTGAAATATGCCTTTGAACAATATACTGCTTCAGTGTAATTTTTTTATTCAATTCATTACATCAGAATTATTTTCCTATTTCCAATAACTCTAAGACATTTGGTTCTGCCTAGAATTACTGACTGTACAAAAGTGCATGCAGAGTGGAACATCTATCAATAACTTCTCATTTTTCCTCCTTTTACTCAGCACTATATTTGTGGGGTTTCAGGTGAACACAGTGACACATTATCTTCCTCACTATGTGCCAGTATATAGTTGCTTTTTCTCGCTATAAGTCTCTGTGGATGTTCAGCTTGAAGATGAATCTGCAGACTGTCCCGTGTCTGTACGGTCAAGCCACACTCCTCACACACATACAGTTTGTCTCGACGCTCTTTGTAGGCATACTGCTGAGTAATGGCATGGATCTTCTTTAGGTGAGATTCTAAGGAGCAGCGCTGGGTGAAGGCTTTAGCACACAAAGTACACTTATAGGGTCTCACACCTGTATATTGGAAGTTGAGAGAAAAATTTGAGATATGCAAACTTACATATTTAAACATGTAAATGTTTAAATACATTATTATAAACATAAACTTACCAGTATGTGTGCGTACATGCCTCTTCAGATCAAAAGTATCATTAAATCCTTTTCCACAGTGCTCACAAGAGTACTTCTTTGTTTCACTGTGGCACTTTACATGGCGTTTCAGCATACGTGCTGTAGTAAACTTCTTCTGACATACCTGGCAGGATAAAACTGATGCAGCAGGTAGAATATCTGCAAATTTGCTCGCATTCTGGGATGACTGACAGAAGAGATGGCATGTTACCTGTAGTTATCTGAAAATGGAAGAACAATGACATCATATCCTGCTACAGCACAGAAAATGCACACTAACATTATAACATGTGCCAAAGCAGCCGTTTTAAACCAAAGGAACTGTCATCTCACCTTTATCTTTGAGCGCAAGTAAGGCACTCTTTGGGTCCTCATGCGGCATTCTGGCTTGTGATTAAGTTGACCCTGTGCAGCTGAGGATGGCAGCTTTGCAGTCAGGAATTTGTTTTGTGCAGTTGTGAAGCAGGAGTATTCTGCAATGCTTCCCTCAGAGACTTCATGCACATATGGCGGAAAAAGGGACTCTAGGGAGGACAAAAGCAGAAAGAGAGAGATCAACAGATGTTGACTGGCCACTGAGTTCAAGTACTTTTAATTAATTTAATGATTTTTTTATGCAGCAAGTTTTTTTCCCTATTTAATACAAAGCAGTAATCAGTATTAGCATAGGCATTCAGTGAAATAAAACACTATACAAATATAGAATTCAGAGTCAGAATTCACATTCATTTAAAATACATTTAAATACAATAGCTAATAATAATAAAAAAGGAAAAGACATAATACATATAATAAAATAATAAATAAATATAGCCAATATGGCTCGGATATAATAATAATGAGAAACTATTTTTCTTATTGCTTAGTCTAACTGCATTTGTCAAAATAAAATGAATTATGTAATACCTAAATTATGCATTAAGTACTGAATTCAGTTAACTTCCAAGCCTGTGACACACAACATGAACGAGGCACTCACCAGGTATGTATACGTCCCCAGACTCCCCACGAGCGGTATCCGGAATCTCACTCCAGCTTCTTTTTCCAGTAGCGATGTTAACTTTTTTGACCAAGAATGCACGAGGCATTTTCGAAAACCTAGCGAATGGAATATGTTCAACTAAGTTCCTAGGGATGCTTTTAAGCGGATCCTCTCGCAACCTACAGTTATCCACAATTCAACTACCTTTTCCTTATACCAAGGAAACCGCCAGGTGATGTTGCGCATGCGCAGAAATATAACGGCGAAGTGCAGGTACAAGTATAACCGGTTCTCAAACTAATGCTAACCTTAGCCACAAGTGTTGAATCCTGTTGGTACGACAAGAAAATGTGTCCTAGGAGATGTGAATGATATTCAGTGAGATTCAATTCTGGAGGCTGTGATTGGGGAACTTGCATACAACAAAATGGCAGTGATGTATAAATAGTGGATAAAGTTAGCTTGCTATTTCAGAGCCACTTTAATATGTTAAATTATTTAGATGCCCCAAGAATGTCTGAAGTCATATAAGCATGTGCATTTCAATGCTTTTTACATGAGAAGCATCAGTGCTGGGCAGAATCATAAAATCAAGCCCCAATGCGTGTGTTTTCCTGCACATGTGTATGAGTCAATGATTATTTGGCCTCTTGGGATAGGGGATAAGAGAGGAAAACAAGTGACTGTTTGTTTTCGTTCAGTTTACTTGCGTGTGGTGTGTAGAAACTAGGTTGGGGCCAAAGAACCAGTAAAATAAAATAAAATTAAATATTCATAAAAATAAAATAATAAAATAAAGTAAAATATTCATAAAAAATACTAATAAAATATACCAGAACTGAATGACGTTCTGATGAAGTGAATTCATCCAAGCAGAATATCATAATAAAATACAGTTTCCTGCACTACTGTTCAAAGGTGACTGCAACATGCTACTGAAAATACAGTGCAAACAAACAGCATAACTAACAGTGTAATCAGTGCAGTTCAATTGACAAATGACTCTTCTGAGTCGGTTCTATTCAGTAACTCAAAAACATTCAGCGTAACCAACACACTCTAGTAACTATTTTATGTTTTGGCGAATTAGTGGCTGGTCTGTTTGAATTTGTATGATCTCAGTCATATGTTTTTATATGTTCTGCTTACACCTCCTGAAGGTTAGGTTTAGGGGTGGTCCTTTCATGCTTTGTTTTTTCTAAGGGTACGTTTACACGACAACGATACGCTTAAAACGGAGACGTTTTACCTTTGAGTTTTCCACATACAGCTGACACTTTTGTCAAAACGATCCCTGTTCACATGGATCCGTGAAAAAAAAAACTAAAAACGCTGTATTCTGCCAGGCCATTAGTTGGCGATGCTAAAAACGCTGTATTGCCAGGCCATTAATGCTGCAAAGTGAGGATGCTTAATTAACTTCAACTAACCAAATCAAAATCAATATTTGGTGTGACCACCCCTTGCGTTTAAAACAGCTTTTGTCCTAAGTACACTTGCACATAGTTTTTTAGGTAGCTTTGCAGTTTTTTCCGTTTCTTCATGCAATCCCAGACAGACTCGATGATGATGTTAAGATCAGATCATACCGGCTGTTGTCAAATTCCTTCTGCATACATACAAAAATCTCACTGGATTATTACAATGAATGGCAAAATGAATGTTTTTGAAAATGTAAACTGATATATCCTACTGACACACTACAGCAAAATATATAAATAACTGGCTTAAAACCATTTTTTGGGGTGAAAATACTAACGTGCCTAAGACTTCTGCACAGTACTATATAAATACTGAATATATACAGTACATATATGTGGCAAGCAGGACGAGGCCTGTGGCGTAATTGATAATGAGCGTCACCTGCATGCTGCACCGGTCTCGTATCTCTCACGGAGCAGCTTTGGAAGCATAAAGGAGGAGTGACGACAGTAAAGGATGAGAGAGAACCAGGCCTGGATTTAACACTATGTTTTGTTTATGTGTATGCAGCAGTTGTCCATGAGAAGCTGCCGCCTTTACTTTCTTTTTGTGTTTGTTTATTATTAAAGTTTGTGAAACGTTCGCCGGTTCCCACCTCATTCTTCCCACAAAACACCTTGTTACAATGTTATATACAGTATGTAACATGTTATATTATATTGTTTGTGTAATAGCCTATTGTTGTGTAGTTATGGCCAATTATTTGATTGCATTTATGCTACCTCTAAAAACACTGTAAAGTCATTAAAGTTTGTTTTAACACTTTTTGCATGATTTGTTTTAAATACATTTATTACTGAAATTACCTTATCATTTGGTAAAATGGAGATCCTTTCATTTCTAATTGTGAGTGCAACATTTTGAGATGAAGGACATTGGGCACATTAAATATTCAGTCAGAACAAATGATATTGAGAATGATACGCATCAAACGTTAGACAGCAGAGAAGACTAATCAGCAGATAACTAGTACACAACAGAGACTAGGTATGTGTTAGAGGGGTGTGGATAAACTAATGCTGGTAAAGAGCAGAAGAGAATAGGATACATTCATAAATCAAAACAGGATGGTCTGAGTGGCCTTTTAAAGTCTTGATTGCCTTGTCAGCATATACATCTATTTCTGTCGGACCAGGCGAGCACTCATTACTTTCGAAGAGATGCGTTTATCCACAAAGCAGCACGAACAAAGCATCCAGACTCATATACTGTTCGGAGAACAGTTGAACGTCAGACATTGTCAAATGAGAAGAGCTGTCACTATACAGAAATAGCTGCAGCTAAAAGTACTGATACATTTGTAAGTGACAATGTAGCACAAACATTATGAAAACTCAATAATGATTACAAAAATGTCCCATCCCCCACTCTGTCTCTCGGTCTATTGATCGGTCTGTAACAGTATATGGGGGTAAACTCAGCATCTGAGGGCGTGAGTGAGAGAAAGAATTAAGGGAAAGCTTGTATTGTCACAAAGAATGCATTTAAAATAATTCAAGGCACTGTATGTGCTGCCAGAAAAGTGTGTGTGTTAATTATTGGATTTTCTTTAATGAACTAAACACTGGATGAATAACCGTCCAGAAAATAAGGAATGCGCCCACTGAGACCTGACCTCCGGTTATCTAAGATAAATGCTGCAAGTCAGGTGGGAAAAGTCAAAGTGAGTAAGCAGACCGAGTCAGAAAAAAAGGTTCAAGTGAGAAAATCTGAGAGCAAAGAATAGGGTTCTTTAAGGGTTCTTTATAGAAGGGTTCTTGACTCAATTTTAAAGAACCTTTAATGCCAAAAAGGTTCTATATAAGGAGAAAAGCCTCACATGATTCGATAATACTTTCATGTTTAAAGGGTTATTTAAATTTTTTCTAGTGATCATGTTTACAAGCTGCTTAATTCATGATCCCATAAGGAACCCCTAAAAGTTTCTATAAGAACCCTTTAAGGCTCTATATAGAACATTTTCTTCTAAAAGTGTGTAATTTTTTTTATGTTCAAATATTTTCTCCTATCCAACTTAATATGCTGAGACAATATGTAAGCCATTAGCAGGTTGGGTTTTTATCACTAACAGAACAATCTTCTTACAGTTACTACATGCAGAAAGCTGTAGGAGCACATTTGGCCAATCCTTCCTGTATTAGATGTATAATATCATTCATTCTATCGCAGATCTGGCAAAATAGAGAGACAGGGAAATAACTGATGTGCATTCTCATCAACTATAGCTCACAGCATATAGACAGGCGCTTTCCCTTAATAAACCAACAATTCTAATCAAGATTAAATAGTCAAATGTCCAACAACTAAAGTAAATACTCAAAAATTAACTGACATAACACCTTTTTTTTGAGGCACTGAGCAAGGAAGTGTCCAGGCAGGGGATGGTTTTACTTATGGAAATACTTCAAAGGAATATTTACAGCACCAATTCTCTCTACTTTGCAACTGCATATAAGACGACAATACATTTTTTAAATATGAAGTAAAAAAAAAACACCTTTTGCTTAAACAGACTAATTTTAGCATTAAACAAACAGAATCATTGTTCATTGATAGTGGAGTGGATAGTCAACTGTGCAGTGACATCATCACGCATGCAGCCACTACAGAAAATGCAACTGTCTTGGTTTTTATTTAGATTTGTATTGTATTGGTGTGTGTATATATATAATCTTATGCACAAAGTAATTTTAAGTAATAGGAGCCAATTTTATTAGATTCTGTCACGTATTTAGTGTGAAGTCTGTTAATATGTAACAAAATATTTCAGCATTCTGACATAAGTTAAACGGATAGCAATCACCCACTTTTACTATAATCTTTGATTAATTTCTTTCATTTCTTGCACATTATTGCCTACATGTAAGATAACTAAAAACAATACTTTTTTCTCATTTTGTTTTTGATTGTATTAATTATAATGAATTACATGCAAAAATATATATATTTCATAATGCGTGCAACTGAATGTTAAGAACAGTGAACCTATGAAATACAAAATGTACAATATAATTCCACAAAATAATATTTCACTTTCTACATATTCATACGACAATTGCACTACAACGAGAAGAGGACAATCCTTGGGAAAAAGAAGTGCGCTTAATTGTATGAATGTTACACTTTCCTGATTGTTTCTTAACACATTTATGTGCACTTTTAAAAAGTCTATTTTGTCATGCTTTAAAGAAGTGTTGATGATGATGTGTTAACTAACTAACAAATTAAAGCACATGTAAAGTATTTGATTATAATTTTAACTGTAGGCCTATGTGTTATTCAATATGCTACATAAAGTAGCTTATATATATAAGAAATGTGTACATTTCGACAGAAATGACATTAAAATATTTTAGTTTACGATAAATGATTGTCAGTACATGCAACAATAAACTTTAACCATATTTCAAAGACAATAGAAATTATTATGAAATTACATATAAAGATGTAGGCTACCTAAGTCCTACTTAGCCTATTGCATTCAATATATATATATTTTTTTATTTAATTGCAAATACCATGTTATTAAGTGTCCAAAAACTTTACATTTTGCACTTAAAGAGATTTATATTATATATTATTTCATAATAAATACTCTTTTTCAAAAGTAGCCAATATTATATTTTACAAGACTATACGTTCAGGAAAAAAATAGGGTCATCTCTTACAACACACCAGAATTTTATTTTTGCTGAAATATGCCTTTGAACAATATACTGCTTCAGTGTAATTTTTTTATTCAATTCATTACATCAGAATTATTTTCCTATTTCCAATAACTCTAAGACATTTGGTTCTGCCTAGAATTACTGACTGTACAAAAGTGCATGCAGAGTGGAACATCTATCAATAACTTCTCATTTTTCCTCCTTTTACTCAGCACTATATTTGTGGGGTTTCAGGTGAACACAGTGACACATTATCTTCCTCACTATGTGCCAGTATATAGTTGCTTTTTCTCGCTATAAGTCTCTGTGGATGTTCAGCTTGAAGATGAATCTGCAGACTGTCCCGTGTCTGTACGGTCAAGCCACACTCCTCACACACATACAGTTTCTCTCGACGCTCTTTGTAGGCATAGTGCTGAGTAATGGCATGGATCTTCTTTAGGTGAGATTCTAAGGAGCAGCGCTGGTGAAGCTTTAGCACACAAAGTACACTTATAGGGTCTCACACCTGTATATTGGAAGTTGAGAGAAAAATTTGAGATATGCAAACTTACATATTTAAACATGTAAATGTTTAAATACATTATTATAAACATAAACTTACCAGTATGTGTGCGTACATGCCTCTTCAGATCAAAAGTATCATTAAATCCTTTTCCACAGTGCTCACAAGAGTACTTCTTTGTTTCACTGTGGCACTTTACATGGCGTTTCAGCATACGTGCTGTAGTAAACTTCTTCTGACATACCTGGCAGGATAAAACTGATGCAGCAGGTAGAATATCTGCTAATTTGCTCGCATTTTCTGGGATGACTGACAGAAGAGATGGCATGTTACCTGTAGTTATCTGAAAATGGAAGAACAATGACATCATATCCTGCTACAGCACAGAAAATGCACACTAACATTATAACATGTGCCAAAGCAGCCGTTTTAAACCAAAGGAACTGTCATCTCACCTTTATCTTTGAGCGCAAGTAAGGCACTCTTTGGGTCCTCATGCGGCATTCTGGCTTGTGATTAAGTTGACCCTGTGCAGCTGAGGATGGCAGCTTTGCAGTCAGGAATTTGTTTTGTGCAGTTGTGAAGCAGGAGTATTCTGCAATGCTTCCCTCAGAGACTTCATGCACATATGGAGGAAAAAGGGACTCTAGGGAGCACAAAAGCAGAAAGAGAGAGATCAACAGATGTTGACTGGCCACTGAGTTCAAGTACTTTTAATTAATTTAATAATTTTTTTATGCAGCAAGTTTTTTTCCCTATTTAATACAAAGCAGTAATCAGTATTAGCATAGGCATTCAGTGAAATAAAACACTATACAAATATAGAATTCAGAGTCAGAATTCACATTCATTTAAAATACATTTAAATACAATAGCTAATAATAATAAAAAAGGAAAAGACATAATACATATAATAAAATAATAAATAAATATAGCCAATATGGCTCGGATATAATAATAATGAGAAACTCTTTTTCATATTGCTTAGTATAACTGCATTTGTCAAAATAAAATGAATTATGTAATACCTTAATTATGCATTAAGTACTGAATTCGGTTAACTTCCAAGCCTGTGACACACAACATGAACGAGGCACTCACCAGGTATGTATACGTCCCCAGACTCCCCACGAGCGGTATCCGGAATCTCACTCCAGCTTCTTTTTCCAGTAGCGATGTTAACTTTTTTGACCAAGAATGCACGAGGCATTTTCGAAAACCTAGCGAATGGAATATGTTCAACTAAGTTCCTAGGGATGCTTTTAAGCGGATCCTCTCGCAACCTACAGTTATCCACAATTCAACTACCTTTTCCTTATAACAAGGAAACCGCCAGGTGATGTTGCGCATGCGCAGAAATATAACGGCGCAGTGCAGGTACAAGTATAACCGGTTCTCAAACTAATGCTAACCTTAGCCAGAAAGGTAAACTGGTTACTATGTATTGTTTTAAATAGTAACATGTTCATGTTAGTTTTAGAACACTGTTAATGTCATTTTAATGAATTTATCAACTTTTTAAACCATGACTTGAGGTTTTCTGTCTGGGTGTGGTGGGTCTACTCCTTTGTTTAGGTGTTTTGTCTGTCTGAATGGAGGTGTATCGCTGTAACAGTAGGCTATCAGCAGGGGGCGAAAGTGCCCTATCACATACATTTTGCCTTTTAAAGTTTAAATACACTGCTAATTCTTGAAACCTACAGGTGTTTCATATAATAAAAGGGTTCTGGCTTTGCTATATTAGACAATACAGTTTAACAGATGCTGTCATCAGTTTAGTGTAAATCAAACCTTTGTATGCAAATTAGCTTGGAGCATCAAAAATCAGATAAGAGTCACAGTAAAACGACCCTCCCATACAAACAATGAAAACACAAACAAACAAAGTACACTGCGAAAATGAATAGGCTACGTGAGCTATATGTTTATAGGCTACACAATGTGTCCGTCACTTTGTGAAACTACATCAGTTGAGAAATTAAGGGAATATTAGGTAACATTAGCCTATTTTTGAACAAAGTTTACTTTTATACACAGCAGGAAAGCAGTTTTGAATGTATATGAGAGATTGGGTCATTATTTTTTACTCAGAGTATGTTCAAAGGCCAATGTCAGTACCATAGAGCATAGACTGTAAAAAAAATAGGCCAGTACAGAAAAAACAGTACATTCTTTTCTTCACAAAATATAAATGAATAAATAATGCCCAATCGCGAAGCATGTCACATTACATGGGGTAAGTTGTCACATTTGCTTTTCAGCAAATTTTGAAAAACATTTTGAAACGACTTTTTTACTATTTACGAATAGTTTTGAACAAATAGTAATAAACAATGAAGAAAAAAGTTTTGAGAAAATACTATTTTTGTTTGTATAAGATGAGGATCTCTTTTAGTAAACTGGACCGTTTGGACCAACGAGGTTTCCGTAGTTTAAAATTGAGCAAGCATGGCGCTGCCCTGGTGCAGTTCAAATCTCTCAGCATGTTAGATAATAATATTGTTGCCAATTGTTCAGAAATCTGTCGTGTTTGAAATTTCTGTGTTTCGAAGATAGTCGTTTTATTAAACCATGGCTATTCAGTGCGTCTTATTCGGCGTAAAGCGTTGTCACACATTTATTTCAGCGTATCGACTGACACGGATTCAGTCTTTAAGAGCTTCCGTGTCTACAGCGACACAACACGTTAAAATCAATGATATCACAAGCATCTTGAGTCCACTGCGGTCTCACGTGCGCGTGAATTCAGTCAGGAACGCATATACTTTCACCTCCACTGCCGTCGCAAAGGACGTGATTCTCTTTAAACATGACCGGACCCGTTTCTTCAGACTTTTGGCTATTTTTTGTGGTGGTCAGTTTGTATTCTGGGCATATCTGGCTCACTTTGCTTTCACAAGTCTTCGAGACACAAGAAAAATTAGCGGTGAGTCTCAAAAGGTTAGAACTGAGTTAGGGGGGCTTTTCAGCTTGATATGACCTTGGTTCAAATGCCTGGAGGTATGGATTCACTCTTGGGTGCCTAATCATTGGTAAGCTTTTAACTCTGCAATTTATCTGCATTTTTATGTATTCAAGCTGTATAAAATGTATTTTTTTTTCTGTTGTCGTAGGTGGAGGAATTGTCGGAGTGGCAGTATTGTTCAGCCGTCGTTCTGTCAGTCGTGTGATTCTGCATAAGGGAGGTGAAAATGTGACAGTGTCGACACAATCACCGCTGGGACATCTCAGATCTCACCATCTAACTGTGCCTTTGACTCAAGTGACCTGTCATGCACACAGACAGGAATCACCTTCATTTATTCCTCTTAAAGTCAAAGGGTACAAGTTCTACTTTCTTTTGGACAAAGACGGGACACTGAATAATCCTAAACTATTTGATATTACTGTTGGGGCCTACAGACCTATATAATATGTCCTTTACACCCCAGTGTGTGTCTACAGTTCACTGTAGATGTGTCAGATCTGCTATTCATTTAGTTTCTTGTTGCCTTGGGGGGGAAGAGCACTGAAATTACAAGAGGAATAAATTGTGTAACTTTACTGTTAATAATAAAACTTTTTATCTGGGATTTGTGCTGACTCTAATAAAAAAATAAGCTTAAACAGGCATATTCTATCTCTGACATCAAAGTTGTGTGACACATAGGCCAAGGCTTAGTCATATCCCTATTACAAGCAATACAAGTCTGTTTCTGACTAGACAAAATTATACTTCTGTTTTTGCATTTATTTTCTCAGCAGCATTCATGTGTTGTGGAGCCCTTAAGGGGACAATGTGATGGAAAATATATTGCATTTGCTTGCAAAAGTTTTGTGTTCTTTTTTTCTAGGGAAAAACGCAAAACATTTGTGAGGGAACACAAAAGCATTGATAAATACATTTTACTGACATCTCATATTTTTATCCTCACCATGTCCCTTTAGGAGCTCTGTGTTTCAGTTAATTAACAAAATTATAGATTTATAATTGATCTACCCATTTGTGATCTACCCATTTGTAATCTACCCACCCTAAGAAATTCTGATATATATATATATGAATAAATTACATTTTAAAGTATATTAAAATAGAAAACCATTATTTTAAATTGTAATAATATTTCACAATATTAGGCTACTGTTTTTCTGTATTTTTTATAAAAAATAAATAAAAAAATGCTGCCTTGATAAGCATAATGACTTCTTTCCAAAAAAAAAAAACAATAATAATATTTATATTGACAAGACTACCTGACAGGCATGGTGGAGACGGAAATCGGAAGACAACAAAATGACTTTACACGTTGGTCACAACACACTGATTTTGGTAAAAAAAAAAAAAAAAACATAAATATTATAATTATTCTAACTAATGATGTCCCATACGCACACATACACGCACAAATCCAAATGAAATGAAATCCATTTAGGCTTTTAAACACTTTAATTTCTTGGGTAATTAAGCCATGAAACAAGATGAGGCACATGTCGTGTGTTTGCTCTCTACCCAGTTCAGTGATTCATAAATGTCCTACCAGTTCTTCAACGGTTCGCTTATTCATACATTTCAAACCTACACGTCACCTATTGGCAAAATATGGCTGTAATTGAAATTCAACGTGTAGGGTGTGAGCTATGGAAGCTTCTGGAGCTCTCAAACCACATGTTTTTAACTTCGCGCCGTTTACTTGGTTTCCCAGTGAATATCATTTTAGTGACAGTTAGTTGGCGCTATTAGCAAGAATGTGATGGCCATTAGAGGCACATTAGTATCCACTGAGGAGAAAAGGCGGTAGATTGGAAACGATAGATGCTTCACTGATGGGGAGGAGAGATAGCGTGGGTGTGAGGAGGCGTTGAAACATTTTAAGAAAAGTTGTAGCACGTGTTTTGGTTAATTTTGCATCATTCGCTCTGATGGATTTATCATAATTTTGTCATTTTTCTGCTATCGAATCTGTGTTAGCTACATTTCAATTAACGGGAGATGGATTTAAACGAACTTAACAACGAGAAATAATATGAACGAGCAGCATACTGGTCTGTTTTGATCAGAATGAATCATAATGAAGGAAGAGAATCGTATCATCGTATGCATGATTCCCAGATTCCTCCAGCATGGATGGACCCGGATAACTCAACGGCTTTTCACATACGTTCGGTAGGCTATTTTTTCTTTTTCTTTTTCAATATTTTAGGATATTTGCCTACTTGAATTATTTTCAAATCAACTGAATTAAATAAAAGGAATACCTCAGAGCTAGTTTAATATGGTGAAGATTTTTTCTTCTTCTTCTGCAATATAAAGTCTATAATTGATAACCAGTTTATTTTATTTATTTTGCAGAATCTCACTGAGGAGACTACATCTAGCCCAAGTCTTGATGTAATTACATCTAGTCCAGATCTTCAGTGGCTTCTGCAGTCCTCTCTACTTTCCCAATCAGAGACCACATTGGGAACATTTTGTTCATTCATACCCAGCACCACCATGCCTAACTGCCCCTGTTTGCCACAGTGCTCCAGTCCTGACCAGTCCTATAACGGAGCAGTAGGGGAAAGTGCAGTAGGGCATACTAATAAGCATGTAAGTTACTAATATTTCTGATATTTTAAGAGTTTGAAATGCAGAAAATAGTGAAAGTGAACTTGAGTGGTTCCGGTGACTCATTCATTTATGGTAAAAGATTGAAATGACTCACACCTGAATCACAAAGGGGCATGAGGAGTGAGTCAGTGCTGTGGTATTTGAGCGGGAATCTTAAAGCGCAGGCTCAGATGGATCACTCTGACATTGGTGCCAATGGATGAGTAACAGGAATAGCATATTTGGAATAGGGTAGAATTTCTGTGTGTTTGCTTTCTTGTTATCAGCCGTAAGATGGCAGAACTATCACTCTTTTAGACTTAGTTCACCTAAAACTGAAAATTATCCCATAATTTACTCACCCTCAAGTTATCCTAGTTGTATATGACTTTCTTCTTTCAGCCAAACACAATCAGATTTATATAAAAAAAATATCCTGTCTCTTTCTAGCTTTATAATGAGAGTGAATAAAGTCCAAAAATCCGCATCCATCCATCATAAAAGTAATCCATACGGCTCCAGGGGGTTAATAAAGGCATTCTGTATAGCAAAGCGATGCATTTTTGTAAGAAAAATACCCTTAATTATAACTTTATGAACTATAATCACTATAGCTTCCTTTAACGTCTATCCGCATGTCACGAGAGAGTCGGTTCCGGCTTATGTCGTATGATGTAGGCGTAGCGTAAGCTTAGGTGAGAGTAGACACCTCTCGCGGTTCAAACAAATAGGGCTGGGCAACAAACTCAAGCTCCTCCAGCATTTCTCTTGAAAAATTCTCTAATTCGTGACCGTTGTTTTGTTTTGCTCTATCCTCTGTGCTTCCGCTTTCGTCAATACGTCGGGTCAGAGGTCACTCTTCTGCTAGAACTAGACTCATGTACGGCCGTTACCGGAAGCCAGTGATTATACAGTATATATAGTTTATTAAGTTTTAAATATTAATATTTTTCTTACACAATCGCATCGCTTCACTTCACTTCAGAAGGCAATTATTAACTCCCTGGAGCCTTTTGGATTACTTTTTTGATGGATGGATCCTGGACTTCATTCACTCCCATTATAAAGCTTGGGAGAGCCTGGATATTTTTTAATATAACCCTGATTGTGTTTGGCTGAAAGAAGAAAGTCACATAGGATGTCTTGAGGGTGAGTAAATATTGGGATAATTTTCATTTTTGGGTGAACTATCTTTATAGATCCCTTTACGCTTAATGGTTCTTAAATGAAATTAGTCTTAAGACGGCCTTCTTTTATAGATGTCCTCTGAGGAACTTGACAGGATAAGGATCCGCAGGGAAAGGAACAGAGTAGCAGCTGCCAGATGTCGGGATCGCCGTCGGATGCTTATAGACACATTACAGAATGTGAGATGAGTTATTATTTGTGGTGTAAACTATGCTATACAGAAGCCTAGTTGTATGTCCTGAGCTTGCGCTTTGTCTTTCAGGAGACGGATCATTTGGAACACGTGAAGACACAACTGGAAGAAGAGATCGCTGCACTTGAAAGGGAGAGAGAAAGAATAGAGTTGGTCTTTGAGGCACATATGCCCATCTGCAAGATAAATGACCCAAACCCAGAATAAACACTGATGCTGGTCATGTTTAGTGCTGAGTCTGCTGGTTCAGATCAGCTGTGTGTTAAATAACGTAATAGGTTATATTTGTTAAAAAAGCGAAATGTTGAAATATATTTCAGTGATACAGGTACCTTGAGAATTATTATCTTGCATGCAGATTTGTTTACTTGTTTTTGTAATAAACCACAGCTTCAAATGGTGTTTCTCTGTCAAATCTTTTTGTACCATGGGTGTAGGGGTGGACCTTGGCTGGGCGTAAGCTCCATAAATTGTATATTTATTTAGCTATTATGTACTGTTTAAAAGTACAGTAAAAACAGTCATTTTGTGAAATATCACAATTTAAAATGACTGTTTTCTATTTTGATGTAGGCTATATTGAAATGTAATTTATTCATGCGATGGGATTCTTTGATTAATACAAATTTCAAAAGACTAGCTTTTATTTGACATTGAATTTTTGTAACAATATAAGTCTTTACTGCCCGTCCTTGTTTCTTTAAAAACATTTCCCAAAACTTTTTGAATGGTAGTTATTAACAGATGGGTTTTTTTCCCTTTTTTTTTTCTTCTTCAAAATAACACTAAATCATATATTTTTTCCAATGGCAACTGAACCTCCACTAGTTTTACCACAAATAAATACTTTGTAGATGTGCAGATTTAGTCAATCATTAACATTAAAGATAATTGAATTACCCAAAAATGCCTCAATGCATGTTTCCTTAGGCTACGTTGCTAATGTAGGCAACGGTTGTTGCAAGTTTGCTGAATAAAGTGTAAGTCAGAAACATTACACAAGCGCAAAATGTTATACCAGGACCTTAAAACAGCCAAACATAAAATAACAATATTTCTCAACATTTTGTTCAGCTGTTTTTACAATCATGTGCTTTGTTTATTCCTTAGCAGCAGGTGGCAGTCGCACATAATATCCTATCAGACCGAACGCTCGACGGAGGGCAATGTCTGGTGAATGTAGTTCAGCTGGAGTCAAACCAACAGAACAGGATTCACATGACCGTGAAGAGTTTGACAGCATCTTCTCCTTCCAGTTACATGTACCACAGCAGCAGTCAGTGCTCATATGCTATTATTTTTTGTGTTCCTGCATAAGCGCATATAGATAGATCTGCACGTGCGTGTTTGGAATTGTAAATGCGTAATAAGTTCAAGGTTCTAACAGAGCCGTCTAACTGCGTCTTTATTGACTGACCTTTCAGCACAAAACAAAAAAAAACACACGCTAAGTTTAAATCATCAATTTGACGTCAATTTTCTTTGAATAAACAGGTTACAGTGGCCATGTATTATTTTAGATTTGTCTTTAAATATAAGCATAAAACAATTAATTAATAGAACAAACTGTTTAGCAAATTATAAACTATTGCCATTTTTTAAAATCCACATGGACATTCCATTTCTTGTTACCAGTCAAAATGTTAGTCAACGCAGCTATTACCGCTATATCAAATTGTTTATTAAATGTGTTTTTAATATATTAATTAAAATATTAAATTGATTTATTCTTGCTTTTTATGAAAATGTCTACAGAGTTAGATGTGTTTGTTGGGAATACATACCACTGTCCTGGATGAAGACGTGTACCAACTGTGGTTGGATGGACACACAGGTTAATACATTTTTATGAGCTTGTAATACGCACTTTTCCGTTTAACATTTCAGGTGATGATATACTCTTCATCTTGGTAAATAGTCAGAGATGCAGTGAAAATGCACATGGAAGCAGGAGCCTTGTTGGGGTGTGAAGCCAATTCAGACGTTTTACACAGCGACACCATGGACCAGTTCAGGACATTCCAGATGTGTGAGCGGCTCCTACAAGTTCCCTTCCAAAGTGGCCAATCAGCTTATTTTCCAGATCCCTCCTCACCGTCAAACCATGGTTATTGAGAGGTCTGTGGTCCTACTAGAGTTTGCATCCATTTTCTATAATATTACCAAAGAAGTTTAAGTTGTTAGCTAGGGCATCATCTGTGTTTTGTTGAGGTTTTTTGTTTCTTGCCACATTTGTCCTGTATGTACTATGAGTTTGATAGTGTTATTTGCCAGGGAGGTGCTCAGTAAGAAACTCCTAAGGGAACAAAAAAGACTTGGACACATCAGTTGAAAGACGGGATTGCACATGGGAGCTGTTGTTGACAGGTGCCGCAGACACTCTGGCTTCTTGTATTTATGAATGCCTCTCTAGGAAAGGATGAATATTGCATGATTTGCAATGCTATTTTACAGAAACTATTTTGTCAGTGTACTATAATATGTCTCTGTTCATAGAGCTGTGAATGCCGAGGCTTTTTAGGTCGGTAGAATTCTGGATCTCTGATCCAGTTAGTTTGCTGGCTTCCATGGCTGCAATACACAGTGTTTTCTGGCAAACCGGGGTGTCGAAATACTTCTGGGTAAATTGGCAGTGGGCGGGATCACACAGACCAAAACAAAAACATTCAGACATGGGATGCACTTTTCAAAGTAATAACTGGCTGTAGCATTGTTTTTGCATTTGAACTTTGTATGTTTTCTTAAATATCTGCATATATATGGTATTTTTATGCTTTAGAACTGTCAGCACCTATAACTAACGTTAACAGATATTAATAAATCCGGTAACAAATATTTTGCTCACTGTAGAAGGTTAATGTTAGTCAATGCATTAACTAATGTTAAATTATGGGACCTAAATATAAATTATTACTATTTTAACCCCTTTTTTTACCCTTTCAAGTGTGTGTTTAAAGTGGTGGAAGAGCTAAAAGGCCCCCTAGTGGAGAACATATAACATCACTTTCTCCTGTCTGATGTTCTGGCAAGGTGAGACTTTCACACATGAGGCCAAATGAAGCATATACAGTATATTCTCTACCATTCCCTTACAAGTGTTAAACTGCAGCTGTTCCACCTATTGAAATTGTGACCATTTCTAACTTTCCAATATCAAGGATGTAAATGTGAGCCAAAAAACATATGTCTTACCTGTTCTTGTTATAAAGATGAAGATGCTTTTGTGATTTAATACAACCAGCTTCACCATTGAAAGCTTTTGGAGTTTTTATATTTGATATTTCATATTTGAAAGCAATCGTAAACCTGGCCAAACCTAGGATACACAGTCACAGGCATATCTAAAACTGATGTTTCTGTCTGTTCATCCTCTTACTGTCTTGCTTGGTTTTTCTCCTCCATACATTTTTCTCCTCATATGCTCTTTTCTGTTCTCTACTCTCTTTTCACACTCTCCCCTGTCCTCTCTCTGATTCAGCCATGTCTCTCTGCAGGGACTATGCTGCCATTGTTTTCTTTGCTAAAAGTCGTTTTGATACAGGGTACTACAGTACTTGTCTTTCCAGGACTTTTCCTTTTGCGCTGTTACAGCTAATCAGCTACTGGACTGTGGAGGCAGTTGGTAAGATGTTTGTCTTTAAGAGACAGTTCTCTGACAGCTCAGACTGTCTGTACTTACTAATATGCACTGCAAAACTGTTTTGCACTAAACCAAGTAGAACGCATTTCAAAGAGAAGTAGGTACTATGAAAACAAGCATGTATAAAAACAACAAATATGCTATGCAGAAACACTACAGCAGCAACTACTACCATTTGCATGGTATTCCACCAATCGGATCATCTTTGGTGAGTGTCTTTGTGTAGCACGCAATGGTGACATGCAGAATTAAATTTAAGCAAGCAGGGAGGTGACAGTGCAAAAATTGTTCAGCCTATGGCCACTAATTAGGAACTATTTGGAAAATCCATAATGGGAAATGTTATAGTAATGAAGCAAAATTAATTGGAAAGAAAAGGCATTACACGTTTATGCATTCTCATATACTGTATATGAAACTGAAACACCTAGTTTTAGACCACAATAATTGATTAGTATGGTGTAGGGCCTCCTTTTGTGGCCAATGCTGCATCATTTCGTCTTTTGAATGACAGATACAATACAAGTCTCTTACAGGGGCCAGAGGGATTTTGAGCCATTCCTCTTCCAGAACCGCAGCCTGGTTACTATGTGATGCTGGTGGAGGAAAATGTTTTCTGATTCGCTCCTCCAAAATCCCCCGAAGTGGCTCAATAATATGTAGATCTGGTGACTGCGCAGGCTATGGGAGATGTTCAACTTCACTTTTATGTTCATCAAACCATCTGTCACAAGTCTTGCTTGTGTATCAGTGCATTATCATGCTGATTCACAGCCCTTCAGGGTACAATGTTTGAACCATTAGGTCCACATAGTCCTCCAAAATGGTTTGGTAGTTCTTGGCCATCAAGTACAGTAGGTAATGCCATGATATTGCAGCACCAAACCATCACTGATCCACCGCCGTGCTTCACTCTGGGCAGCAACAATCCGGGTGTTAAGCCTCTTCTGGGCTTCTTCACACCGTAACTCCCATTGATGTGGGAAAGACAGTGAAGGTGGACTCATCAGAGAACAATACATGTTTCACATTGTCCACAGCACAAGATTTGCACTCTTGGAACCAATGAAACACATTTGGCATTGGCACGAGTGACCAAAGGTTTGGCTATAGCAGCCTGACCGTGAATATTGTCTCTATGGAGCTCCCGACAAACCGCTTTGATGGAAACAGGAGAGTTGAGGTGTATGCGCATTTAATTCTGCAGTGATTTGGGCAGTTGTGGTCTGATGGAGACAATCCTATTTAGTAGCCGGACATCCCTTTTAGACCAGTGTTGAGTAAGTTAAAAAAGTATTTAATTACTAACGGCTAATTACATCTTTAACAGTGTAATTCGGTTATTGTACTAATTACTCTCTAAAAAGTATTGGATTGCTTATTACTAATTACTTTCTAAATCCCATATCAACCTCGACCAGTTGAACAATACAAGGATAGACATGAAACTGCCCTTTAATTCTTTCAAATAAATAATATAAAATTGCATAAATTATTCTTGAACTGACCAAAGTATTTAAAGGGAGAAAGCTACATTAACAACATACAGTTTAACATTAGATGTTACATTTTGATGTTAAATCCACTATTGTTTTATATAGAATTGTTCTATAGTCGATAAAACTGTTATTTCCTGTAATTAAATTACAGAAAAATTAAGAGTAATCCTTTACTTTACTTTTTCAAAGGAAAAGTAATTGAATTACATTAATTAATTACTTAGTAATGCAGGAATGTAATATTATGAAGATTGGTCCGTGCATTATAGGCGTGAAACCTCCAACACTATACTGGCCAGTGTTTCAGTTTCATTGTCCACCCCCTATATATATATTTGTATGTTTATATAATTTTTTTAAATTTGTTTTATGTTGGATAACGTGGATGAACATTAGAATTTGTCAAGAGCTCTAGTTAGCATTGCTTCAAAACTCACTCACACACACCAAAGATGTCCGGGATCTGTTCATCGACCTTGTGGAGAAGGTAATGCACTGACACTGTAGATAAACTGCACAGCACGCCATGAGGTGATATTTGTCCCCGAATAGTCCCAGGTTGAATGTGACAGAATGATTTTCGCTTCTCCTCGCAGTTCATTGAACCGTGCCGGTCAGATAAATGGACAATCGGAGACCTCAGACTTTTCCTCAAGCACTACAGCAGCTCTGTGCACACGCTTCAGGCTTTCAGGTTAGTATACATGCATTTATGTGTGTTTGTGATCACTTTATCATATAAAAAACATTTGTTAAAAATCCAGTTAGCGTAATCAAATCTCTCTTTGCTAAATTTTACCACCTCAGATCCCTCTGTATATTAAAGTATTCTTGTACAATAGATTTAACTTGAGTAAAAAAAAAATCTGCCTTAATTGCTGGTTTTAAAAGTGGTCATTAGGATAGTCCTGTTACTTATTATTTGGGTAATAGTAGCTACCTGTTTGTGTGCCCAGCGGGTGTGGGTCATCAGCAGGGGGGCTGGTCAGCTCTGGAGTGTATGGATGAGGAGACACTTTTACTACCTTATAAAAGGCCAGAGCTGGGACAGCTGTCACCCCCTACAAATGGTCATGGAAATTTCCTCTGGATATCTGCACAAAAGTCCTCATGGGAACTTTCCCCGGCACTCCTGCTGTTTCTGAAAGTAGGCTACCTCTGTTGTTTCCATCAAAGCCATTGTCTTAATGGTTCTTAATTCTTTGTGTAATGAAGACGCACGATGTTCCTGGCACCGGGTTGTGTGTTACAGTCGAATCAGGAGGTTTGCCTCCTTTTTTGCCCTGTAATTTGTGTCTGCATTCCTTTTTGACATCCCCCAGTAAATATCCAGCAGTGCCAGACACAAGCGAGCTTGATCAGGATGAAAGTGTATTAAAAATGGGAAGTAATAAAGGCCTATGAATTGCACAGGATTTGCCTAATAAAACCCAGGTGGATTGTTTTGCAAGCGGACAAAACATAATAGATTTGGGATTTGGTCTGGAAACCAGGAATTTGAATCCTTGGGGGCTGGAGGAAAAAAAAAGGCAGGAGGGTGAAGGGTGGCAGAGATGCAGGGGCCGTACTGGAGTGGGTGGAGGGGAAGAAGTGGGCCGTCCTAAGCTCCTTTCAATAGCATTGCATCTTTCCTCACATTCAAAATACACAGCCTGGGTCCTGTCTGTGGTCAACAACAGGCCGCTATATGCTGAGGGAGAGAGAAATCCATACACATAGAGACAGACGAACAACACGACTTCTGCCGGACAGATCAAGTGAAGTGAGTTTCAAACCATCTGCATTTGTCATTTCAAACAATCTGTAAACCATTTATCATTCCAGGACTTTACTCAGGGTTTCCTTGCAACTTCTACTACGAAATGAGTGACAGGAAATGAGTCAATGCTTTGCCAGATGTGACAGAAATCTTTAGTTTGAATTGTAACAGTTATAGTTGAGGATTGCAGACAAGGCTGTTGGCTTATTTTTGGACGGATCTGAGTGCATGGAATTGCCGTCATATCCTGCAGAGTTCAGACACTGGCCATGTTACTGCCTCTTATAGGCAGGCCAACTCCACTGTTCTAGAACAAACAGTAAAGCAAGTCCCTAGAAATCTAAGGAAAGTCAAGTCAGTTTATTTATAGAGCACAAATAAAAACTAGTAATGTACCAGATGGTATAATGTTTTTAATGGTTAAGATAATTAAGCAACCAAAACTCAAAGCTACAGAGAAAGATCATCTTTAATCCTGAAACATGAGTGTAGTTTGTCAGATGATTTGAGAGTCCTAAAGGGATACTGAGGCTGAAGAGATAAGATGGACAGCTATAAAAACAAATAATAAAGCCTTATAATAAATTCTTTATTGTAGTGTAACAAGTTTAGAGAGGCCAGAACAGTTGAGATACTGTCCATTTTGGACAATAAAGTCCTGTGTTAAGAGTGTTACAAAAGTAGTAACATGCAATTGTTTCCTCAAAAAGCTATATATACCTGTTTTAAACCATTTATTAGTTTTGCTGACATAGATCAATCTGTTTAGGTTGATTCTGTGATTAAATATTATATTTGACTTGATTAAAACCAGTTAATGTTACCATTATTGTTGTGTAAAGTAGTCAGGATGAAGGCATATATAACTGTCTTAAGATCGCTGAATGTGAGGAATGGAAAGTCCGTCTGATTGTATGCACCGACTTTTCTTGTTTCCAAGAACAGCCTATTATCAACATCAAAATCATAATCTTGCATTTATAACTTACAGTATCACATATGCCATGGAGTAATATTTGTTCAAGACGTATATTTATGTAAACCTAATCTCACTTGAAAAAATGTCCATACTGGTTCAGGTAAGTTACTGCTGGTCTAGCTGCTGGACAATGCTATTGTAAAGGTTTATTTACTTAGGTATCATGAACCAACAAAGAACAGTACTCTTACAGCATTTATTAATCTAGATTAATACATTTTAATATTTCACATTGTATAAATTAACAATAAACAATGTACTATGAAAGCATGAATATGAATAAAAGTATTATGATCATATATTTATAAATTAACCTAGATCAGTCTTATTTTAGCATACTTTTGATACTATTATAATTTGTATATATTTTCTTTAATTATCATTTTAAAGTTTGTCATTTTTAATGTCTATACACAGTAGTGTTTATATTGTACTGTAAGTGTAAATCATAAAGCTAATTAACAATCCTAATGGTGGCACACACCAGTACCCCATATAACACGTTTATTAGCACTTACCTTTGTTCTTTTTTTACAAGGGTTCACCCCCACCTGTCTGTCTGCCCCCTCCTATATTACCAGAGGAGACGAACGACCTCCTTGCGCGTCTGTTCTCTCTCTTATAGGGCCTCTTTGGAGTGAGACTGTGCCTTTACGACATCTATACATTTGTTCATCCATCCAGCTGTGAGTGTGGCAGTGTGAGTGTCCTGTGCCCTGTAACTATGAAGGCCACATATGTGCTACTTTGTGTGGGTCTGCTTGTTCTTCCTGCTACAATCTGTCAGTCTCCCGCTGAACGTGACTCTTACACAGTAAGTAATTTGACAATTTCTCCATGTTCCTTCTACCGTCCTCTTCATGCTTGAACATGTACATTTCTATCTGCCTTCCTGCATAACTCCCCATATGTAGTGTGGTATTGTATGCTGTCAGACATCAGTTTGCATTAGAAGTCATGTTCCTGTCAATGAAAGTGTTTGAGTGAGACTAATGATTAAAGATAACACATAATAAAGTGTGTTCTCTCTGCCAGGAGTGTACAGATGGCTATGAGTGGGACGTGGAGACTCAACTCTGTCGAGGTGGGTGGAAGGTCATGTGCCAGAGAAAGAGAGAGAGATGACGAGAAAGTGATGCATTTTCTCTTCTAATTATCTTGTTGGTTAAATGTCACATGCACAATCCGTCTGTCCTGCCCCTGCGTCTGGCTGCATCTTTGAATGTTAAAATACACTATGCCCCTATCAGACGCAACGCGATAAAGCGCGGGCGATCAAAACAAGCTGTACTCAGATGTAGGCCCCGCCCACTTCAAAATCACATTGGTCCAAAATCCTGCTTCATTTAAATGCACAGCTAAATTATGTAAAGCTTTTTTTATGTTAAAATAGCCTTCCTACCTTAAAATGCAAGATACAACATATCCTAACAGGGTTGCCTCAAAAAAAGAAACAAGTAATAGTCATTTCATCTGAGATTTTGTCCTGACCTGCCATAATTATGACATCAATAACATTTGGTAGGCTATTTCTGAATTTATTTGAATTTGCTATTTCAGTTGCTAAAGAGTTTAAGATTTGAGAAAATTTAAACCGCTGTATATACGTATTATTTTGTTTTACATGTCTAGCATTTAATAAAAAATACATTTTAAAAATGATTTGACATTCAAATGACTTCTCACCTGGTGGGTACCCTAAATTCTTTTCTCTATTTTACTTAGACATAAACGAGTGTGATACTATTCAGGAGGCATGTCAAGGAGTGATGAAATGCTTCAATCACTATGGTGGTTACCTGTGCCTTCCTCGCTCTGCCCATGTGGTCACCGCACCTGAGTCCTCCAGCCAATCAGAGCCCAGTGTGCCTGTGGAGACCAACGAGGCCTTTAACCCCTGTCCCGTAGGCTACAGGGCCCAAGGAGAAACCTGTGTGGGTGAGTTATTTAAAGGCAGATGTGGGAAATCCTATTCATATGGTTTTAGATTGAATATGTGCATCAGTGTAGCCTACAGAAGCTCTTCAGTATTTAGACGATTGTGTGTGTGTATTGGACAGACATTGATGAGTGTGAATTGGACATGCATGACTGCCAGCCCAGCCAGCAGTGCATCAACACCGTGGGCACCTACACCTGTCAGTGCCCTGAAGGCTACAGCAAGATTGGCATAGAGTGTGTTGGTGAGAGATGAAATTATCTGTCTTAACGTCTGTCTTTAAAATAAGGATGTGTCTTTAATGGCAAGATTCAAGATTTATAGTAATCTGCAGTCAAGAATCATCCTGGCCGATTTTCTTTGTATAGGATTAGGCTTCTATTCTACAGTCTACACTGTCTTCTTCTCTCTTCTGTTAGATATTGATGAGTGCAGGTACAGGTACTGTCAGCATCGCTGCGTGAATGTGCCAGGAACTTTCTCTTGTGAATGTGAGCCTGGATTCCAGCTGGCAGGAAACAACCGATCCTGTGTTGGTAAGTCCTTAAACCAGATACTGTACATATTCCAAAAAACAACATTCTCTTATGCACTCACATCATTAGTTTGACAGGTTAATCAAAATGCCTTTTTAAACAGAATAGTTTAATAAAAAATAAGAATTCTGTCACTGTTCGAACTTTCTTTCCTCCATGGACAAGATTTTTTCCAAATGAATGGCCATGGGGGCTCCAGAAAAGCACCATCAAATGAGCATGAAGTGATTTATACGATTTGCGCATATGCACTTGCACTATATAATAGCTCTGTTTGAGGTGAATGCAATGTTTGATGTCCGTGAAGATCTGTTATTCGAGAATAAATCATTAATGTCCATATATTTAACGTTAATGAACATGAATGAGACATAAAACATATTCTGCTGTACGGCCAAGGCGGATGTACGGTACAGCAGAGGATGTAGAGACATTTTAGCCACTGTTCATTATGCTTTTTTGCCCTTTTTGGAGATCAACACACTGAATTTTTTTTTTAAATGATCATGGCAACATATGTTTGTTTTTTCCATTACTTTAACTCAAATGAAAATAATTTAACCAATTTCAACTTAATTTAAGATTCAAAGAAAGTTAAGTCATTTTTAATGTTATTTAAATGAGCCAAAAAAAGAGTTGAAAGACTTTGAGTTGAAAAACTGTCTTTGAGTATACAGTAGTTAAAAAATTTAAAGCAGAAACGTATTTCTTAGTTCTTTTTTTTCTTTTTCTTTTACGGTACAGCACCTATTCTATTCACTTTTGTTGTATGGAAAATGGCAGAATGAACATACTTCAGAATTACTTCTTTTGTCTTCCATGGAAGAAAGTTAAACAGGTTTGGAATGACATGATGGTCCCAGCAAACACCAGAGACTTGGACCAAACATTTCAAGAGCGTTGCGTTAATGTTGTAACAGCCTAAAGAGAACCTACACAGAATGTTTTCTACTAGTTATTTTTATATTTTTATTTTTATAACCCTAAACTACCATTCCCAGAACATTGCAGATGCTAATACAAAAAACCTAATACACATTTATTTAAGGATATTTTTTTAATGTGCAAACTTTCACTTTAATGCTTTCTATTCAGAAATGTTATTTAGCACAGAACTTCTAACATCTCTGTTCTTTGTTGTCAGATGTAAATGAGTGTGAGATGGGAGCACCTTGTCAGCAAAGGTGTTACAACAGTTAGGCACATTCCTGTGTCGCTGTGATCGGGCTATGACCTGGGACCTGATGGATACTCGTGCAATGGTTATTAGTGCACAAGACATTAGCTTAATAGTTTTTGACAAATTGATGATGGACTGAATGTGACTGCCTTTATTTCTCTTCTCCCAGATGTTGATGAGTGCAGCTATTCCAGTTTCCTTTGCCAGTTTCAGTGTATGAATGAACCTGGAAGATTTTCCTGCGTTTGTCCAGACGGTTACGAGCTACTTGGAACACGACTCTGCCAAGGTAAAAGTCCCCATATTTAAAGAAGCCATATTATGCTTTTACAAAGTCTTGATTTTTGGGGTGGTTTACTAGAATAGGGTTTCATGCGTGAATGTAAAAAAAAACGATCACATTATTTTTCACATATTTGATGTTGTTGCAGCACCTCTCTTCCCAGTCTGCCTATAACGCTCTGTTTAGTTCCTACTGTGAAGCCCCTCCTTCCATAAAGTGCAATGAGCTCTGATTGGTCTGCTGGACCAGTATGTTGTGATTTGAGCATATTTTGGAAATGTCACGTGACTCACGCCACTGACCATAACCGCATGTTTCACAGACTATTAACTAACTCAACCAGGCCTCACCCCTGATATGCTTACTGATATAGAGAATAACTCCCTTTGGAATGACTTTGTAACTTTGCAGACCTTTTTCATGCTTAAACAGCAACATTACGCACTAAAGAAAGTTAAAAATGTAAAAAAAAACACACAATAGGTCCTCTTGTTCAGTATTAGAAAATAAGGATATATGGAAACATGGTTTTAAAAAATTGTTCCTTTTCAACACTTACGCTCCTCCTTATACCTTACAGCATTTATAGCACTAAATGACTCTTACATTCAGCTTGTCATAATAATTCTGTGTGTAGATGTGAATGAGTGTGAGACAGGCACTCATCTGTGTGGGGAGAGACAGGTCTGTGTGAACATCCATGGCGGGCATCAGTGTTTGGACTCCAACCACTGCCAGGACCCCTACGTCCAGGTCTCAGAGAAGTGAGCCATTTTTAAAGACAACATTTAATTGATCAGTCATGGTTTGGAACTTTTCACTTTTTGGTATGATCCAACTTTTTTGGATCATATCAATGTATAAAATGTAACTTTGTGTAAATTAGTCACATAATATAATAATATCGATATAACGATCAATATACCACTGAATCGAATTGTAATCATATCGCTGAATTTTTTAGGTATCGGCAAATATCGTATCATTGGCTATGAGAATCAATATCATATCGTATCGTATCGTATCGTAATGAACCATCCGATTTACACCCCTAGTATTTAACACCCTTCTCCATTTTTTCCTTTTAATTTTTTGTCACTTTCTTTCTATCCAGTCGTTGTATATGTCCAGTGGTGAAGTCGGAGTGTCGTGACATGCCTTTCTCCATTGTGCATCGATACATGAGCATCACCTCTGAACGATCAGTTCCCTCAGATATCTTCCAGATCCAGGCCACCAGCGTCTATCCTGGGGCCAACAACTCCTTCCGCATTCGTTCTGGAGACGAAAATGGAGAATTCTACATACGGGTTAGTCAGAGACGTAATGTCTTTTATACATCAGTTTCAAAACTTAAGTTACATAATGTGTGATTTAGTACGTAGGCTACTGGTAAAAATAGATCTAATGTGCTTTTTTAAATTTTATTATTATGGTAACACTTTATTTTACAGTGTCCTTGTTACATCATTTACATGTACTTACCATAGTAAAGCAGTAAATTATGCATAATATACATATACATATACTAACCCTCAACCAAACCCTAATTCTACCCTAACCCTATAGTAAGTACATGTAGTTGCTTAATATTACTCAGGACTTAAATATATAATTACACTGTAACAATGACACCTTAAAATAAAGTGTAACCAAAATAATATTACACTACTGTTCATATTATATATATATCATATTATATGTATAATATGATATATCAATATATCATATTGTATATTTTTGAAAGAAGCCTCTTATGTTCACACCAAGGCTGCACATATTTGATGTAAAATCAGTAATATTTTGAAATATTATTAAAATTAAAATAACTGATTTGTATTTTATATATTTTAAGATTTAATTTATTCCTGTGATGGTAAAGCTGAATTTTCAGCATCATTACTCCAGTCTTCAGTGTCACATGATTCTTCAGAAATCATTCTAAAATACTGATTTGCTGTTTAACAAACATTACTTATTAATATCAATATTTAAAACAGTTGTGCTGCTTAATTATTGAACTGTGAAGACAATTTTGTGGATTATCAATATTATTATAATTTTTGGGTTGTTTTTTGATGGACAGAAAGCTCAGTAGAACAGCATTTATTTAATGCATTCTTGCTGAATAAATATTACTTGAAAAAAATCATACTGGCCCCAATCTTTTAAACTATAGTGTATTTTATTATATTATATTATAATTATATTAAATTATATTATATTATAAAGATTGGGGCCAGTATGATTTTTATTTTATTATAATAACACTTTATAATAAGATTTTTATTACATTATTAATACATGATCATTGTCACCTATTAGTTTATATTGATTATTGACCTAATAGTGCAGAATCTTAAATATTTTGTTTGATTGTTTCATCTCTTGTCCCCAGCAAATCAACAACATCGGTGCCATGTTGGTTTTGGCCCGAGCAGTGACTGGACCAAAGGAGTACGTCCTGGATTTGGAGATGGTGTCTGTCAGTCCTCTCATGAACTATCAGACCAGCTCTGTTCTTCGTCTCTCCGTTTATGTTGGACCTTATGCTTTCTGAGGAGAGAGAAATGGACATAGACAAAATAATGAATGACAGAAGAATTTTAATTCAGTCTATTTCTGCTTTCACGTGTTAAGAATTGGGAACACAATTCCAGAATTCACCAGCTAATAATGTGAAATCGTCTTTTTTTGTTGCTGACTTTGGCCTGTAACTGCGGGCCTATTCCGGGAAGTGTTAAAGCATCTGAACATTCATTCCTCTCACTTTGTCACCGTGGACTCATTCTCACACATACATGCAGCATACAAGTACAAACACACACACACACACAACACACCATAAACACAAACACAAATCAGTCCAAATATTTCAGAAAGATAGATCAACATATCAAATCTTATTACTACCAGTTTTTGCTAATAAAATCCCTCAATACATATTTACAGTATATTTATATCTAACCTACATACAACACATATTTCAAAGTACCTTTGTAATTACATGTATCTTAGTGTAATACTGTATTATCTCAGAAAACACTAACAAACTAAAGACAAATACAGGTCTCTATGGGCCTTGAATGAAACAAATTTCTTTGTAAATAATTTGTGAAACCATTCTTAAGTATATTGCTGCATTTTTTCTAATGCGTATTGAATTCACTTCTGCTCCTTAAAGATACAAAAAATTTTTTATTTTGTTTTGTTTTATTATATGTTTTGCATACATTTTTTAACTAAAAAGTAAATAAAATGTTGCTTGTCTGTAGGCTGATATTAACCCAATTTTTGTTTATGCTAATAATTTCGGTTGAATTTCTCCTGATTGGAAGTGTTGAAGGTAAGTAAATGAAATGTATTACTCAGGTGTCTCCACATGGTGACAGTGTAACACTGGTGAACACATAATGAGTTTTACCTTTTTGCTATTAGTTGAAAGAACCATTATTAGAGACACATTTAAGGGGCAAAGTTCACAAATGTGTTGCCTAGAATAAATAACACATGTTATAGGTCTACTGTACATCGTTACTACTGTGCATAATATGTTCATTCTGAAAATAGGTATTTACTACAAGATTTTGAAGGTTTTTCTGTATAGTTTCGGAACAAATTTACTGTAGGCCTACATCATAGACAAAAAGACAGAACAGCTGAAGAAGTTGATGGATAAAAAAAGTAACAATGACTATATGAAAACTGATGCCAAATGCTAATCGGGGTGTAAAAGGCTTGTGTTTTTGCAGGCCATTCATTAACATAATTTCATCAATGGACTGGTCATCTCGCACAACGAGTAGGAAGTTCTATTTGAGTCAGCGTCTGATTTATAACTGCTATATGTGTGTGTGTAAAGCATCTGTGTTAATTATAGCGGCATGAGTGTATTGTCAAGTGACAAGTGTGAATTTAGCCAAGTGTAGCTCCAGCTGGGAAATGATGAGCTCATTGATGGTCAGTGTTGGCACAGAGGGCTTGTGGGCAGTGTAGCAGATGGATGTAGGTGTGATGGGAGTAGCTCAGCACACTGACAATCATATAAAATGATGCTGTAATATTTTACATTCTCCAGTTTTTTTTTATTAAATTGTCTCTAAAGGTACCACAAGCCTTTGGATATCCAGCAACAGGAGCTAGTACAGTACAAGCACGGAATAATTGACGACGGGCCGTTGAATTATTAGAAAAATAGTGCACACTCAAAATGGTAGTGGACACGCGAAGAGACGTAATTTTACAAATACATTCGAAATAACTGAAATCGTTTGGCAAAGTGATAAGGAACTCCATGCAATGCGGTCGACACCTGTCTGTACTTCAGATTCAAGCATTCAACAGCCAGCCCCGTAGTCTAAGCCTTTTTAATCCCCTTTAAACGGAAATTAAATTAATATATCTATTAAAGTAAACTAACGTTCATATACCTGTCCATAAATAACCTAATTGTGTCTAAAAATAAACAAGGTTAGTTATTTTCACATGCAGAGGAAAATGGGCCCCATTTTGGAGCTATTTTTGTGGCTTACAAGGATAATGTTACACTGGGTTATAAGGAGAGTAATTTTCCCGTCCACCCCCTCAAATACACGTCACAACCGGGCCATTAAAACATATTGTTCTCTGATAGCCATGAATGACTGAAACAACAGATGTGTACTCTTAAGTGTTGTGAAATTTGAATTATTACCGTTCTCTCTTTTTTGGTCATTTGAACATTTCCATCCCACACAAATCAGGTCTTCAATTTTCAATTTTCAAGAAGATGAAAAAGTGTCTTCAAACCAGAAAGAATCAGGCAATGTGACCTTCCAAATGATAAGCATGCTCTAAAAGCGTGATAGCAACAGCAAGGTGAGTTTCCATTCTTAGTTTTTTCACAAAATAGTGGATGAAGAAGCTTGTCCATTCCCAAAATGCATTATAAAGTCTTTGAAATACACAGTGCAACCTTTTGAACATAGGAAGACCATTTCCCTTTACTTTAGGTTTTAGTAGGCTATTTTAATCAATTTCACTTTATTTCAAATTATTGGGATAGGTTAAATGTTATCACTTTTTCACAATGATGAATGTTGGGATCAAATTGGTGTGCTTGAGAAGAACCATCATTTTGTAATATCTTGCAATGCGCAAATTTTGTTACTAAGATACTGCAGCTCCGTTGCCATGGGTGCAGAGATACAGAGATGGTCAAGTATCGGCTTCTTGTATAAACCCGTAAACAAAAGAAAGAAGAATGTGTAGAAAAAGACATGGATACTACAAGTGAAACGCATTGAGCATTTCTTTCCCAAAATTATATTTTGATCACAAAGGTAACAATTCTGTGGCCACAAAATGATCCACATTGTCCTGTCTGTGGAGTCCAAATTAGGATAATAAAAGTTTTGCGAAAGTGATGGCAAAAGCAACATGAGCCAATAAGACTGACCATCTGAACTGAATTTCGCATTGTCTTGGAAAGCAAGATAATTATCCAAGTGTTCTTTCGATTCTTCAAAAATGACCAAAGTTCAATCTAAATTAAAAGATGTACTGTTCAAGTGAACAGATTATGAGCATTACACATTTTCTCCAAGAAACCCCATCCCCCATCTTTCTGATTTCAGCAGATGGCCGTGCCACCCACGTAATAAACAAAAAAGTCCAGTGGGAGCTCAGAGGTTAGGGTGGCATCTCCATCTCTCTCTCCCAAGGGCCAGGTCCACATCATCCAGCAAAACTTTTCATCAATATTGATAGCATATGTTCTGACGTCAAATGCTGTGGCTGTCCAACAGTCTGTCCCCTCTGTTCTTGTCATCCAGCCTCTCATTTACATCCATTAGTTCAAAGGCTAAAAGATTTTGTTATTAGATCAGTAATAGACATAATTGCACAGGTTGGACATAAAAAGATGAAAAAGACAGTATTGATGCAGATAATGCAGCCAGATACCTCATAGGATGTTAGATATTACAAACAGGAACTGTGACTCAGGCTTATTTAACCCCAGGACAAAGAAAAAAATAAGAAGAAAAAAAATCACCTCTGGAGGTGATGGATGGAAAATGTGCTAGAACCAAAAGACAACCAGGCATATTGCACCACACTTTTCTCACTTATTAGCCCACACTGCGTTTAACACCAAGTTATCATCGTTCTAAACACCACTTTTAACCCCGGGTAAAGGAGCCTTTCACACTTGTAGGCTAATTTAGCCTCTTGCAATGTTAACACAGAGTTAACACCGTTTTTTACCCCGGTTCACGACTTCAGACTTACATAATTCAATTATAGAGAGTAAAGATTTATTTGACGTGCTGTCCGAGGGGAGCGCTCCAAACTCCGAATTTGGACCGAACCCAGAGTACTCCCCCCATCCCATGTTTGGGATATGAATGGTTAGGAGTGAGGAGATGGAGTGGTGGAGGGATGCTGGAAAATTGTCATGGAACAGAGGTAAGTATGCTTTACATAACTCTTATCTCATTCATTGAGTTGATTAACTAAATGTGCTCCTCCTGTCTTAATTCGGTTAATTATCTGAACATGCTCCTCCAGACCTTTGTTAATAAAACATCATGTAAAGGAACTTTTCACACTTGTGATTTAGAAGCGTAGTTAGCACCACTTTTTACCCCGGGTAAAAGGAACGTTTCACACTTGTGATTTAAAAGCGGAGCCAGTACTGCTTTTTACCCCGGGTAAAAGGAACGTTTTACACATGTGATTTAGAAGTGGAGTTAGTACCTTTTTTTTACCCCGGGTAAGGAACGTTTCATATTTGTAAGTTAGAAGCGAAGTTAGCACCGCTTTTTGCCCCGGGTAAAGGAACGGATCACACTTGTAAGTTAGAAGCGGTGTTAGCACTGCTTTTTACCCTGGGTAAAGGAACGTTTCAAACTTGTGATTCAGAAGTGGGTTTAGCACCGCTTTAACCCCGGGTAAAAATCTTTTGCTCTGTTACCCCGCATTAGGGTGCCAAACTTGTACATTGTGAAACAATATGGTGTTAGAAGGTCACAGCTAGCAAAAGACAACCAATCGCGTAGCCTACTCATTTGTGTGTGCTTTGGACAGTCACGCAAAGCGTTGTCAAATGTAGACAAAACCGCGACAATTTGAGTGTAGAACAGACCGTTTCATTCATACCTTTATGGTCCGAAATGTCCAGTCAGTTTTTGTCCTAGTCTGCAATAGGTAGGCCTAATGATAGTTTTTATGTAAAGTCAAGTCAAATCACCTTCATTTATATTAGCGCTTTTCACAATATAGATTGTTTCAAAGTAGCTTTACAGTGATAATAGGAAATTAATGGAACATAGATTGGAACATATCTCTGCGTAAACTTAACAAAACAAGCTCGTTCATCCAATCAATAACAACTATGCAAATAAGAACGTTAACCTAGGGCTGTAAAGTGTAAAACGTGAGTTTATGAATACCCAGGGTTAATTGTTAACCCCGGGTAAATTATGAGCGGTGTGAAGCAAGATAACCCCGGATTCCGTTTACCCGGGGTTTGAATGACCCAGGGTTAACTAAGTGTGAAAAGCCCTAATGTGAACAACACATGCAATAGCGTTCTTTAAAAGTTCCAGAAATCCACTGAACACATAAGAATTGGTCTGTCCTTGAGCAATATATATTTAGAACTAGAAAACTGAAAGCGGTTTCAAACTGTTGCTGGTGTTAAAAATAACCTGAACGACTAAAGAAAAAGAAAAAAGCCAGCACAGTTACAAGGTTGCAGTTTGAACAGGCTTCATCAACGGTAGGAGAGGGAGGCGGGAGATGTGTAGGCGAGAACATGAGCTGTTCAGTGTTTCAAACTTTTACACACAATGCGTGCATGCAATTTCCTATGTAACTGAAATTTACATAACGGCTTTTAATTACAGCAAAATATATTTTACATTATAGACAATATATAATATTAATCAATTCGGTAGGTGTGATATCACAGATGAATGATCAAAGCAGGATGAAATAGAGAAAACAATTTGACCACAGAGAGCTCAGCAGATAAGATTCCACTTTATCACAATATATTGTTTACAAGTGAATGCATCATAACATGACACACGAGTCACTTTTTACTTATGATATTACTTTAACAAAGTTTGCTGAGATTGAACTTCAGAGACCATTATCTTGTCCTGATCGGATATTTTAAAAGGAGAGTTGCCAAGCAACAGATTATCTTATTTCTTTAAAGTACAAGAGTGAGGACCTTGATTATTTTGGTTTTAAAATAAACATGAACATAAAGGAGAAACTATAAAACCAGACAAGTGTCCTTCAAACCGTTCTCTCTCTCTCTCTCTCTCTCTCTCTCTCTCTCTCTCTCTCTCTCTCTCTCTCTCTCTCTCCCCACATACAGCCAATCAATAAGAACACAATTTTCTGTTTTGTTCCGTTATTCATAATTATGTAAGTTTACTACGAAAAAGAAGAAAGGAAATAAAAACACTGAACATAAGCTGTATTGATGTTTCAAATGTGAAATGATTATCACAAGAGGTTTAAAACGTTTGTTTTTTGTTTTTTTGTTTTTTTGCTCTATTACTAACCATTTTTTTATTGGTCTATTATTATTATTTTAAAATAAATTGTATTACTCAACTTTGTCATAGGATTACTTTAGGCTATGTTTGTCTTTTATTATACCTTTGTCAGTAGGGGGGCGTTCTTACCATGTCAACCCTGTTGATTTTCTATGGTTAAAGAAATAATATATTTTTGAAACATCAACATTAACTTCTAGCCTATAACAAAAATAAACCATATATATATAATTATATATTTTGATGGAGTTATCTGCCTCCTAGGCTAATTGCGTTAGCAGTCATAGTCGCATCTAGATTTAATTCACTAAAATGTATTTACACGAGATATACTCTCCTAATCCCGGTCTAAATTAGCAGCATTTTCCTCAAGCCTAAGCAGCAAGATTCTGTTACAGCAGCTCGCGGCAGAAGCACCGGCTCTGAGCGCGCAACAGGGTGGGAGTTTGGACCACTGCCTCCGTTTAGATTTGTCCAAATCTGGCTCTGCGTGTTGAAAGGGATCCCATATTTATCCTACGTCACCATTACAGCAGCTAAAATGCAGAGATACTTGGAGATCAGATTCAGATCCATTTATGCACGCCCCCTCCCATCATTTCTTCAGGCGCGCGCTCTATATAAGGGATCTGGAGGCAATGTTTCCATCAGAAGCTTCATGCGAAAGGGAGCGAGAGAGAGAGATCCATAGCACCCCACCGGTAAAACTTAAGAGACGATAGAGGATATATGAGCAAAGAAAAAATGTTTACTTAGTAGGTTGGTTTATGCTCCAAAACTTAGAAGAAGTGGCGTCTGCCCCGAATGATGGCTGAGTAGCTTTAACTGCGTGTAGTTTTCACCCAAAATATTCGTCCATTCCAACGATTCTTTGGACGCGAGAAAATGTACCGGTCCACTAAAGGAGCATCAAAGGCTCGGAGGGATCAAATCAACGCAGAAATTCGCAACTTAAAAGATCTTCTGCCCATCTCCGATGCCGACAAGGCTCGTCTTTCCTATCTTCACATCATGTCCCTAGCCTGCATTTACACAAGAAAGTCCGTCTTTTTCTCTCAAGGTAGGGTTAACTTTTTAAGTTTTTTTTTAAGTCTCTTGAAAGCATCGTTACATGGTTTTCTAAAGAACTAGGTACCATAAAAAGCTGATTCTACAGCATCAAGCTTTAAAACCCTTTAAAAACTTTAGAGCAGATCTGAAGTTTAGGTGATATCTGAGGAATCTCTGCCCCTGTCCAGAGTTCTGAAAGTAGCTGCTCTCTGTCTGTGGTGCTGATGTTGAGCTATTTATGTGGATGCTGCATTAGAATGTTTTTTAATTGTTTGAGATTTTTTTTTGCCCACAATGCACATATTATGGTGTAGATCTTAATGTTTTATCTTTAAACTTTGTTTTGTCTTCATCAGTTGCGGCAGGTCACGACATGAGCGAAGCGCCCTGTCTTTGCCGGAACTCTCGGATCTGTGCACACCCTACCAGGCTTTCTCCTAGTGCTGACGAGTGAAGGAAAACTCCTGCATCTGTCGGACAACGTGGCAGAGCACCTCGGCCATTCCATGGTAAGGAATATCAATGTAAATTTTAAAATCATCATAACAATTTGTTAGGTGCATGTTCAACATTTTTTAATTATTTCTGCTTTATTCAGGTGGATCTGGTGGCTCAGAGTGACAGCGTGTATGACATTATAGACCCAGCCGACCACTTTATCATGAGGGGCAACCTTGTCCCGATCACCACAACTGGCACAGGTAATTTACACTGTTGGTTTGACACCTCATTCCAACATAAAGAAATTAATGTAATTTGTAAAATTATAATAATGTTCACTCTTCTCATAACTCTTTTTGTCCAGACCGGCTCTTTCGCTGCCGCTTCAGCACTTCGAAGTTTGTCAGGAGGCAAGGATCAGGGAACAAACTGGCGTTGGTTCGGGCACGCTGTCTGCCACCTCCATACAACACATCGTCCTACTGGACATCCAATCCAGTGTGGGTGTGTTTTTGCTCCCCACTGGAGTCCAGTGTCCCTCAGGTTTCTTCAGCTAGGAATCCTCTCCCCACCCCTCCTGCTGAGCAGTCTTTCCTCCTTTCCTGTTTCCAGTCTCAGCACAGCCGGGACATGAGAATCCATGCTGCTCAGGACAGGTACAGTAAGAGTCCAGTGAATGTCCCTGTCGGGGTATATATGATGAATATGCATTTGAGAATGAGGGAATGATGGCGGTGTATTTCTCTCTCTGACAGTGTAAGCATGTACCTTGGTTATGACATAGAGACTCTGCGCTCTCGCTCATGGTACAGTCTGATTCATCCTCGTGATCTCTCTCATGCCTCTGCACAACACTGCGCCCTGTGTGAGTACCCTACTTTATCTCTCAATATTTTAAAGTTAATACCATATATCAAAAAGCTGGTCTAGTAAATGTGGTTTATTAATTGGTCGTTGTGCCTTTTTCAGTACACGAGGGTGGAGAGAGGCAAGTGAGATGGTGGTCCAGGTAGAGGCAGCAGACCACACTTGGGTCTGGCTTTACATTGTTCTTCAGCTGGAGACTGGAGAATATCCCATCAACAGCCACAACTACGTCATAAGGTATGAAGGCTATCATTGTTTAAGTGTAAAAACAATTATATTTATAATTTTAGTTAATATTATCATCGTTAAGTAATAGTAATAATATTATTATTAATTATTAATAATAAAATTAAAATAATTAATATTATTATTTATATATTATTGAATTACAATAGTGATAATAATTTTTCTGTTTTTATTCATTTTAATTTATTCAATTTTATTAAAATACCTAAGATGTTTTTATACTATCTTATAACTGATATTATATTAAATATATTAAAACTATAATTTATTATAATAGTACTTGTAATAAATATTTAAACTTTTAACATTGATATAAAAACATGCTATAGACCAAATTCATAAAATAATAGCATACTTTGAATAATCATAACAATCTGTTATTTTCTCTACTCATCCCTCAGTGAGTCTGAAGCCTGGTCAGTGCGTCAGCAGTTGTACTCAGAGCAGAACCAGCTGTCTCTCCTGTACCAGGAGGCATGGCAGATCTCTGACCCTCTGTCCAGCCCAGACCAGGTCTTCACACCCAGCAGCAGTGGCCTGTCCTCCCAGTCCTTCGACTTCAGCTTCACCACATCTGGACGGAGCTCCTCAGAAGAGCTCCCCAGTACCTCTGCCCCATCCAGCATGGCCCTCAACCCCCTTCAGGGCTTTTCTCAGGACGAAGAGAGCCCCCTGCAACCTCATGGCGGTCACCAGATGTGGAGATCAGCCACGACTGTATCTGTATCCCCTGAACATCTCAGCAACATCAACATCCCAAGTCTTTCTACAGTCCCCCATTCCCATGTTGCCCCATCGCCCCTTCCTCCATTCAAAACTCCTCCTAAGCGCCAAAGCTCGGAGGAGTTTATTTGCACGCCCCCTTACCCCCAAGACTCGGAGGGGGAACTTTCATGTTTGGTGAGAGACTTTTAAATCAGACCATAACAAAGCAGGTCAAATGAGCCAGTCTATAACCTCAGGGTCCCACTCCGCCAGCATTGGTCCCGCTCAACACTGCCGAAAACGTCTTTATGAAACGCTGCCTCCTACTCCAGACAGCCCTGGCAGTGATGAATGCATTCTCATGGCGCTGCCAGAGATCAGGGGACCTCTTTACATAGACGTCCCCCATTTCCCATTCAACGCCCTCCCCGAAGGCCTTTTAACCCCAGAGGCCTCGCCCACCAAAAAGCCCTGTTTGAGTTTCTTCCCTCGGGAAGAGGATACCGAAAGAGAGAGAATGGAGATCTCGCTATTGGCTCAGTATATTAGCACTTTAGCTGAAGGTTTCTGTCACAGCCACCCACATAGCACATTGGCTCCCCCTCATCACGCATCGGTTGAGGGCCCAAACTCCTCACTGGCTCACATTGATGTCTTTATGTTTGAGGAGAAAGCAGTAGATGGCATCCCTCTTCCAAATCTGCCATCCACCTCCCCCGTACCTCCCTCACCTTACTCATCGGCGCCGTCCTACGCTCAGCACTCCCCTGTCCACGCGCAGGAGGAGGCTGCGACTTTGAACCGTGTACACCACTTCTGTAGCGTCCAGTCGACGCACCATAATTGCATGGCCGGGGGTGGGCCGCAGGAAGCAGAGAGACCCGAAGAGGACGTGGAGATGATGTCCTCCCCAGGGTCCACCACAGATCCAGCCCTTCCTGCCCTCACCCCTGCTCTGCCTTGTGCCCAGTCCCTCCTAGAGGAGCTGGTCGCCATGGAACCTGTGTTTGGGGCAGCCGCCCCAATGACTCCTGCCGAGAGGCAACAAGATGAGTTGTATCAACTCCCTCATCAAGGCGGACAACAGATCTTCTACCAAGGTGAGAAATCATGACGTTTTTATGATTTCAACATGACGTTCAAAGTGTCTCAAAGTTTCTAATTTGTTTTTTTCCTGTCTTTTTTACAGATGGAACCAGTGATCACATGTTTTAACATAAGCTGTGACTTAATCGATGAAGTATGGCATATTGTCATCTTTTACAAAGCTATTTTTCTGGTTATAGTTAAATCAAAATGTGTTGAAAATATTTATATATGTTTTTATTTCAATATAATGAAGTCCCATGAACATGCATCCTATTCATATTGGACTCTCACTTTGGGGAAAAGTACTTAAAGTAACAAAGGCAATTTTACCAAGTGCCACTTTGTATTCACTTATAGTGAAGACTGTGTTTTACTGAAAGAACCTGTTTATGAATCACAATTGTATCTTTTAAGTCATCGTAGAGTTCTACGGTCATGTAGAGGATTGATTCCTACCTACAGTACTCTCTTTCTAATTGCTTTTCATTATGTCAGTGCATGAAAACCATAGAAATGCTTCATAATAAACAGTATTCCTTTATGTTTTGTCCTTTATGAGATTTCCAGACGTTATGTTTTATAGGATTTGCTTACACTCTTACAAATAAAGGTTCTTTATTGGCATTGGTGGTTCAGTCCAGAACCTTAAAAATACATTGAAACTTTAAATTGCACAATAAATTCTTAAAAGGTTCATCACACTAAGAAAAGCTTCTCTGGCAAACCCAAAATGGTTCTTCTATGCTATGGCATTGCTGTGAAACTCCCCTTTTGGAAGCTTTACTTTTAAGAATGTATTCGATGTCTCATCTTTTCTTGTTTCCACAAAGAATATCCTTGAATTCGATGCTCTCTTGTTTTCAAAATATGTATATGAGAGTCAATTAAATGCATCAAAGCGAGGTTCATCGGTGTGTGTTCATTGTTGCTGCCCCCTCCATTGTTCCCTCCTCTCTCACCCCTTTCATTCACTGCCTTTTTAGTGTGTCGCCATGGTTTCCTAGGACCGACTGACGCAGATGATGAGGTGCTATCTGTTTTTCCTGACGTATGCTCTTGACTCAGAGGCACAGTGGAGACAATCAGCCTCCCACACACACACATATATGTCCGTCAACACATGCTGTACAGTGAATAGTCAGCCTACACTTTCCATTATACCTGGAAGCTCATGATAATACCCTATATGGCCTTTCCTGCCTCTCAATATCTGCTTCCATTTTATCTCTTGTTGCCAGGGGAAGCGATTTCTTCCTTTCGCAATCTCCACCTCCGGCGCCCCCAAACCATTGTTTGCTTGTCAATTATCCAGTTATGCACCTTTTTCATTGAGTCCGACGTCCGGTGCAGCGCTGACCCTCCCACACGGGACCATGGGCCAACTTTACCGCCCCCGTGTCCAGAAATACCCTCCATCCCATGAGTTTCATCTGAATAAAATTCTCTCATGTCTTGTCTTCCTGTCCTTGTGAGAATGATGGGCTTTCAGCAATGAAGAGGAATAAAAATAGCCCCGGACTGAAAAGAGGAGGAAAAAGAGGGAATGGGGAGCGCTTGGAAGGTGCACAAGGACTTCTTGGTGCTTATTCATCCTGCTTTCCTCCCACTCCTCCAATCAGTCAGCTGGATTTCTTTTCATCCTCCCTCTTTCACACTTCTGTGCTTACTCATTCATATCGTCCCATTCATTAGGACCCTCTCTCCTTATGACTCACCCTTACCTCTTTAACTCGTCTCTCTCTTCACTGCTCTCTCGCTCTTCACCCGTCCTCCAGATATGTCCACACAAACAGCCCGTGCCCACTTAAATCATAATGGAAATGCAAAAATTAAGATGCTCTCATCTTGTTTTCTGGAAAATACGATGAAAACAACCACCTACATTGTGTATACTATTCAAAGAGGAACAAAACATAAGCTCTAATGCCATGGTGCAATTTCCTCAACTAATAAACTATATTGGCAGAAATTTAGCAAAGTAAACAAAACAAAAAGCTTTAAAATAAGAATGATTTCATCCCCAGGCATATGTTCATAGCCAGCAGCCATATCACCCTATAGCCCAAGACTGGTCACCCACTGAAGCTAAGCAGAGTTGAGCCTGGTCAGTACCTGGATGGGAGACCTCCTGGGAAATTAGGTTGCTGCTGTTAGAGGTGTTAGTGAGGCCAGTAGGGTGCTCACTCTGTGGTCTGTGTGGGTCCTAACACGGGGGACACTATATTGTCAAAAGCACCGTCCTTTGGATGAGATTAAACTAAAGTCCTGACTCTGTGATCATTAAAAATCCCAGGATGTCCTTCGAAAAAAGAGTAGGGGTGTAACCCCAGCATCCTGGCCAAATTTGCCCATTGGCCTCTGTCCATCATCATGGCCTTCTAATCATCCCAATATACACTGATTGGCTTCATGACTCCATCTCCTCTCCACCAATATGGCTGCTGTCACATCATGGTGGATGCTGCACATTGGTGGAGGTTGAGGAGGTTCCTCCCTTCCAAACCGCATTGAGTGCCGAGAAAAGTGCTATATAAATGTAACAAATTATTATTATTCTCAGTTGTCCACCTCTCACGATGGCCTGCATTGCACCAACAAGTTTTATTTAATGTCTCTCTTTTTGATTTGTCAGTAGTATCTGCTGTAAAGACTGCTCAATGCTGACGTTCAGTGGTCATTATTCGGAATAGTACAGAATGCTTTAATTATGTCCCTGTTGCTCTCTTCAGCAAATTTAATCTCTCATAAATAACAGACAAATAACCAAATTATTCTCTAAAACTATCTCTTTTCATTTTTAAAAAATGCTATTATTTTGAAATATTTATTTTGATGAATAAAACAAATATATTTATATTAAATATAATCGTACATAATAGTATAGTTAATAGTATAGTTAGCATAATAGTTACATAATAATACACACACACACACAAAAAAAAGATTTTAATGTTTTGGTGTCAGTGTGAAAAAGAAGTAGGCTACACATTAGCGTAAAAAAAAGAAAAGAAAAGAAAAAGAGTAGCCCGCTTATTGCCGACATAATATAATTTAAAATTGTATAGGCGGTTTAAGTGCGAAATGAATGTAAGGTTGACGGACACCATTGAATATAAAAATTGAAGAAACATGACAGTTTAGGCCTCTTTAAGTACACAAAGTGGCCTTTTATTTCATTAACAGTATTAGGCTTTTTTTATTTTTTTTAATTTTTTTTTTTATTAGGCAGTATTAAGCCATTTTCAATCAAGGATTTTTCAAAACACCACAAGTGCACATTCAATACAGTTAAACACACTTATTTTTCAAAAACAAACAAAAAAGGCAATAAAAAAAATTATTCTCAGTGATATTTCACATAATTGTGCAGTCTGAATGGACGAGTGTTAACAACAAGGTGTTTTGTTGAACAACAAAGTAGGCTACATTTACTTGAATACTGTACTTAAGTAGGCTACACTTTTTGAGTAGTCCTATCTGTACTTTACTTTAGTATTATTTTTTCGAGACAGGCATTAGACAGGAACTTAGAACATACACAACAAACCAGCACAGGACTGCAAACACAGGGAGAATAAATAGGAAGCAAACAAAAGAGGGTAAGGAGGGAAGGCAGGTGGGGCAAATTAATCAATAATCAGGTAACAAGATGGGAGGGGTTAGACAATTGACAGGAGAGCATATGGCACAAGGAATTACAAGACAAGCCATGTGCTCACAACGGACCAGACTAAACACAAACACTAGACAGACCGGGAAATGTCAGAGCTCTGTCACCAAACCAGATATAAACCAGACAGAAGTGACAGAACCCTGACACCAATTCAATTCCACTACTGGAACTGGGTTCTAGAAATAAATGTGATATTGATATGAGGGTATGGGGCGAATTCGGATTCAACCAAAATCTGATTAACGTGAATATAGTCTTCTCGACTAGATGTCAACCCTTTTTATTTTATTTGATTTTTTTACCTTGTAGGATGTTACAACTGTCATTTGAACTGAACAAAACATGAGGAAAGCGGTCAAAATGAGGCTATGAATTTGAAATGTTTAATATTTGAAATGTTAAATAAATGTTTAATGATTTTATTTTAGATTTTAATGATAATTTACAATAAAATTGTTTCACTGTTTAATAAAATAAAATAAATTAAAATAAAAGCTAAAGCTAAAGACACTTATGCATGCATTACAACATTTCCTTTTTTATTTTTCAGATTTTCAGCCTTTTTCTTGTACAACCTCCGGAAACACCACAGACATTTGTTTTACTTTGAACCCCACAAATAGTATAAACATAGCTTATAATTCATAATATTAGATGTGTTCGTGATATAAATCGTGTATTGTATTAATTAAGCCGTTTTGTATTAATTGCATTTCTTAATGTATTTCTAAATAAAAAAAATTTTTTACAATCGTCACTGACTTGAAAACCAATCCACTAGATGGCAGTATTAGGTGGTTCAGTAGAGCTCGTCGCTGGTCTGGGATTGAGCCATCGAGGAAGATTCCTCCGGGTCGATGACGTATTTTCAACATGGCGACGTGCATGTCGCTAACATAACAGTGTTAGGGTGAAATAATTCGTCCTCTTTCCTCTTCTGACTGAAAACTAAAGTCAGCACTTAAGAAACGTCCGCTACTTTGCTTTAACGCAACGTACATACAGGTAAATTAAACATAAAAAGAATAATTTTACACTGACACAGTGTCTTTCACTATGTTCCACACTTAAACTGAGATGATACACATTTTATGATTCGATTTTGCAGTTGTTCATACAGATGAATTAAGAATGTCTTTTCTTGGAAGTCTGAGGCCAATGCTCTCGTCTGTTTTGCAGGGTGAGTCTTTGCAGCATCATTTGATTAACTTTTAATGGTTTTAAAATAAATAATTAAAATGAATGATGCCACTTTCTACTATATTATTTTGTCAGCGTCGCAGTCTGTACCTCTCTGGGCTGGACCCGTCTTCACCAGGACCATGGCCACTCTCAATCAGATGCACCGTAGGGGCAAACCTCCCCCACCCCGTCCAAAGATCAGTGCCACTTTTGGACATCCACAGCTCAAAGCTGTAGTTCTGAAGACCATGATCAGGAAACCCAAGAAGCCCAACTCAGCAAACCGCAAGTGTGCACGAGTACGTCTGTCCAATGGCCAAGAAGCTGTTGTGTACATCCCAGGAGAGGACACAACCTCCAGGAGCACAATGTGGTGCTGGTGAAAGGAGGAGGACACAGGACTTACCAGGGGTCAAACTCAAGGTGGTCAGGGGCAAATATGACTGTGCACATGTCGTAAAGAAGAAACAATAATTACTATGACTGCGTATAACTGGATATATCTTCATGACTGTAATAACAAATAAACTTGGTTTGAAATGTCAATCATGATGGTCAAGCCTAATTCGTACAGATATTCCACCCAATAGTGAGCTGATCCTACATTATGTCAATCAATACTCTGACAAAAATAAAAGGAGTTGTTGGTCTTTGCTGGTACTATTTACTGACATAATTAACTATTATTGAAGGATCAAGGATGATTATGAGTTGGTTTATCTCATTCAAACAAACTGCAGTCTGCATGTTTGGTATAACGTGCTATACAAACAGTGTTTCACAAATTGAATTCCAAGAAGTAGGGAGATCTGGGCTTTAGGTTTTCCTCATATGACTTTCAACAGTCTTTCAGGCTTTGCTTGCACATTTACCTCAGGTATGTTTTCTTTGAAAAGGTATGCTAAATATACATCTATATATTATATACTGTAATTTTACACTGAACTACATTTAGTGAGGTTTATATGGGGCGCGGACGCATCGTCTACTTTTCGTCAACGCGACGCAAGTGTGTACTGTTTGCTACTCTTGTCCTGTGTAAAAAGAGTAAAAGCAGAGATACATTCTAAAAAAGCAAATTGGATTTTTCTTTACATTTACATTTTTATCGTAAAAGGTTAGAACAACAAAGAACATTTTATATATATATTTTTTTAGCCTTATGTTTTTCCAAACCCGCGTGACTTTCTTCTGTGGAACACGATTGAAGACATTTTGAAGAATGTTGATATATAACCAAACCGTTTGTGTTACAATTGACTTCTATTATGGACAAAAACACTCTTTTTCTTCATTAACCACAGAAAAAGGAAGTCATTTTTGAAGACAGGTTTGACCCCTATGGTTTGGACGACATAAAGGTGAGTAAGTGATATGATTTTTTTTTGTGCGAACTATCTCTAAATGTAAAATGTATAAGCATTGTGGACATTTTTTGACTATTTTAGACTAATATAATTGCACTGTAAAACAAATAGTACCTACTGGATAAGAATATGATTTTGATTAAAAATCAAGAGCAAGTACAAAACCTCTGTGTTCATTTTCAGAGCCATGGAGGCCATATATGAAGTAGAGGTTACCACAGGCTCCATGACCCACGCGGGCACTTTTGACAAAATATTCATTACTCTAATTGGCACACATGGAGAGAGTGAGCGGACCAAGCTTGACAGCCTTGGAAGAGATTTTAAGACTGGCATGGTGAGATATATTTAAAATTTAAAACAATTAAAATGTGCACAAGAAATATCTGACTGAAATGAGCCATCAGCTTCTCTAACTGTAGTATTGTTTTTGTTTGTTTGTTTTACCTAGATGGTAAAGTACAAAGTGACAACCAGGTTCACAATCGGCTACCTGCTGCTTATCAGACTTGAGAAAGATAATTTCATGTTCTTGCCAGAGAATGACTGGTTCTGCTCTCTGGTAAAAGTAAGAACCCCCGAGAAGGATGTGATCCATTTCCCATGCTATCGCTGGATGGCAGAGGGGGAAGTGATTGAGCTGCGAGAGGCCAAAGGTTTGTATGTATGTATGTGTGTATATATATATGAAGAGTTCAATGCAAAAGCCTCTAAGTGC
>FLSR01004869.1:5193177-5275610 GCA_900092035.1 Leuciscus waleckii | reverse complement strand
ATATATATATATATATATATATATATATATATACTCTCATTTGTCAATATTGACTTGATTTAAATGCTGTTGAAATCATCCTAGATAGTGTTTTAAAAATGCATAATAAATAATAAATTAATTTTTAAAAAAGAAGCATCAAAACTTTTGAGCAGGTCTTTATTTTTTATTTTATGGACACAAGTGCCACAAATATTCCATGCATGTTTAGGTTTGATTTGGAATAATTCCTAATAACAGCATTTAATACTATCCCCACTTTAAGTGTATGTACTTTTACACCAACATTCCTATTAACAGTCTTGAATACAAAAGCTGCAGTAACAATATCCAAATGCAATAACGCAACTCTCCAAAAAAAGTGAATGAAAAATTCTTATAGTGTTTACACACAATTAGTCTTTTACTGATGAAAAAAACCCATCCAAATGCCACTGCAAGACACTCAATGTAGACCTGGATGATATACATTCTCAACAGATTATTTTTCTACCACCTCAATCTTTTGGCAAGAGACAATGCAATAGCATCACTCAGAAGTTTGTCATCTTTTAACCACACATCAGTGCTACAGTTGTGGGTTAAGTTCATCAATGCACCGCTTAAGGGTTCAGTTTTTTCCGGGAAGTGGCCTTCTTTGATTTTCTTCGTAATGTATCGTGTCGTCTCCTCCCTTGCATTCAGGCTAGAACCAGTAGAGATCGAAAGGAGGCTCTTGAGCAGCTCCTGGTTGGCCTCCACAGACAAACCCAGCAGAAAGCGGAGAAAGATATCGAAGTTGCTATTCTTAGAGCTTAATGCTTTGTCAACTGCACTCTTGAGTAAATCTGTCAAGGAAACCTTTAAGACCTTCAGCTTGCTCTGCTCAAGGATATTCTTCCCATGTTTCTTGAAACAGAAGAAAACATGAAGAGCAGCGAGGTATTCCTGAATGGTCGGATGAGCCAAGCAGCTCACCTTCTCGGTGTAAATCATGTACTTCTCTCGGTAATACTCAGTGCAGAGACCGGTGCAGGCCATGGCTGGGTATGAATCCGGCAATTCGACCTCGTCCCAATGTTCTTTCTCCATCTGAAACTCGTTCTTCTCAAGCATGCTGTAGGACAGCTTTGCAAGCTTAATGAGCAGCTGATCAGCAGTAAGACCTTTGGTTTCTTCAGTGGGGTCATTCTGCAGTTTCTGAACGGACATTTGAGTGTGACGATGCAGCATGATGGTGTACAGATTGGTAAGAGTTTTGGGCACCTGTACTGATGATGCAAGAGACTGAAACTGTCGCTGCAGCACTTTAGATGCCACCCAGCAGAACAACGGCAAGTGGCACATAATAAACAGCGTCTTAGAAGACTTGATGTGAGCGATCACCCTCTCAGCAAGGTCTCGGTCTACGATCGTCTTCCTGAAATAGGCCTCTTTCTGTTCATCAGTAAAGCCACGAACCTCCACAAGTTGGTGGACGTGTTCTGGTGGGATCACATCCAGAGCTCCTGCCCTAGAAATGATCCACACGAAGGCGTTATAGAGCAGGTTCCCCCTGACGAGGTTAGTAATCAACACTTTCACACTCGAAGGCCTGCAGCATCACACCAATATGCTGTTCTCCGGAAGGTGAAGTGGATTTGAGTGTCATCTAGCCGTCGAATATGAACATTACTGGGCAGCCCTCAAATTCGAGAGTGTCTATTTCCTTCATCTCTGGATAGAAGGTGCTGATTAGAGAGAGGAGGGTATGCTCTCCTTCCAGCATCTTGTTCAATTCCTTGAACTGCAGAGGAATGAGAAAGAAAATACCTTGGTGGACTTTTCCATCCGCCCAGTCGAGGATGAAGCGCTGCACTGCAAATGATTTGCCACTTCCTGGGACTCCTCTGGATAACACCGACCTTATGTGCCTTGCCCTCGTGGTCACAGTGGGAAATAAGTCATTTCCGGTTAATGGCGTCCTGTTCACTTTGCCAGTCTCTTGGAGCTCTTCTATCTTTGATCTGAACTCATGCTCGCTGTTCACAGATGCATTAATGCCATCTGTCATGTAAAGGTCTGAATAGACCGATTCAAAGGGAACTGGCTGTCCTTGTGGACTAAAACCCTCATACACCATCTCATACTTCTTCTTCAGAGCCAATTTCAACTCGTAGCGCACTTCATCTGTGAAACATCCAAATGAAAGACTTTAAGACAACTGTTTGAAATGCACTGTAATGATTTAACGAGGATTAAATAATATGACTTACTTCTTTTGCATAGTCCTTGCAGATAATCAGTCAGTTTCTTAAAGTTCATGACCTCAAATAGCGCCAGAGTGATCTTCAGAGACACCTCAATATCACAGATCTCCAGCATCTTATCCACCAGATCCACAATATCAAGCCCATCCAGGGGATCACGGAAGCGCTCTGGATATCGTTCCCACATTTGTTTTTTGAAGTACTTTAATTCGTCCTGTGCAAGTTTCTTTAGGCAGATTGTGAGGGCCTGAGATGAAGCACAGAACAATAGTTTTCTCAACTCATTGTAAAAGGCAATTGATGGTAATATTGTGATTGCTTTAAATGGATGTCCATTGGTTGTAGGCCTTACCTCGAAAGCAAATTTCACCTCATCGCTGGATGCCTTTTCTCATTTGGATCTACTACCAACTCTGGTTTTACAGGACAGGGACTTTTTGTTGTTTCAGGGTCCCTTCCTTTCTGACCTTATTCCGTGTGCTTATTTTAAAAAGGAGGAGTTATTTAGAATATTCAGGTGAGGATAAATGAAAACTACAAGAACACCACTGTTCAAAGGTTTGGGGTCTGTCAGATTTTTTTAAGGATTTTGAAACAATTCTCTTATGCTCATTGAGGCTACATTTATTTGACCAAGAATACAGTAAAAACTGTAATATTGTGAAATATTATTACAATTTAAAATAACTATTTTCAATTTAAATATATTTTAAATTGAATTTATTCCATGTGATGGTAAAGCATAATTTTCAGCATCATTACTCCAGTTTTCAGTGTCACATGATCCTTCAGAAACCATTCTAATATGTTGATTTGTTGCTCAAAGAACAATTATTTATATTTACTTATTATTATCAATGTTGAAAATAGTAGTTGTGCTGCTTAATGTTTTTATGGAAACCATTATACAGTATGCATTTTTTCAGTTTTTAATTTTTATATAAAGATAAAAAGAACTGAATTCTTTTGAAATCTTTTTTTTATTTTTTATATTGTAAATATCTTTACTGTCACTTTTGGTAAATGTAATGTATTTCCTGAATAAAAGTTTCTTTTTTTTATTTTTATTTACTGATCCCAAACATTTGAATTGTAGTGTATTTTATAAATGACTTAAATAAATAATATGCATATAAAAATATGCAGTGAACAAAAATACAATATTATGTTAACTTTAATCAAAAATAAAAGGTTCACCTAAATATTTAATTTTCTCTCCCACATTAAAATGTATTTTAAAATTAAAATAAGTGTACACGTATAAATCTGTACAACAAAAATGAGTATTTTAATGAAAATGTAAGCATCATAACCAAGTATGTAGATACATTAATCATTTAAATTATATAGGCCAGGCTTGAAATTCTAATCTTTTTTTTCTTTTTAACAATAGTATAATCTCTATACGACTTCTGAATTGTATACAAATATTTGTCCAGAATGATACAGTGCATCATGTGACTTTCACTCACCTTTCTTCAGCATCACCCTCTGGATGCATGTCCTCATCACTACTGAAGGATTCATTGCTAGAAGCAGACGAATCCCGTCTGCACAACAGAACCCTGTGGAAAAGTTCAAAATCTTAACCAGGGCAACCAGAATTACAAGAATAGCAACCTAAGCCACAAGCACAAAGAGAGCAAAGTCTCTGACCTTTCAAACAACCAATTTTAGGTATTATTTTCACTCATACACTATGCTACATATCTCACTACTGCTCAAAGTCTAAATCCTCTTTTTTAAATGCTCTTATCTTCAACTTTATGATGAATATATTAACTCTGCAAGGAAAGATGACAATATATAAAAGATGGCCCAGGTCTGGACTTATGTCCTATAATCTTAAAAAAACAAAACAAACAGACAATTCTTCAGGCTGAATGAAAGTGAAGCAAACTTACTTTGTGCAATGCTCCTCATGCTCCTCTCTTGTTTCTGACCAGCTGTCACTTTGCATGGAAGCGTAACTGGGTGCAGGGGACTCTGCTCTCTCCACGTATTGTCTGGTGAGAAAGATCATTGTAAATGACATGTACATATAAACATGAAAAAGACAATCAAATGAAAGCGAATTAGATTTAATTAACCAAGGTAAGCAACACTAAACGTAGTACACAAATACTGGCGTGTTCCTTCCTGGTCTTATCAGCAGGCGTCGCACTTACACAACAGTCAAGCATGCGTGCGTCTAAAATAATGCACGTCAACATAGATATTCCTTTCTAAACCCTATCACACCAATATCAGATTACCAAAAACCATATTACCCCACAGGATCGGAGTATCCGAGGGTGAATGGAAGTGTCCTCTGAGGAATGAAGTCGTCCTCTTCATCCCCATTTTCACTCCCGAAGGCGGAAGCCCCAATTCCTAATGGCAGACTGTTGTCTGACGCCATGTCTACTCCGTCTCATCCATCTCGTACTTGCAGCGTTTCCCTCGCTTGTCAGAAGCAGCTTGGTGTTTTTCCCTGTTAAAAGCGATACACAGATATTGCAAAGTTAATTAGCCTTTCATGTGAATGATCCATGTATCTTTCTGTCGGAGGGCTCCAATATTGCCCAATTTTTGCTTCAACAAAAGTCTACAGTTACAGTAGTAACGCTTATCCCCTTTAAAACCCTGGTTAAGTAACATTTTACACTATTGTACTACAATTTGCGGCGCCAGCCTAAAATGTCAGCGAGTTGTTTTTGCAACTGTCTGACAGCCAATCACAAACTGCCTCTGTGCTTACAATGAAATATTCATATTATGTGACTAATGTGCACGCACATAAACTTTAAAATGCGCTGTTTTACTTTTGGCGTACTTTTGTACGAGAAGACTCGACATAGCTAGAGCTAAATCTTTACGTGCCGTCTTTTCTAGAGAAGTAGCCTAGCCTATAGGCTATAGTTAATAACACAAGTTGCACTGGTCCACTCCATGTGGCTGTTGGCCTTATAAATATACAAAGAACGACTGCATTAGGTTTATCGATGCACAGTGTGAAAAAAATACGTTAATTATGTTGAAGACAATATTTGGTCAGCCTGTTTCATGGTAGCTACAAGAAAGTTTGACTTTATATGTGGTCCAATGAGAGCTTAAGAGAAAAATATCGAATGATTTCACCTTTGTTTAACGTTATTTCAATGTTTCTTGATCCGCAATCGTCTCGATCCCACGTCTGGTTCACATATAATTCCGGAAGACGAAACGAATAAAACCGGTTGGTTAACTTTAAATGATAGCCTATCTATTCATAAAATATTTTCATCTGTGATTAATTTCTGGGCCAGTATGCCACTACAAGCCCGTGTATTACACTTTACCAGCGAACAAACATCTAACGTTACCAAACACGCACCTATAACAGTGTCTGACCATATCACTTTCGGTTTGAAGTTATAGGCCTACTTCCTTATTTTCTTAAAGAGACAGCAAGATATTTAGTGAAGTAGATTTTGTAAGTGTTCGTAGAGGCCGTAGACTAGTCACCTGTCACTGCTACTTTTAGTGTCTCTGTGAACAGATCAAGCTTTTATTCTGATGTTTTGAGCTGGTTGTGTGTTTCAGCAGGAGCATTGTGTTTTGTCACATATGATTTGATTTAAGTTTATATTTGTGTTATTTATTCAGTAAATATGTGTAGGCCTGTTTAATTAAGTCATATTTTGGTTATTTATTGGCTTGTAGTGTAGGCTATTTATTATAGCTTTCTTTTTAATTTCCCATTTTCCCTTTCTATTTTGCTTCCCCATAAAAATAATAAAAATCTACCGATACCAGAGGTCTTCAACAGGGTTCTGCCAATTATTTCTTTCTGCTACATTTTTGTGTGAAAAAGTATACAAAAATAGCTATAAAGATATTTTATATTATTTATTTAATCAAATGCTATGAAGTTTTTATAATTAACAGGGAGTCCCTGCTCTGTCTTTCTATGCACTATGCATCTATTCATTTGTGTAAAAAGGATGAAGACCCTTGACTTAACCTTGATACCCTATCTGACACCATTGTGGTGAAGGATCATGTGTTGATCCCTGTGTTGTTTCTGTATTTAAAAGGCCTGAATTCCCACTGTGAAAGGCACTGATCTCATATGCTGTAGATTTGTTATAGTTGTTTAAGCCTCCAACTCTAACTGCAGATGCGAGTCTGAGTCTAATGGAGCAGCTCTTGAACCTTGATCTCTTCTCCTCCCCTTGTCCCTTAAAAGCCTCTCCTCAATATACCCCTGCCGGCAGTAAGGATTCTCAACATCTGTCAGCAGAGCGCACTCCCCTCATGTTCCTATGAGATGTCAAATCAACATAAAGCACTCTGTGAAATACATCCCTGTCATTTTATATTTTGAAGAGCACAAAAATATTTGTTTAAGAATATTAGTATAACCGAATCGTTTTGATCACCATTTAGTTTTTATGCACAAAAATACACTGTGACATTTCTCAAAATGATTCTTTATGTTCCACAGAAAAAAAGAAAGTACTATTTTGGAACAACAGGGTAAGTAAATGATGAAGAATTTATAGGAAAACTATCTCTGTAATTAACAGTCACATAAACCAAACTGGCTCATGCATGTCAGGATTTTTTTCTTTTGTTTGGCACCATGTTTCTTAAAAAGAAAGTGGCTTAATTGGGACAGGCTAGTGGCATGAAAGTCAGCCCATGGCGCTGCATGTTTCCCCTTGAATGATCATGCACAAAGCCCTGACTATAGGTCATTCCAGTTTTGAGGACAGCAGGCATTTAAAACACCTTATTGAAAAAATAAGCCAAAACTTGCCATTTTAATCATGCATTCAATTGAATGCATATTCTACCACAGCCTAAATATTAATGTTACTTTAGATTGTGTGTGTGTGTGTGTGTGTGTGTGTGTGTGTGTGTTTGTGTGTGTGTGTGTGCGCGCGCATGCACCTTACATCTGTATGCACGTTGGATTAAAGAGATAGGCCTAGTTCATCTAAAAATGAAAAAAATGCCATAATTTATTCACCTTCATGTTGTTCCAGACCCTTATGACTTTCTTTCTTACATGGAACACAAAAAAGGGGGTTGGGACGGAACTGACGTCTCAGTCACCATTTATTTTTATTGCTTTTTTTTTCTTCATAAAATTTCTTCATAAAACAGTAATCAGTGAAAAAAAAATATGATTGTCATTTAAAAGAAATACTGTTAATCTAAACATATACATAACATAACACACAAGTAAATGATTCATATGAATCTGCAAACAATAAAAGTTAAGCAATAGCCCCAATCTTTGAATACTGGCCTATATGTAAGCGTGTATTTAATCCTCTGGTTGGCACACAGCTCAATTATGGAGATGTTTCCGCTGCTTGGCCCTCATGACGGCTCATTTGCCAGAGCCAACGACTGGCAAGAATGGACGAGGCGCGAGTCATACGAGTGTGCGCGAGGGGCGCGCGTGCAGACTACTGTTTACTGGTAACAGCTTGAGACGGGGCAACAGCTGCGCGAATTCACCGTTGTTTTTCTTCTACGGCTCGATATATGGGATGAGGAATGAAACATTAAAGGCACCGCAACGTGAATAAATATGATAGAAATGAGGATAAACCCTCGCGCGCGACCAAGAGAAATTTAAGGCTATTCTGACAGCTCTCTCACAAAGACTAGTGCGAAGGAATGCAGAGCAATGCTTTGAACTTGAAAGACCACCAACGCTTCGTTTTTCCAGAACCAAGGCAGAAATTGCAGGGTAAACATGCAGCGGATGAAAAACAGGCAGAAATCTGCGTGAGTGGATCTGGAGTGTGCTGAAGCGCCTCTTTCGCACCTTTGTTTGGCACCGTCTGCAAAAACTTCCACAATGGCTCTGGTCATGGAACCTGTAAGCAGGTGGTCAACAAGCCAGGTGGTCGACTGGATGAAAGGTATGCATTTTACAGTCGTATGTATTTTGCTATAACAATAGAGGAAAATACTGTATATCCAATAAGGCTCTTCTGTGCACAGTGTTTGTGCTTTATGAAAATGTAAATGTTACCTATTTGTCAATTTCTTTGCGTGCTTACAATATTTAATTTAACTCGTTTTAAAGAAACGTCACTGTATCAAGGCGCGACAGTGCGCGCGCACTCTAGCTGTCATGCAATTAAGATTTAGTCTTTTAAGCTTGTAGCGATTGCTGTTATTAAAAGATGTTGATGTCGGCAATACACGTAAAAGGATTAATATATCAAAATGTGTTTAAATATTGTGTTAATGAATGAAGAGTAGTCACGTCATCTCATCAAACAGAATGTAAAGTGACGGGTCACGTGGAGGCTGAGTGATCAGCTGGGACCCCTCTGGCAGTTAAAGGCTCAATGGCCCCTCCATGGTCACTGAAGTTCATGAAAATGGCTTTTTCATGAGAAAAAACGGCTAATGAACTGAACACAGTGTTGCACACACACACACACACACACACACACACACACACACACACACACACACACACACACACACACACACACGTCAGTACATTTGCTTAACAGTAAATTTTTAAAGGAACCGTATGTAAGATTGTGGCCAAAACTGGTACTGCAATCACTTTCAAATTACTGTAGAGCGGTGTATCCCCTCCCCCTCCCCCCTGACTCGAGGTTGCCAGTTAGGCTGCAGGATCCAGCAGGAACGTAGGCTGCTACAAGGAGCTTCCAATGGCAAGTGACGAGTCCTACACAGTACGTTTTTTTCGGACTTTGTCACGACGTATTTCGGATTCATAACGAGGTCTTTTAGGTTTCGTAACGTTAGACATTTTTTATCCGACACGTTTGTAGCTGCAGCTGTGGTAACTGGAGCAGAGCTGGCAACCCGGATGCCGAAACACTACTGACTTCGTGATTGGTAGATAGGTGGAGGGTGGCGCTTCAGGCCAAAACACAAGATGACAACATCAACATCAGTTGAGGGCTGCAACTTCACTTTTAAATGACAATATCCTGGCCGGACTACTGTTGTCAGTGATATAAGTATTTGAAATGAACATGATTTCTTAATGTCTAGTGACATATCAGGGCCATTTTATGATTAATTGAAATACATTTCTTACATACGGTTCCTTTAAAATTATTATTATTGGCCTATTAATTTTTTTATAGTGAAGCTTTTATGTTTGTTAAATTACAAAATGTCTGGTCCATATTGCAGCCTTTGCTGAAAAAAACAAACAACAAAAACCGCCCTTAAAGCAGACCATTTGAGCGACATCGGTCAAGAAACCATTCATAGTTGTTTTGTTTTTATGTGCCGTTTACTTTTATACCACAAAGGCAGTCAAATAATCCCTTTTACTATCATTTGTCTTTGCCACATTACAGTTATATATAGATTTTTTTTTTAGGTGATGTGATAGGGTAACAGTGGCTGCGTCCAAAATCGCATACAATCGGCATGTTTTCATTATTATGATGTGGCCTACCAGCGTTAATTGCGTCACTTCACTGCCATTTACAAATCCTCTCTCGTAGCCCGTGGGATAGTAAAGTGTGCGCACTTCAGAATCTCGCCATCAGTAGAAGGTCATCCGGGTACTTTTAGCCTACTCTTTTATGAGTACAGGGAATTCGAACATACTACTTTTGTCACATACTGTTTTTTATGCCCACTATATAGTAGGGAAATATGCGATTTCGAATTACTGAATATGCACATTAGGGCTATTACAACACTGTAAATATATTTGGCATTAGATATGGTGAACTCCTTTGAGAAAGATCATTTGAGTCTAAATGGCTGGTTTATTTGCTCAGGAGTTCTGGATGAACTGAGGAAAGAGAGGAAGACAGTCATTTGTAATTCAAATGAGGAAAGTGTTCCACTTGGCTGAATGTTTTGCCTTTAAGTTATTATGTTTGTGAAAAAAGGTTGATCAGCTTCTCCATCTCATTCCTCCCTGTGAGGATTCACAAAATAGGAATTTTACTCAATATGTACGCTTGTGTGAGAATATGTCTGCAGGTGTGCTTTTCAGCAATAACCAGCTTTGTTAAACATACAACAATGTGCACTTGTATGCCTGCACGTGTGGATGTCTTGGCTTGAGGTTAGTTAATCAGATGGCGTGTGATTTGTTAGAGTGGGTAAATAAGGCGATGGCTCAAATGGACGATAATAAGCTGTGTGATTTAATGTGTTATCATTTCATTTTGCTCTTACGCCGGAACATAGCTGATTTAGTACATGCTTTGTGATTTAGATCACGTCTATATGCGCGGTGAAGACATGTAGGCAAATATCTAGAGGTTGGAAACTTTTTAAAGTGCAAACATCCTTATATTTTGAGCAAATCTAAACTGTTAAGAAAGGATAAGCGAGATGAAAAGGCAGTGTAGGAATCATAAAGAATTATACCGAGGCGGTGTTCCTCCCTAAGGGAATGCCAGAAAGGGTTTCTTATGCTGTTTGCACACTAAAAGCATGCTCACAAGTACACATCGTCGCTCTGTAAGTTAACCCTTCCTGAGGGTCAGAGAGAAATGTAAGAAGCTTCACACATTTTCTTGATGTTTGCTTCTAAAAAGCTGAAGAATTTAATCGGCATCTGTCTGTTATGTGCAGAAAAAACCTGCAAGCTGCTGTATCAGCTGCTTAGACAGAAGATAAAGTGTTTATATGCATGTGTATCAGTGTAAGACTGTGTTAAACCCCTATGGGCTGATTGTGTCTGTGAATATCTGTGTGATCATTAGAGCCTTCTGATCAGCGGCATGTAATACCTTCAAAGTTTCACTCACAATCTTGCACAAAAAAATCTGTCATCATGACACATTGCTTTGTTCCATAAATATTTAATTTATTTGGAGCTTGACTGCACTTGGTCACCATTTGCACTCATTATATGCAAAAGAGCAGCGTGAACGTTCTACTAATGTTCTCCTTTTGTGTTCTACGGATGACTTTTTTAACAACATGACAAAATGAATGAATGAATATCCCTTTAGCAGCATTTATTAAGCTAAAACAGCATTATGCAGCACAGAGTACTTATAAGTCTGCATGGCTATATGCTGCCCACACTGAGCCACACACAATAGCACAAATTTGTCGACTAGGACTGCAATCATTTTGCTTATTTAAGTCTCAGGATTTTGTGCTGTATATGAAAATGCATCTCCTCAGAACACTCTTTAGATGCTGTATTTTCATCTTATGTATTTGCTGGTGTCTAGGCCTTGCATTCCTAGCAGCATACAGCATTTTCATGTGTAAAGGCTATGCCCATTGATATGTTTTTGTACTCTGAGCTTCTAACATATTATGGAACTTTTTGTGTTTTTTTTTTTTTTTGTGGCTTGCATATTTGACATCCATTAGCACTTCCCAATATTTTTGAAGGTAAATTAAAATATTGTTTACGGCTAGGGACGTTGTTTTTGGATGCGATTAAAGGTATGAGAAAGATCTGACCAGCAAGCAACTGTTAGTGTGATGCACCCTTCCCTGCCAAGCACGCCTGTGCCATGCTGTAACTAGTTTTATTATGGTAACGTGTAAACAATTAGTGAAATAAGTGGTATGATTAGAAATTAGTGGAAAGCTATTGCCAAAAATCATGATAAAAAAATACAAATCACAAATGTTTCAGGCATTACTGGATTGGAGGAATTATGGTTTTATAGTTCATAATAACTGTATCAATAACTGATATAATGTTAATATACAGTCGGGGGTCAGTACAGGTATAGTAGTTCTGTACCAACCTACCTGAACTACTAAAACTGCTTTGTTCCTTAAAATATATACTGAAAACAACCATTATAATTAAGGTCAAAGTAAACATTTTAAGTTGACAAAGTACATAAAAACTGGACTTTCTGTAGACAGTGGCTAAAATAAACATGTATAGATGGTGTACTGTACAGTGGTCAGAGTAACATCCATGACAATAAATGAATGCAGTAAACATCAAACAACAACATTAGACGCCTAATACACATAGCGGATATATAGAAACATAAATCTGAACAAATACAATGCATTGTGATGTAAATGTCACACGGGGACTTCTGCCGGGCTTCCTTTCATTTTTCCCACTCTAAGTTCTAAAGTAAATTGTATATTTTACTTACACTACCATCCAAAAGTTTTGTTGTTGTTGAAATAAATTAATACTTTTATTCAGCAAGGATGCATTAAATTGGTCAAAGGTGACAGTAAAGACATATATAATGTCACAGCGATTTCTATTTCAAATAAATGCAGTTCAAGAAACAAATCTATCATGGTTTCCACAAAAATATTAGCAGCACTAAAGACTGGAGTAAAGGCCCCTAAGAATTCATCTTTGCCATCACAGCAATAAATTACATTTTAAAATATATTCAAATATAAAAAGTTATTTTAAATTGTAATAATATTGTACAATATTGCTGTTCTTACTGTATTTTTGATCAAATAAGCAGCCTTGTTGAGCATAAGAGATGAAAAAAATCGTACTGACCCGACCCAAACTTTTGCAATCTTGCATTATTTTTCACTAGATGCGCTAATGTTTATCAAATTAACAAATGATGGCACATTCAAAGGCAGCAAACAACAACCAGAAAGATGTATTTATTTATTCTTTTTGGACTTCTTTTGGATAGTCCAGTGAGAGGGGTTAGTGGGATGAGGTCATGTTGTGGTTTGGATGCAGATCACACACCACCCTTGTGACTGTGAGTGCTTTGTCCCTAATGTGTCAAGAGCAATGTGCGCTATCACTGCATCACGGCTCCAGCGAAAGATTTGTTCTTTGTAGTAACATGCGATTTTGAATATTTTGTCACATTCTTTGTAAATTCTTGGTGTATGCTGTGTTTTACTTGTTTCCTAGCACACTGCGATTACCATGTTGTAGCTCTAACATTAGCATACAGTTCAGTGGTGATGCCCCCAGGTGAGGGCCCGACAGCAGAAGAGCCCTGTGACCTTCCCTCTATGCTCATTTTTCCCTGCCCCCCTCAGTGCTTCCTGTGACTCACTCTGAACCCCCCCTTGGTGTCATTCTTAGCAGAATAATGGCAATAAATCCAATAAAACTGCACACAATGGAACTTAAATATAGCCTTGATTAAATGCATGTTTTACTAATCTATTTAACTGAGCAGTGCAACAGGATTTCACACGTATTGACCAGACACAGACTGTTGAGCTGTTTGTTGACAGATACTGTAAAATAACTGTGTGCTGCAGTGTGCAAATAACAAGCAGATCCTGCATAATAGCACTGAGAAATAACATTATTGGGATAGTTCCCCAAAAAAGAAAATTCTGGCATCATCTGGCACCCTCATGGACTTTCAACATGAAATAAAGAGTGATGTCTAACTATTTGTTGACCATTGGTTGATCTAGTTCACAAACCCAGGCTGAATGTTCTTCATTTGTGCTCTGAAGATGAACGAAAGTCTTATGGGTTAGGAACGACATGAGGTTGAGGAATTAATGACAGAAATTTCATTTTTGGGTGAACTATACCTTTAAATGTTAAACGCTTGGATTGGCTACTTTCTCACATCAAGGATAAAATGTCAATCATACTCACCGGTGACGTTATGGGATGGCTTCCGAATGTGACGACTGGCACTGCATATGCGCTGAAGTTTGGTATGGAATACTTGTAATGTACAAGTAAACAAATATGTGAATTGTATTGGAATTGATTGGAAATGTAGGGTTTTCCACCTTTTTAAAGCTTGAAAGCTCCAATCTCAATTCACTGCAATTGCATGGAAAAGTGGGACCAACACAGTTTATCCACAGGAAGAAAAAAAACTGGTTGAGTAAATGATAAAAAAAAAATCTTTTTTTGGTGAATCTATAAAGTGATATTTAGAAAGTCTTTTTTTGGGTGAATCTATAAAGTGATATTTAGAAAGTGTTTATTTTATCCATCTAACTCTAATCATCCATTGCTTAGAGAGTTACGAAACTCCCAATCCCTCTTTCAGTTCTGGGCCACACCGTTTGCCAAATCATGGATTCAGGACAGTTCAGAGGTTTTCAGGTCACGATTGAATTGAACCAGCTTCTAAGCAACCTTAGTCAACATAATGTAAAGCTACAATCAGATTTTCTTCTTCAGTACAACTTTCTCTCATTACTTACTCACTCCATAACCTACTTACACTCTCACCCTCTTGCTTCATCTTCTTCGGTTCTAGCTGTTGGCCGACCAACCGCCTCGCTTGACAGAGATTAATGGTCCCAGATAAACGTGTGGCGCTCTTCTTTGTAGTGTTTAACACAACTTAGCCACAACGGCTGCAATTAAAGCAGATTAATGTCCTCCTAATCAATGACTTTACTGTTTGTGTACACTGGCGCTGTGTGAGCTGGCCTTCTCACTCAGCCACAGGAAAAGCAACACTCACTATTGGGATTAGTTAAACAAAACAAAAAAAGACACTTAGTTTCATGTTGCTATTTCTAATGATTGAGGAAGTTCGTCTGAAAGAAATGGTTTGCCTTTCCCCACTTGTTTCTGTTATAAGTCTGTCATGGTACTATCTATGCCACTGCAGTAGAACCATTTAGATTCTTAATAATAATATTTCTATAATATTTCATTAGCATTACAATGCAAACGCCACACAAAAGCTAAAATCTCTGAATGATGTAAGTATTAGATGTTTCTTTATTTATTTATTTGTCTATTCAAACGTCTCGCATATAAGCTTCTCATCTCACTTCCAGTTTTGTCTTGGTAATGAGGTCCTACTCAAACGCTCTTCCCGTCCCTATGCCGTCTCTATAGCAACTTACAGCGACAAACGTGATGATTCCTTCATTTGGAACGGGTTTAGATCAGCCTGGTAAAGAAGCGGATTTGTTAAGCCCTCAAATTGCATGCAAAGCCGTGAAACGCTCGCTTTCAGCAGTTTTGAACCGTGCCGGTATCTGAACTTTCTCCTCACGGTCCATTAGATGGATGCAACAGAGAGATGAATATCAGGGGTTTGATGAAAGGGACATTTTACATGCTCTGCATCCTCGTCTTTTGTTGTGAAACGAGCGTACAGATAATGAAACCTCATGGAGGATAAAATGCAAGTCTGTGTGGGAATTTATGGGAAGTGGAGAGGAAATGAATAGTGATGAGGTCAGAAGGAGGGAGTTGGGAGGAAGTGAACATGGAAATACTGAGGTAAAGGTGCTGTGAGGTAAAGAGACCGGCTTCTGCGTAAGCAAGTGAAACTGTATTAACACATACAGTATGTGCCTCCTGCAGAGCATTTTCTACATAAATAATCACATACATACTTAGAGTTACAAAAAGTAAAAACTACACAGTGGAATAAAAATAAGAAATTAAAGAAATTTTAAAAACTTAGGAGACAAATTACATTTTAGTTGTCAAATTACAATAATATTTAATTTATTTATTATATGTTTTGTATTTTAAATTACACTCTCGGTTCAGTAAGGAAGTCAGTTGTGAAGTCAGTGAAGTATGCACTGAGTGAATCTGAATATATATTGTGAATATATTTTAACTGACTCATTGAGAGTCTTTTTGTGAATCGGACATCAAGGCTCACACTGTTTTTTCTTTAATTTACATGAATAAATTATATATGCTATAACATGATATTTTTTTTTGCATTTGAGACAATTCTTAATTTGCAGTCCCAACAGAACTCTGAGAATGGTTTTGTAAAATATTGTATACATTTTTTAAAATACCATTTATTAATTTATTATAAGTTTTATATAACAGTTCAGTGTGGAAGTTGGTTGTGAACCCAGTGAGTACAACCTACTAAATTAATCTGATTTAAACCGCTAACTCATGAGCAAATTTAAAGCTTTTTGGTGAATCTTTTTGACTGACTCATTTAAAAAAAACTGATTCAAAGTTTTGTTTGTGAATCGGACATCGCGTTTGTTGTTGTTGAAATGTTGATGCACGCTGATAACAAATGCCACCTCACAAGATGATACACAAAGAAACTGCAAATGTAAGTTTTCCTTATGATAGTTTATATTATTTTATCTCATTTGAGGCCATTTTATTTGCAGTCCCTGAGAATGGTTAGAGAGAGAGATTGTACTAAATAATAGCACAGCTATCTCCTTGCTTACACTTGAGTGATCTAAAAACAACACAATGCTTCTGGTTCATCTGAACGTGTGAAATAATTTCTGTCTCTCTTCTATAAATATATGATGTTTTGTGTGAAGCTGTGGGAGAAGAAAACAATAGTGAAGGATCAGTATAGATGAAGGGTAGGGGGCACGGGGGAGGCATGTGTTTCCTAGACAACAGCTAGCGCTCGCCAAATAGGTCTTCCCTTATTAGTGACAATAGTGCTTAAGTCCACTGACGTCTGTTCATGACAGCAAAGCATTTCAAAGTTGTGTGCCTGGATCGGTCCACAAAATAAGTCTGTTTAAACAGCTGTGTGCCAACATTTTCACAATCCCTCACTACTGTCCTAGAGAGGATATTTATGTGTGCTGTACACATTGATGGTAACCATGTAAACACGCAATCGGCTCCCACACTCTCATGCTGGGAGATATATTTGAGACTATAGTTGCTTATAATCTCGGTTTTAGTCATATTTAATCAGATTAGAACTCATAGTAGATTAAGAAAATGATGCTGTAAGTGAATACACTCGAATGACGTCTTCATATTGCTGTTTGTTGCTCTTTTCAAGGCTTGGATGACTGTCTTCAGCAGTACATTAAGAACTTTGAGCAGGAGAAGGTGGGCGGTGAACAGCTGTTGAGAATCACACATCAGGAGCTCGAGGATCTGGGTGTTTCTCGAATCGGCCACCAGGAACTCATTCTGGAGGCTGTGGACCTGCTTTGTGCGCTGGTGAGCACATACGCAAACACACTCACACAGGTGCTTTGTGTTCTCAACAAACACAAATTGAATCTGCTTTACAGAGTAAGCGAGTTTTATAGCATTATGTTTCGCTTTATGCTGGTGTTATGTTTTTATAATAACATAACTGAAATGGCATAATAGCAATTACAAGATGCGTAGTTATGGTTCTGGATGCAGATTGGTGAATACAGTGTTCCAGCAATGTTATATTCCATGAGTTAGGGCCAGATTTACTAAACAGGGCAAATTAGCGTGAGAGCGCAATTCCAAAAAAGCACCAATGGGAGTGGAAAGTTCTGACGTGCAAATTAAAGTACACAAATTAAAATCATTTCCATAATGACCAGCACAACCTACCAAGAGCAATGCAAATTAGCATCCCCTTTAAGCCCTTTTGGGCTTAAATGGCGCACATACCAGTAAATTGACCAGCTCAAACCTTAGTAAATCACCTTGCATGATTCATTTAAATACTGTCCTCCCATAAATCTTTTTCTAAAAGGGAATCTCCTTCAAATGCATATGCAATAAGGTCAGCCGCAAAAATAACCCAGTCCAAGACTTTCAGTGCGAATTTTTCACTGCTTGTCTTTAGTAAATCCTGACAGTAGTTTTTTAACGCCAAAAGAGGGTTTGCGCTGGCTCAAGCTGTTAGTAAATCTGTTATGTAAGCTGCATTATGTATGTTATTACATCCACCCTGTTCAATAGATCAGGGGTTTTGAAAAAAGGATGTTATTTTTTTTATTAGAATTTTTTTTTTAACATTTTAGCAAAAAATTAATTAAAGGTTCAAATATACAGAATTTCATATTATTACTTTTTCATTCTGCTTTCTAAAGACTGGTCGGAAATCATAAAAGGAATTTTATTTTCTATTCGCAAACATAGTTTAAAGTTTTTCTTCAGGTTTATGCTTCTAAAAGTATCCTGGTGGTGGGTAGAATATATTTTTCTAAATATTTTTCCATGTAATATTTACACAGATTTATAATATTAAAATTTTTCTCACTATACATTTTTGTCATGTCAAAATGAATACAAATAGCATGTGGATAAGCATAATTAAGATCTAAATTATGCATATTTTCATGTATCAAGATTGTATCAAATATACATATGTGTTGATTATTATATGGATAATACCTGTATAATATAATACTAATACTAATAATACCCCTGATATTCAAAAAATATATTCACTTTTTCTACCCACCATCAGAATACTTTTAGATGTATCAAGATATGCATTTAGCAAGGCAAAGAGGATCATCATATTTGGGGGTCCGTGTCATCAAAAAGGTTGAAAACCCCTATTGTAGATATTAACCATTAAAATACCCAAATCACTCAAGCACTATACGTTATCTTTATTCCTGAAGCACCTGACCCTGTTTTTCCCATGCTGCCTCTATGTTTATGGTAATTGCATCCTGTGCAATTTATAATAGCCAAAACAAACACTTTAAATCCTTGAAAATCCCTCCATTCCCCACTGTCATCCTGCACACAGTTCCAGGCTATTCTGATAGGGTACAAGAGAAATAAGGACGCTTATGCAGAAGGATGGAAAGAGAGGAGGAGCACTGAAAGTTTGTGTGGGCAGAGTGGGTAGAAAACTGGCAGCAGTCGGGTGAGAGTAGGATAACAAATTAAAACAGGAGAGAAAGGCTCTGAGGGAGAGCAAAGAAAAGTGTGAGAGAAGGAACACAGCAGTCCTGAGCGGATGAAGGAAGAGGGCAGAAAAAGGAGGGTGAATGGGGGTATACTAGCCACTGCCTTTGCAAACTGGCCCCCTGTATTCCTCTTTTTTGTTCCCACCATTTGTTATGTCACGTGCTTAAGCCCAGCTAGTCCCTAAAAGCCTCTTATGTAATGCTTCTCTGGGTTTGTCCAACATGGAGCCCTGCTGCATTAAATATGATGACTCATCTGTCCCTCATGCTGGATCTATTGCATGACAGATCCCCACTGGCTTTTGTGTGCAGCAAGGCATTCTGGGAGATCCGTACTATGTGGTGTCATGTGGAGTATATGAGTGTAAGGGGGTATCAGGTTGAGGGATTTGCCCGCTCACAAAAAAAAACTAAAATTTAGCATTTTGATAAAAATATGCTCTGTACGTACTCATAATATTTTTACGTAACCTGTTAGTGATGTCCATCCCACCACTGATGGAGAAATTCAGCGTTCCAAACAAAAATTTTGTTGATTAAATGTTGATAAAAATACAAATAAATCAATGGAGACATACAATGACATATCAACACTACCGTTCAAAAGTTTGGGTTCTGTACGATTTTGAAAGAAATCAATACTTCTAATCTGTAAGGACACATTTTAATTGATCAAAAGTGACAGTAAAGACATTTATAACATTACAAAATACTTATATTTCAAATAAATGCTGTTCTTTTGAACTTTATATTTATTAAAAAAAGGACAAAAAAAAAATGCATCACAGTTTCCACCAAAATATTAAGCAGCACTACTTTTATTAATAATAACATTGATAATAATAAGAAATGTTTCTTAGCAGCATATTAGGACGATTTCTGGGGGATCATGTGACACTGAAGACTGGAGTAAAGATGCTGAAAATTCAGCTTGCCATCACAGGAATAAATTACTAAAATGTATAAAAATAAATAAAATAAAAACATTAACATAGAAAACAGTTATTTTAAATTGTAATTATATTTCACAATATTACTGTTTCTACTGTATTTTAGGTTGAATAAATTAAATGTTGGTGAGCATGAGATACTTCTTTCAAAAACATTAAAAAAATCGTATTGTGACCCCAAACTTTTTAACGGTATGTATATTGATGTATTCATATATTTTTATAGCAAGGTATTTATTAAGTTTCACTTGAACTATGTTAAGTTCACGTTAATGTTGTGTGGGTTGTGTACCTTTAAATGACCCTTTTCTCCTTCTCCGTTTTATTTCCTCCATTATTTAAAACCACTCAAACTACTTTTTTCCCAGTGAACTTGGACTGCATCACAGAGTGCCTATGACCTTGCCTTTACCTCCCCTCGTTTCATTTACATTTACATCCATATTTAATCGTTTAGCAGATGCTTTTATCCAAAGCAACTTACAAATGTGGATCATCGCAAGCAATTTGTCACACAAGAGCCAGTAATATATACAGTACCACATTGCCGAGTTTCAAGAGTAAGCTACAGTATTACAGAAGCTGGAGCATAAGAGAAAATCCTGAAAAGAGAGATTTATAGGACATCATAGTCTAGCCATGCTCACAAAAAAGTTTCTTTAGCCCTTTCTTGGAGGTTGTGATGGTCTTTCTTGCTCTTTCTCATTCAGAACTATGGACTTGAGACAGAGAACCTGAAGACTCTGACCCATAAGCTGAACGCATCAGCCAAGAACCTGCAGAACTTCATAACGGGCCGGCGGAGGGGCGGTCACTATGACGGCAGAGCCACCCGAAAACTTCCCAATGACTTTCTGACCTCTGTAGTGGACCTCATCGCTGCCGCCAAGAGCCTGCTGGCTTGGTTGGATAGGTTAGTCCTGCAAAGAGGTGCAAACACAGCCCACACTCAACACAGATATGCATACAGACACATTTTCAAACATTAAACAGTGCAGCTGCATATATAGTGGCCCTAAAAGTATTGTTCCCTAGAGAAAAATTATTAGGACGAGAGAGAGAGAGGGAGAGAGGGAGAGAGGGAGAGAGGGAGGGAGGGAGGGAGGGAGGGAGGATCGGGAAAGGTCCAGGAGCCGGGACTCAAACTCGGGTGTCCCGAAGCGCAACAGTGCCACATGTTGGCGCACTTGCCCACGAGTGTATACTACAAGTTGCACACTTTGTTTTCAATAACAACTGGATGGACATTAATAGACAGACAATACTTAGCTATAGTTTGTACACAATACTATACTATCATGTATTTTGAATGTATACTTTCAATGCATTGTTACAATGATCATTTCCAGCACCTAAAATATATTTTTAATAACGTGCAAATAAATACACTTTTAAAAAATAAACTGAATTTTCATTCCAAGTATATTTTTCTAAAATATATTTTTAGAAAATATACTAAAGTACAATTATTTTAAAGTGTTACAATTTGTATTGTGAAAATAAGTAAAAGTGTGATGCTAATATACTTTTTTTTTTAAGATAGCAACATTTTTGTTAGTATAATTGCAATGTACTATTGAAAAAGGGGATATATTTCAAATACAATTCACTAGGGTATGCCGGTTTATGCAATTGCTTCCTGCAGCGTTAATGAAAGATCATGTCATGTAAAAGGGAAGCAAAACATTCTTCAGATGATATTTAATGTTGTGTCTGCTGGCTTTATTTCTTCAACAGCTTCAAGTTTAACGCACTTTCATGTTCTATACAGTTTTGCGTTTATTTTCACGTACCACTTACTGCGCTTTTATTGAGACTTTTCTCTGCGATTCGCAGTCTTTAAATCCATATAATTTGTGCTGTCATTGATGGAGAAATCGGTTTGCTAATAGCAGTACTTGTAACAGTATAGAAAGAACACAAAGTAACCCCAGTTTTGCATAATGCATATCTGCGTGGTCGCACAACTGGTAAACCGAGTGTTTGAATCCAGTCCATAGTGTTTCCTACATTCAATGTACATATATCTGTTCCCATTGTCTAATGATGTTCTCCTGATAAGTGAGTTTACTGGTACACTGGGGGGTGTCTGTGAAATGTCAGTAAAGGGTAAATTCTTAGCTGTGCCATTAATTATAAAGATTACTTTATTTTATTTGACGCACACAATAATGATGCCACTAGCATACTTCAAGTTTACTTCGAATGCCATTACAATGTGTTTTAAAATCACTACAAGTAAAGGATAGTATGACCTCAGTTTGTTATCGGTAAACTATTGATGTACCTCAACACTCTTTTAGTGTAATTGAATTGCAATTGAAATGTCACCAAAATACATTTGAAGTTTATGCTGAGTGAATTTTGCACATCAAAATTTAAATACAAGAGTAGATATTGTGTACTTAAGTATACTTGGTATAGTTTCACTTTAGCACAAACAAGTATATTTAATACAACTTAAGTTGAACTTCAGCACTGCTTTTGGACGACCTAAATGCATTTAGTACAACATTAGTTGTTCCAATTTAACAGAACAAAAATACATTTAGTTATGCTAAATGTAGTTATACATTTATTTACAATAAATTGTGCTTAAGTATACAATTTTTTTTTCACTAGGGTTGTTATTGTTAACTAAAACTATAAAAAAAAAAATTCGTTAAATGTAAATAAAATGTTAAAATTAGATGAAAAACTTAAGTTAGTTGCCAATGCAAGATTTAAATTTTTTGTTTAAGTTGTGGTACTAAAATGACCAATTAACCTTAATTGTTTTAAGCTAAAGAGAAATATATTTTTAAAAAATGAAAAAAAGGCCATAACAGAATTACTTAAACTACTAAAATTGAAAAATGAAAATATAGAAATAAAAGCTAAATCAAAATGTTAATAATTATAAATAATACTAAAATAACACTGTTGGACACTTTAGTTTGACTTAAAAATGTATGGATGTTTTTACAATTTAAAGATAGATTTGTTTTGCATGTAAAGATAGCCGAAGCACATTTGTGTGCAAATTAAAAATACTTTGTTGAGGATAAAACAATAGATATATTGAAATTAAGTTAGTTGGGATAAATTGGTTTGCAGATGCCACATGAATTGATATTTTGTAAAGGCAATTCAATTAATACATTTAAAGTACTTTTAGGGCTGCTGTATTTATTTACAAGCAAACTCAAAGTTCAATGAAAGCAGCCTCAGTAATCCTGCTCTTTTATCTACCATGCGTACGGTCACATGACCGCTCATCTCTGGTAAAAGGCTTCATTGTTTCGAACTCATCAGTGAGGTCATGCGAGAGGCCACAGATGACACGATCATGCCGATTTCCTTATGGAACACCCATGAGCAATCAGCTGACAAACAAAAGATGAGTAAAAAGCTTACGTAAGTCTCTTCTGTTTCGGAGGAGCTGGCCCTGAAAACGGCCAGCGTGCCTGCTAAGCACTTCTGTTTGTCTCTCAAGTGTGTGTGCGCAAGGTCATGTTTTTGTGAGTTTGCATTAATTCCTTCATCAGCTAAAGCTCTCGTTGGCCACGCCTCCTCGTTAGTACAATACGCCAAGTCCCCTGCCTAACCGCACACACTCATAATTTCTGAGTGCAATTAATCTGCTGCTGCGTCTCCCTGGATTATTCCTGGCCTCCGGGTCTTCCTCATTTATTCTCCACAGACAGGATGACAGTAGGAGTGTTGTCCTGGGTGATCATATTCGTATGTTACAGTCTTATTATTCAGTGTAAGATATGAACCCTGGAGTCAGAAATGCTGCTCAGTGCACTCATTAAGATAAATTATGCCCTCGTGCTTTCTTCTATAGAGAGGATTCCTGGGTTATGGTTTATACCATCTAGTCGACTAGTAATCGGTTCTACTAGTCAATGTCTTGGGTCTTTCACACTGCAATGCATTGCGGGTATCCGATATATGTTCATGTGTTCACGTACACGTTTCTTGTGAACCGACCTGGAATGAATAAAGTTGTTGACTGAAACTATAAGCAGGACATGACTCAGCAGGTATGGACTGAAACACTCAATTATAACATTAACATGTCACCTTCATCTTTTTTTCCAGGGACAGTTTACTCCAAAATGAACATTTTTGTAATTTATTAACTCCCACGTCATTCCAAACCCAAAATAATTGTACTGTCAAGCTCCAAAAAGCATCATAAAAGTAACTGTAGAGAAAATAACAATAAATAAGTATGTTTCAAAATCAAAATGTATTTTTGGGGCTGCCAAAGTAAACTTGTTAACATGTTTTTTTAATAAACAAGTTTACTTTGGCATGTATTTATACATTTTATTTAAATTATGACTGAATGTCTTTTTTTTGGTGAACTGTCCCTTTATAAATCCCATATCCATCAAATTAAATGCAAAGTTAAGAAGTCTCTTTTGACCTAGAGTCTATCTTCTGTTTCACCCACACCAGTGTCACGCCATACTTTAGGACTAAATCTCTTTTTCGAGGATGCATGGAAAGCAGGGTGGAGTTTCTAGGGCAGAAGGTTCTTTAGAAGGAGGCCATGGACATTTTTTTTTCTCCTTCTCAATTTTCTGTCCTGGATTGAAATAGTGCTGCTCTGGCATGGGCCATTGAGGGCGAGCACAGACTGTCCCAGGTGGGAGAAAAGCGATGTGTCCCAGAACATGTATGAAGGCCTGTAGAATTTGCTCTTTATGATATGTCCTTTGAAGTGAAAAATACCACACTCTGATGGGCCTTTCACGCATTCAAACTTTATATGAAGTTGTCCTCTCTTAATTAAACACTAATGTGTATTAGCTCAATCTTTATTTACTCTCCTTTGAATCAGGCTGTAATGTGTAGGTTGAGTGTTGAAGGAGATTCCCAATATGTTTAAGATTAATCATGAGTGTGACCAGTCGAGATCCCCAAGCTCCCTCACCCACGGGCTGGAAATCAGACTACCATTAAGCAAGTGATGGAGAGTGGAGGAAATGAGCAGATGAGAGGAGGAAGAAGAAAAGTGTTGCACCAGGTTCGGTGTGGGAGGATGATCATCTTCTCCTCAGCTGTCTGCTTAAGACAGAGAACGCTGCCTTTGGCTATTTCAGATAGGTGCAAGTCTCTGTGCCAGCAAGCATCTTTTCTTCTTTTGTTTTACAAGCAAAGCTCAGCTCCTCATCTGAGACATCCCAAAACTCTGTTTACCCATTAGAGCAGAAATCAAATGTGTTCGTTTCACAAAACTGGGAAGCATTTTTTAACTTTTGTTGATATGTCATTAGCAAATATTATATAATACTTCTGATGATTCACCATTGGATATATATTAATCAAAGTTTCATGACATGAATGCACATGAACTATAAAGCATTATATAACCATTTAGCATTATATAACACTACAGAAAAAAATCTTTGTTTTCCAGTATAATATACAGTATAAAAAGAAAAAATACGTAAGAAACAGAATTGCATCCGAGGACTTGTTTTTAGAGAAAATATATCAAATTAGGTTCTTTCTTTTTTTTTAAAGCAAAATTAAAACTAAATTTAGTGACATTTATGCTTAAAACAAGAACTTTTTGCAGTGGGCTAAGAAAAACTAAACTTAATCCAATATTAATATATATTCTTAATATTAAATAGTGTAAATATAAAAATATACTATTTTAAATATTTAAAAATATACAATTCTAAGACAAAATAAGAAAATAGTATGCTTAATTTTTTTTTTTTACAGGAAAACTAAAATACTGATTATAATATTTTTGTGTTATAAATGAAATGTATTATGCCGTTTCAATCACATGCAGTATTTCAGTTATGAGGTTGTAAGTGTGATGGGATTAGAATGTAATTTGTTAAAACTGCATTTTCTTTTCTTGTGTTTTAGGATGGCACAGTGTATGAGACAGAAAATAAGATACTGCATGTGGTAAGAGTGACATTTATATTCTCACACATCCTCGTGATTAATTTACATAAAGCTCCTTATCTAGCTCCTCTGTTCAAAAATAGAAATCTGTGTCGAAGTGAGAAAAAAAAGAGAGCGAGAGTATGTGTGAGGTGAGTGAGAGAGAAATATATTCACATTTGATTCATGCAGTCTAGCCCATGCTGCAGTGTCAGTCAGGGTACAGCTGGCTCTCTGCTATAAATACCAGGCCAGGCCACATTTCATCTAAGAGTGACAGTGAGAGAAAGAGAGAGTTTGCGTTTGCAACACCAGGAACACCTTTACTGATTAGTCACCAGCAGCAGATTGAAGGAGAATCGTGATTGCATGGATCAATTCAGAGAAGGCAGCACAATCATGGAGAATTATGCTTATGAGACCATCCTGGTCACATGATTACTTCATAGAACAGTGCATCTTGGCGACTCTCGATCTCAGCGCAGATGGTGTTTACGAAGCTGTGCGGTGAACATGCAACGAAATGATCAGCATATTGTAGCCCAGGAGCGGCTTCAGCTAGAATGCTTGTTCTGAGCCTCTCTTGGTCGGGATATCCAAAATTATTCTCTCTGTCCTCAGTGTAAGACACTTTCAGGTGTGTGTGACCACATCATTTCCCTCTCTTCGGACCCCATGGTGTCCCAGGCCGCCCATCTGGAAGTGGTGCAGCTGGACAACATAAGGTCCACCGAGGGACTGGTGGGTACCTGGATGCCTGATTTCTTATCTCTCTTCTTATGCACAAAATTCAGGGGGTTTCCAACTAGGATGTTTTTTTTTTAAACAGCATTTTAAATCAAAAGCCCTTTAAATGATAGATAATAAACAAATAATACTATTTGAATGCATTAATTCAGAACAGTTTATTATACATTTTAATTATTCAAAACTGAAGATCTTTTTACTTCATGGATGGATGGATGGATGGATGGATGGATGGATGGGTGGATGGATGGATGGATGGATGGATGGTTGAATGATTTCTCTAAAGGGTCATGTGACACTAAAGACTAGAATCATGACTGCTGAAAATTCAGCTTTGCATCACAGAAATAAGTTACATTATAAAACACATTAACATAGAAAACAGTTATTTTAAATTGTTTTTATTTTTCAATATTTTTACTGTATCTTTGACCAAATAAATGCAGCCTTGGTGAGCATCAGATACTTTTGAATGGTTGTGTATAGTTTTCCATCTTCACATTTTTTTTAGTTATTTATCCAAAATGTTAAGACGTATATGACATGAAGAATGACCCCCCGTTAACAAGACTACAAAATGCTTGTGTGCTCTGGAATGTTATCTGATTCTCTTGTGGTGAAGTCAACACGTGTGTTGGACTTGCCTAGGTGGGCTGGCAGCTGAAGAACCTGGTCAACTCTTTACGCAGCAATCCTGCAGGGGTGACCCTCACGCTGAAGAAACGACCTCAGAGCACTCTCACGTCAGCCCCAGCCTTACTCAAGAACATGAGATGGAAGCCCCTCGCCCTGCAGGTACTGACGGGATGTGTGCGGTATGAGGATTAAGTGGTGTGTGTGAATTGATGATATGCTGTGGCGTAGTCCTCCAATCTGTGCATGTTCTTTTTTAGCAGCATTAAGAGCACTCTTCCCCTCCCTTAGGGCTTTGACCAACTAGATTGCATGGCAAATCTTCACTCCCCTCTTCCCTACCCACTAACCTTCCTTTTTTTTCCTCTTTCATCTTTTTTTTTTTACCTCTAATCTGCTGCTTATCCCTCTTTCCACAATCTCCTCTCCAGCTTCACCGAAGCCCCTGTGCATCAGGAAGCTTTACTGTGGCCTGAGAGGAAAATGTGGAATGTCGTTTTAGACGCTTGACTGTGCAGTGTATAAATTGCACGTATTCATTTTTTCTTTGCCGTTTCTATTGCACAGCTGACAGTTAACAAGACACGCTGATTGTCATGACAACAGTTGAAGTCATTGAGACGGCATTTTATTTTACACAGAACCAAAGCCGCTTCAGCGTGCGCAAAGTGTTTTGTGGTTTAAATACATAAACGCAGGAGGAAACTATTTTTTCGCATGTCTTCTTCCACAAAGACACACAGGTCAGGTTATTCTGCCATTAGGATGAGTGTTTGATGTCTGGTAAAATTATTTATTATTTTTGTTGACTTTTAACTTTAGTTAATTTCCTTTAGTAGTTGTCATTTCATTTGTGGTAATTATTTAAGTGATGAAAATGTTGTTAAATCAGTAGTTTTTGTATGATAAACCTTGAAATTTTCATGAAACAATAAAAATATCACCATTTTTGTCATTAAATAACTTCTGTATCTATTAAGCACTTATCCGTTGCAGAGATGTAGCTGTAATAAAATCGAAAATGCTTTGAAGACATCTTGGTGATGTACACTAAAAGTTTGGGGCCAGTAAGATTAAAAAAAGAAAATAAATTAATACTTTTTTCCAGTAAGGATGCATTAAAATGATCAAAAGTCATTTATAATGTTACAGAAAGTTTATATTCCAAATAAATGCTGTTCTTTTGAACTTTGTTCATCAAAGTATCCTGAGAAAAGTGTATCACAGTTTCTTAAAAGATGATTTCTGATGGATCATGTGACACTGAATAAATTCATTTTAAAACTTATTACAATAGGAACCAATTCTTTTTAAAATTGTAATAATATTTCACAATATAGCTGTTTTTGATCAAATAAAGCAGCCTTTCTTTCAAAAACATTATAAAATCTTACCAACCCCAAACTTTTGAACGGTAGTGTGCATGTGAATGGAGAGGACATTTGTAGACTTATTTATGATGTGTTTCTTTACCTGCAATGAAATAACAAGCACTCATTATCGACAAGTGAAAATCTGAAAATGACCTGTATTAAAACTTTCAAATGTTGTAAATGGATGTTGTAAACGCTAAAGCTAACGGTACCACTGTTTTTAGCCCATCATTCCCCCGAGCCCCAGCAGCAGTGGGGCCACACCATCCAGCACCCTCAGCACCCCATCCAGACGGGACAGCTGCGCTCTACAGGACCTCTACATCCCCCCTCCCCCTGACGAGCCGTATTCACCCAGGTACAGTATTAAAGGCACACACACAGACAAAAATTACAATCTCAACGACAAGAGGACAGACTAGTACACTGATCCACACTTGTAAATATGTATGAATAAATATGAAACACCTCACACCATGCACTTTTTAAAAAGAGAGTACAAAAGTTTTGAGATGGTAAGGTTTAAATGTTTTTGAAAGACGTCTCTGATGCAGAAAAATACAGTAAAAACGTAATATTGTTCAATTCTATAACTTTAAATAACTTTAAAATGTAATACATTCCTGTGATGGCAAAGCTGAATTTTTTAGCATCATTGCTCAGTCTTCAAAGATAATTTGCACTGGAAATAATTTTTCTCTAAGAAAGCTGTAATAGGAGATTACACAAGATTTTTCTTACCATTGCAGAGATGAAATGGGGAATCTGACCAGCAATTGCCAGCAGGCCGCTAAAGGTTCTGATTCGCCCAATTCCTTCTTGGATCAGGAGTGCCGGAGGCGATTCCCCCTGTTGGATGAGGATGCCGTCCTGTACTGTTACGAGTATGATCAGAATCAGGGCCCTCCGACTGTACGCAGGGACAGCACTCCCACATATGGTACATGCTTTCTTACATGATGATGTTTTCTTTTACTTAGGTTACACTAAACCAAGAATTTCATCACTTCAGCCCTGACCTCTCCATTTGAACATTTTAAAATCTTCAGCCATTCCATTCTGATTGTCCTGTTTCTCCTATATTTACCTCATTTTTTGTTCTGGGATCTGTCTGCCAGTATCTCGCAGGCTCTTTGTTTGAGATTTTGGGATTTTTCGGTTTTGCATTGCCATGGTAACTCCAACATAGAGGTCTTGCCAAGATGCTGGTTTCTCATTGGTTGAGGCGAGGATCTGTTGCTGAAGGAGTAGGAGCAGAGAGAATGCTTTCTTTAGTCACGTTGGCAGAATTTATATTAAATTTGTACATGTGCTACACTGCACCTTTCAGCCCTATTATTTGATCATGAGACCTCTGAATAATTTGATTTCAGCTCTAAGCATTACATTATTTAAAAGGCAGAATCAATTCTGGTCTATTAAATTTAAAAAACAGACAGTGCATTGAAAAATGTGCTTTGTCCCATTTCATTTTCATAATCAGTATACTGTGGTTTCATAATCCCATACATTTATTGACAGAAAAATCCCTGCTGCGATATGTGAGTGAAGACAAGACGGGGACAGAGGAGTACCACACGGGACGTCGCAGCAGTCGGCGTAGTAGAAGAAAGAGGAGAAAGGTGGAAGCCCCGCCCACTACACCCTAGTCCCCACCCTCCAGATGGACATGCTGCAGCAGGACTCGTTGGCCACACCCACACTGAAACCTCTTCTGTCTATCTTGTGAGTGTTCTGAAGACAACTTAAAGTCATGCAAGACTATGCACAAGATTATTTAAATCTTTTATTTATTTACTATCTTTCAGACATTTGATCGATCATCCATGCTCTCCCGGTCAAAGAAAGTTAAGTTAAGAGGTGAGATGGTAAATTCTACTAGCTCTAAAACCTTGTCATGTAGTTATTGACACATTGCAAAAATATTTAAATCAGACAAAACATTTTTTTTCTTGTTTTCCTAGAAAAATACTTAATAATCCTGCAAATTTTGTGTACAGTAGGTTTAGCTTTCAGAGAATCACGAGAAATCTAAAAGAATTGGGGTGGGAAAAATAAACTATTCAAGATATATATTTTTTATAATTAAAATAATAATAATTTAAATATTTAAAAATTATTTATACAATTAAAATTATATATGAAATGTTAATAATTTGAATAAATGTGTTAATTTTGTTACATATTATCATAATATATTATTTTATATTATTTAATATTTTGTATTCTGTTTTATTTAAAATTATTCTTAGAATTTAATAATATAATATTGTCAAAAAAAATATTTTTAAATGTAATTAGTTTTTTCAAGGATGTTTGAATGATTTGACTTGAAACGGGGGAAAAAAATACTGATTGAGAAAAGGATTTTTGCACGGCAGTTATTTTTTTCTACACACATTCATTACACAGTCTCACTCTGTATAATTGTTCTGTCAAGAAGTTTCTCTGGCAGTACATCAAAAATGTCACTGTTTTGATACTATTCCTGCCATTCCTTTCATTTATAATGCCCACGTTGATATCTCTGATCTCTCTCACTCTCTCTTTGTCCTTCTCAGCTGGATCACTGCCCTCCATTAGTAAGCGGCGAATCTCCTGCCGAGACTTGGGTCAGGGTGATTGTGAGGGATGGCCTGGAAGAAGAAGGATGCAAAGAGCTACTTCTCTCAGAAATGGAAGAAGTACTGGGTTGTGCTGAAAGACGCCTGCCTATACTGGTACCCAATGAAGAGGTGAGGGCACGGGGCCATTCATCTGCATGATGCAGTACCACAGAACAAAATGTTTTTCATTTCATTGTTCTCTGTTCTTTTTTTAGGATGAAAAGGCAGAGGGCTTTGTCAGTCTGCCTGAGTTCAACATTGATCAAGCCAACGAATGTCGCAAAAAGTTGTGAGTGGTATTATAAACTAGAGATGACAGTTTATCATACAATTGAGAGTTTTTCTAAATGCGGTTTACGTTACATAAAAAACATAAAAAGGGTAAACAAATCATATTCTTACTAATCTGTGCACGCCTAACAGCAGTGTATCAAGTATTTACCTAACCAAATTACCTAACGAAAGCAATGAGAAACACCCCTATCGGAAAGGCCAGCATGATTTGATTGTCTATTTTTCTTGCTTGTTGTCAGTGCTTTTAAGGCTTGCCATCCTAAAATCAAGAGCTTCTACTTTGCTGCAGAAAACTTGGATGATATGAATAGGTAAGATGAAAACATGTCTATAAGAAACAAAAAAGGCTCATAATGTAATCTGAAACATTGTCAATTCCTCATGAATTCTCTTGCACAGGCTCCCGAATCTCATTTAATGTTCCCTTAGCTGATCAAAGCTACTAATTTTAGCAACATCCCAAAAGACCCTTTCAGCTCTGGATTTCAGCCGTGCAAAGAGCTCCCCAGGTAACTTTTTTTATGTTTGCTCACAGGTGGCTCAGTCGGATGAACATGGCGGCAACAGCTCACTCAGAGCAGAAAAGGATCCGACAGGATCATGGTGAGAAGATGCCTTCATGCTCCGCTAAGCCTGTCGGCTCAATTATTCCCACTCTCTGACTTTGTGTGGTCTGGACTGCAAGTCCTATAAATATTTGCATATGAAGTACAACATGTTGGATGCATGTATAGGGCATTTAAATTGAAATGCAGGAGTTATTTTTAATCATTAGTCAGAATAAATTGGTTTTTATACCATTATTAGAACGTTATCATTTCATGAATAAATGCTAGATGACTCGAAATGTATACAAACATATTTTAAAGTCCCCCTACAGTCAATAATTTTATCACTTTAAACTCATCTTTAATAATCAAAATTACATATAAAAAAAAAAAGATTTCAGTGAATAATTTAGTCATGCCTTAAAATAGCTTGAATGTAACTACACCCTTGCTTCACTTAGTATATGTAGATCCATGAATATGCATATTTGTCCCCACCTCCACTTGTCACACCAGCTCAGAATACCTGTAGTAACTGTAGTAAACGCTACACAAGAAGGGCAAGTAGAAATATTGGTTTAATCCAGTAACTGATTCAGAAGAAGATCATATTTACAGGGTTGACTACTGGTCAATAAATCAGAATGCGTTTTATGTATCGCTCTTTACAATGTTGGACACATAACGGTAATTGATATGATTAGCATTTGGCTTGACTACGTAATCAAACAGCTAATGTGTTGCTAATGTTACTCAAACCATGTTCACGTTAACCATCTCAGAGTCAGACAGCTTCCTTCAAAATCAGTATCCTTAGAAATGCTTTGAACATCATAGAAAGTCAGTGGAGAAAGGCATATAGTTCATCATAACATTGTAATAAACATCATATTCATAATTTACCTGTTATATTGCTATATGTACCAAATTGTTCCTGTTCCTTCTTTAAAGGTGTTTTTGTGCTCACTGTGTTAAAATGCCCAAAGTGCTTGATAGGAAGGATAGCACGTTCACGGGATTGTTTACTTGTTTGTGACAGTTGTTACACTGCAGTTTTAAAGAGAAAATACTCAGCAAAGGTGTTGACTGATGAATTTATATATGGCTTGTCTTAAAGTATATTAAAAACACCACATAGACATATAAACAACATTACAAACTTGATTTTCACCACAGGGGGACTTTAAATTAAGTTTACTGTCTGCTTTTTGTAGCGTTCAAATTTCAGAATGGACTTCCCATTTGTTTAATGGATATTTGCTGTCATTTCCTCAGACTACTGGAGCGAGAGTGACCATGAGGATGCGGATCACATGCCCTCACACCCAAACAGGACAGCCCTCCACCTCCGTATGACACTTATCCACACCCTACCTCAGTAAGTCATGTCTTTCTTTTTTTGCTTGGGTTTCTGAGTTTAACATGTAAATTCTTGCTGAAATGTAATTGCGTTATGGGCCAATAACACGTTTCTCATGTATACTCATGTTACTTATTGAACTCTCCGAAAGCTCCTCGCTCCAGGCAAAATCATGTAATTCCGCTCCTCACATACTCTACCATTCAAAAAAGATTTTTTTTAAAGGGACCTATTATGCCCCTTTTTACAAGATGTAATTTAAGTCTCAGGTGTCCCCAGAAAGTGTTTGTGTGAAGTTTCAGCTCAAAATACCCTGCAGATCATTTATTATAGCATTAGTTGTAAATGCCAATTTTTTGGAGTTGAAGTAAAAACATGCTGTTTCCATGCAAGTATCTTTAAATGCAAATGAGCTGCTGCTTCCCGCCCCATATCTAGAAGAGGGCAGCCTTAACAGCTCATGCCTAGGATACTCTGCTTAAAACTAAAGAAACATCTGTTTGGCTTTGATTGTCATCTCTATCGCGGTCAAGCTCATGTGACATTACAGTTCTTCGTCATGATGGAAGTTATTATTTGCATGCGTTTTAAAGCCATATCAGTTTAAACTTCTAATATATGTTTTTTTTTTAGCGCACACATCCAAAACATGCGCACAGAAAGCTGGATGTCAGCGCACACATCCCAAACATGCGCACAGAAAGCTGGATGTCAGATGGTCCCTTGAGTAATAAACGAAGTTCTCTTTTAAGGACTTATTGCTCTTAAACTGGTCCAATGTGACGCCACGTCATTTTGAGACGCTATTTCTGATTTATGGGGAAAATAACAAATGGAATGGATGGATTTTTACCACAATAGGGTGGTTGTTTACACACACTGCGGCCACATAATTAAGTTAAAAAAACAATATAAAAGTGAATTTTGCATAATGGTCCCCTTTAACTGTTTTCTATTTTTATGTATTTTAAAATGTACTTTATCCCTGTGATGGCACAGCTGAATTTTCAGTTACTCCAGTCTTAGTGTCACATGATCCTTCAGAAATCATTCTAATATGCTAATTTGATGCTCAAGAAACATGTCTTCTTATTATCAATTTTGAAAACAGTTGTGCTGCTTAATACTTTTGTGGAAACTGTGATCTTTTTTTTTTTCAGGATTCTTTGATGTATAGAAAGTTCATATATTTCACTCAGGATTATTTGATGAATAGAAAGTGGAAAAGAACATTTGAAATGTCTTTACTGTCAGTTTTGATCAATTCAATGCATCTTTGCTGAATAAAAGTATTCATTTCTATCAAAACAATCGTACTGTCCCCAAACTTTTGAACAGTAGTGTACTCCATATACATAAAACTTAGACTGAAGGAAACAAATGAGGTGATGCAATGCAGAAAGACATGGTGGGACAAGAGAAGGGCAAAAGGGAGAGCAGGATGAAGAATGAGGTGTGAAGGGGTGGACAGAAGGGACATGAAGGACACATTAATTATTTAGACCCCAGGGGTGATTGTGGCCACTGTAAATTCACAGTCAAAGGGCACTTTTTTTTAAGGAGGTCCTCTGGCTCCAGCCTGTAATCTTAATGAAGGAGACGCAAATCAGTCCTATAATCCTAAGCAGGAGAATTGTGTGTGCGTGTGTGTTGCTGTCGTTCCATCCAGGCAGAGCATAACTAAGGGTGACAGCAGTGAGCTTGTAAAGGACGACAGCAGGGGAAATGGAAAACAGGGATCTAAATGCCCCTCTTGTTATAGTTGTCCTTCAATTCGGATTTATGCTTCTTGTTGCACCAACCTCTAAGTTGTAAAATATACCAACTAAAAGGTGCTTGCATATTGTCTAACCCTCTGTGTTACAGGTGAGTCCGTTCCAGGAGTCCCAACACATCCGCCCACCCTCCACGGAGACCATCCAGTCCCGCTCCCCCCTATCCGAGACACATGGGGGCAGCGTGAGCAGCGCCAGCTCTCCGGGCCGAAAGTCTTCAGCCAGCGGCGTTCGTGGCAGGACCTCATCGAGACTCCCCTCACCAGCTCCGGCCTCCATTTCCTGCAGACTCTGCCATTAGACGACGCCGTTTCGTCGATCCCAGCCGAATCGTGCCCATCGAGCTCCGCCGCCAGTCGACGCTCCCCGCCCATCACGGGCTGCCGCCAGAACACTACGCCCCGCCCATGACACCCACCCAACCCAGCCAAAAGTCCTTCCCAGCTGTAGGAAGAGAAGGAGGAGAAGGAGGTGGAGTAGGAAGCAAGCACCGCAGTTTTACTTTGCCCCGTGACAGTGGTCTTCATGCTATCCTGGCTGCCAGCAGTGCAGCTGAACACGCAGATGCACAGCGATACCACCTGGGCCGGGCCCATGCCAGAGATGCAGGTCAGGAAACTGAGAGATGGTTGTGTTCCTAACTTGCCTTTGCTCACAAAAGCAGAGGGAAGGTAGTGGGTGAGTTAGCATGTGTAGGCAGAGGCAAGTAAATAGTTTCTGGATTTGGCCGTCTGGTTTGCCCATGTCAAATTATGTACATATTAGGGTGTGCCTGTTTGTCATGATATTATTGATTTCCCTTGAGTTTCATACATAATTTTAATGGTGGTCAACCGATATGTATTGTTAACAAATTGTATTAATATGATAATAATAATAATAATAATAATAATTGGGCAATTAATTGGCCACAGCACATCTTGCAAATCTGTAGTTTTGAGAATGGCTTGATAGAAAGCTGACAGTAACTGTATTCACCGTTGCATTGTTGTTTTATTAGGTGGGTATCATGATTGAATTGAATTTTTTTTCAAAATATCATTGAGGGGACGCTGCATTTTGCTTCAACGCTCCAGTTATTTGCATTGTAGCCTGTAATGATAAACATATTGCTGCTCGATTCAGATGCACTGTAGCTGCAAATCTCAGCTGAATACACATCTCCCTTAAGACCTCCAATAGCCTCATATTAGGTGCAGTCGTACTAATACAACGTGACAGCTCTCATCCCTGTCTATCCTTTTTCATCCCTCCTTTCTGTTCCACACATTCATGGTTTCTCAGAACTATACTGTGCCTCACAGCACACGAGGAGGAGTCCCTTCAGTCCGTGTTAATGTCTTCTCAGAATGGAAGCAGAGGAATATGGCTTTAGGGCCATTTGCGCTCTCTTTCTTCCACCCTGAGATCCCTGATAGTCAGTGTATAACAGCTAATGTGATCATTACAATAAACACACCACATCTAATTCTATTGTTTTGTATTATAACAAAGGTTTTCAGCCTTAGATGAAGAGATAGAGCTGAGAATCCGTTGTGTAACATTGAGTGTTGGATTTTAATCCTGCCCTATACTAACATGCATATAGTACCATATTCATGTATTTAAATGCTTTATGATGATTTTTAAAATAACCATTACTGATATACAAAACTATATACTTATACTTTAAATACATTGCAGTTGTGGTGGTAATAGAGAGTAACTCTTCACTGCCCTCTGTAGGTTCAGATCGGGAGCGCAGGCACCAGGCTGACTCATTGGGGATTTGTACAGGGCTCTTGAGAGGACTAGTCTATCACCTGTCAATGAGCACAGGTCCTCTTCTCGATTAGAGTACAAGCGATCATTCGTCCTCGCTGCAATGATCCGTTACTCAATGAGAAGCTGCACCGCCTGCGGATCCTTCAAAACTCATTCAAGGTACAGCTTTCAGGGGACACCGGTTGCGGTCCGGGTTTACTGCTTTCCCTGAGCAACATGACCACGTCATAGCTTGTTCATAGTTCATAGCATAAGTGTAAGATGTGTAAGAATCCCAAATTCAAATTCCAACCTAACATATACAGTATCATTCAAAAGTTTGGGGTCCGTAATATTTTTTTTATGTTTTTCAAAGTCTCCTATGCACAATAAAGCTGTATTTATGTGATTACAAATACAGTAAAAACAGTAATATTGAGAAATATTATTAGAATTTAAAATGACTGTTTTCTGTGTTAATATATTTTCAAATGTAATTTATTTCTGTGATGCATAGCTGATTTTCAGGATCATTACTCCAGTCTTCAGTGTCACATGACCCTTCAGAAATCAACCTAATATGCTAATTTGCTGCTCAAGAAATATTTCTTATTATTATCAATATTGGAAACAGTTGTGCTGCTTAATACTTTTGTGGAAACCGTGATACTTTTTTTTTCAGGATTCTTTGATTAATAGAAAGTTCAAAAGAAAAGCATTTATTTGAGTTAAAAGTCTTTTGTAACACTATAAATGTCTATACTGTCACTTTTGAGCAATTTAATGTATCCTTGCTGAATAAACATAGTGTCTTTGAACAGAAATCTTACTGACCCCAAACTTTTGAACAGTAGTGTAAATATGAACTTGACTAAACAATTTTTGACAAAACACTTTACAAAAAAATCTATTATTTTAACAGCAGTTAATGCTGCTTTTTGCCATTTATTAATATAGGTTTTATATAGTGTTCCCATTTTTCCCAGTATGCCAATTAAAATCTGAATTTGACATCGCCATGAATGGTAAAAAAAAATCTCAATGTGCATTGGTAGATGATTACATTAATATCAGTTTAAAGCAAGTGATCCTCAGTGGGTGAAACACAATTAAACTGATCTGACTTTTTTTGTGTAGATGCCATGATGCTTCTGCTTGGCAAAGTTAAATGCACTAAATTTATTTTTATTTTTACCAGGGCTATTTATAGTTCAACTTTTGGATATTTGCACATCAATTTGCATATCAAATGTCTTCGTGCTTTCAGCTTTGAAAGCATTCTCTTTGTTTTATGTCTTGTGATCATAGACGTGTGTTGCATAATTGAATACGCATCATTAATCGCTGTGTCTTGTTTTGACAGGACATCCCTCTTCAAGAGGCAGAAACTAAGATCATCCATCGGGATGTGTAGCCAGAGAACGCAGCAGGGCACAGCACCAGTCATTCCAGCCATATCTGCTAAAAAAAGATCCATTCTCTTTCCCTGGAGGCTTCATCTTAGTCGCTTTTATCAAACATCTACATCTTTCTAAAGGAATATTTTTCATTCTTTTACTCTCTTCCAGAGTTCATGAATTTCCTCTCATTGCACTCATTTATTTTTGCTCTTTTATTGCACATGCTAATATTGGCATTATTTTGTAAGTACAGTTCTTTTTCTTTTTGAATTATTTGTGTTTGTAATAATGACTTTGGCCTCCATTTGGGGCCAGATAACTGCACTTCCAATGAACTCTACCCTAAAGTCTCTCATGACTGAAAGAAAAAAACACAGGGAATGAATAAAACTACTGATATAGAAATTATTTTGTTCTAAATCTGATTTGCATGGCCATTGTCTGGTTAATAGATTTAATGTCTGTGATGTGTCTTAACTGAGAGTGTTAATTCCAGCTTCACTGAAACGAACATTTTTCAATGGTAAATGTTACTGTGACTGTAAGAGAAGAATTGACAGGATGTAATGATTGCGTGTCTGTGTGCGGGTGTGTGTGTTGAAAGCCTAAGTTTGTTGTAAATAATGTATGTTGTAATATTCTGACCGTTTGCACCCTAGCACAAGATTCTTGCAATAATGTTGAACTAAAACGATTAATTAGTTTGACACTGTCTATTTTTGTAAGCATGATATTTATTGAGATGTTTGTACATTGTTTGTATGCTGAACTATGTTTTATCTGAAGATAACGGCAAGTGTAAATCCCTTTTAATGTGTTCCTGAAATATCTTTAACAAAATGAAACTTTCATGTGAAAGCACCAGTGTTCCAGTATCTCCAAAAAAGTAATTTTATCAATAAATTGTTTGATGTTTTGAAATTAGTTTAAGTTCCAATGTGACTTGTTTGGCATCCCATGTGTGAACATTTTGATTTATTTTTTATTTTTTATGGTTATATATTTAGAGGGTTGGGCCATCAGGACAATTCAATGGATTCAGTTATTTTATTTCTACATAAATTACATATCACTGCTGATATCCTGACGATGAAAGCTGGGCTGTACTTACATTAACCTATATTTAGGCACTGCCTATAGGCATTCAATGCACATGCCCACAAACGTGCTACTCGGTTTAGTTCAGTTGGCAATTACATGCTTGGAATAAAGCCAACATTATGAGGGAAATGGTGTAAGGACTCAAATTAGGGCACCCTTATTGAAAGTGTGGTGAGAGAGGCTTTCATTAAAATCTGAGCACTGTCTGCCTTTGGATGACACAAACAGAAAACCAGAGCTAAACATATGCAGTGAGAGGAATGCAGTTTCATGCAGAATTACAATGGTACCAGTGTTGGGGAAAGTTACTTTTAAAAGTAAAATGTGACCCTGCACTCATAAAAATGGCTCTTTGGTTGAACATGATTCAATCATGGACAGTGGTTCCATGTGATTTAATTAAGTTATTTGGACACGATTGATCCAAGTTATTTGGACTCGACTGAAGTTATTTGGACTCGACTGAATCAAGTTATTTGGACACGACTGAATCAAGTTATTGGGACACGATTGAATCAAGTTATTTGGACGTGTCTAATTTAAAGAAATTAGAAACCATGGAGTAAATTCAAATTTATTTTAAATATTTTGTGGTCAGGCATAGATGTAAGCTACTAGATTAAATTAATTTCTGAGTTACTTGATAAAAACATGTTCTTTCAAAATGAAAACATCGAGTTAAGCCAAACAGTAACCATTTCAAGTCGGTTTAACATGATGCAATAGTGTTTGAACATGAAACCTGATACAATGGCGTTAAATCAATATGAATGGTTTGAACAAAGTGAACAACATAAAAAAAAATAAAAAATTTGAGTGCTGGATCACAAAACCAGTACATGTCGCACGGGGATATTTGTGGCAATAGCCAATAATACATTGAATGGGTCAAAATTATCGATTTTTCTTTCATGCCAAAAATCATTAGGATATTAGTAAAGATCATGTTCCATGAAGATATTTTGTAAATTTCCTACCACAAAAATATATATATAAATATATATATTTTTGAGTGGATGCAGCAAAATCGCGAACATAAATGGACAACTTTAAAGGCGATTTTCCTAATGTTTAGATTTTTTTGCACCCTCAGATTCCAGATTTATTTTCAAATAGTTATATCTCGGCCAAATATTGTACTATAATAACAAACTATACATCAATGGAAAGCTTATATATTCAGCCTTCATATTATGTTTACATCTCAAGTAAAAAAAAAAAGACTTTGTGACTGGTTTTGTGGTCCAGGGACACATATGTTACAATATTGCGTTACTCCCTAAAAAAGTAACTAATTGCGTTAGATACTTTTTATGAAAAGGAATGTGTTGCGTTACTTTTGCATTACTTAATTCACCTGGCCTGGGCTTGCTTGTTTTTTGTTTTTGTTTTTAATAACAAAAAACCCATAAGTTCTATTTTTGATAAATGTAATGGCCTTTTCACACCAAAAGTGAAATGAATAAGTCATAGGCTGAAGGAAATGCAAATTCACACCTGTACAGTAGATGTGCAGCTCAAACACACCTTATGCTGACATTCTGGTTTCCAGAAGAATCAGATGCAAGAGAAGAAAGTTCAGCACTCTTACTTCAGCAATTAAAACAAACAAACAAAGCAGAAATGTGATGTTTATCTAAAGAAATGTTTGCTTATTGTTATTATCAATTATTAATAAGTTATTTTTACTTATTATCGTTGAATTGGATCATCGAAGGTCAGCAGCAAATACATTGGTTAATAAAGTGATAAATACATGTGTTATTTAACATTTAATTATTGCAGGTTTTCAGGTTAGCATTTGAGGTTTTGTGCAAGTGAGATAAGTAAATTGGTCACTTTTAGTCTAAAACTACAATAACCATCATGTTTAACCATCTGCACTTACTCCTAATTCTCTCAACACGGGGACAGATAGGTGTCCATCTATGAAAACAAAGTAACTTGCAATTTAAAAGTAATGTGTTAGCCTACTTTACTAGTTAGGCTACTTGAAAAAGTAATTAATTATGTAACTTGTAATACTTTACCCCCAACCCTGCATGGGACTACCATGTTTTTACACATGCACCATAATAATGATATTCTCTGAAATACCTTGAGGTTCCTTAAAAACCCGTACATTAATATTGTCATTCAGTCATGGTGCAACAAAACATCATGGCATTACCATCTGATACTGTACCATACTGTCACAGTATAAGGTAAGCAACAAATGGTCATTCTCTTAATTGTTCCGAAATGTTAAATGCACTGATTGTGCAAGCATTTCTGTTTATCATAAACATTTCAAGTTCATACTAAACGTGTGAACATGCTATTGCTTGAAAGTGTATTGGGTCATCTACTATTACATCTATCACTTATCAAAATAACTCAAAAATGTAAGTCTTACAGTCTAAAAGCTGCACCCTGGAAAATATAATGCATTTTCATGTGCAGCAGTGAGTCCACGCCATACACGTGACGTGTGAAATCGGGTTTGATCATGCCTCGGGGCCAGTCCACGAATGAATCGATGTTATTGAACAAATCTTTTGATTAAACGAATCATTTGCGTTCCCTTCCATGCACGGATTCAAATGTTCGTTTCGTCTGTTTCATTTTCAGTTATTATGGCATGATAAATAATTGTAGGCAACATTTGTGTTCCCAAATTATTTGCAGATAAATTGAATACAAAACAGTAGCCTATAAAAACAAAAAATGGGGCGTTATTGATGTCATGTCTTTGCCAGCAGTTGACAAAATAAATAAAAAAGGATAGATAATCCGCAGAAAGGGCCACAGAACAAATTATTAGTTAAAGAATTTGGAAAATATCACTTACATTAAATAAAATGGATCTTAATTACATATTTTGTTAGATTGTTATCCACTAAATATTTGTTAATTATTATTTAATTTCCATAAAGTTATGGTTAAAACATAATGAAAAAGGTAGGCTAATTGATGTAAACATTATTTGACAGAACTTTTTATTTATTTTTTGTGTGTGCAAGATGTAAAGAGGTATTTAGATTATCTAATTCGGGTCCCAAAATACAACCAAGTGGGAACTGTGAACTGCGTTTGCTGTGTATATGTTTAGTAACCGGTTTAACCCTGTTCAAATTAAACAAATCTCTGAGAAACTGATTCAAAAGATTCGACTCGCTTAGATGAATCAAACTCCCCAGCGCAACCACCCACTCACTTCCGAGCTCGACTGCAGAGAGATAGACTGAAAGAGAGAGAGAGACAGACAGACAGAGCGTGGTGCACACAACACACCTCCCTCCCTCCCTCCGGCGTGCTCGTTCTCTCCTTCTGTCACCACAGACTCTCCACCGATTCACCACCGGCTGCCTCATCCAGGCATGGCAGACGGCTTTACCCCATCATGGCAGTGCTACATTACACCCTTGACTTCAAGCTCCGTGCGCCAGGTAAATTTCTGTGAAACCTTTTGAGGGGACGAGTGGAAGAGAAGAAGGGGTTCGTGTTTCACTGCAGACTAACAGGCCTCCTCGCAACTGCCCTGTAAGCTATTTAGTGTCTTTAGAATCGCGGCGAGGCTGCAGTCCCACTTCTGCATTGCCAAGACGACCGCGGGATGCATGTCATTGCAGTCGAGCGAAAACTTCTATTGTTGTGCATATCCTCCTGACGGTTGCTCTGATAAATGACCTTCTAGGGGGGTAGCATAGCAGCGTTAGCAGAGGCTAACGTCGGGTTTCCTCCGAAGCTGGCTTTGCGTTTGAATAGAGCTCATATGTGCACATATATATATATGCACTAGCTGGCGAGCTAGCCGCAGTGCATACTAAAACAAATATTTCCAATTATACATGCCAATTATTACGTACGTACAGCGTTTAAATCCTCTATAGGTAGTCTCGTGCATCTGACATATTTTTGAACGATTCATGTTGATAAGCTCTGAAAGTCTTTCACCTCCTATGGCAGTTCCTGTATCTGACGGGCTAATAATATCGCAAGCCGATAAGATGAGTTTTTCATTCTTGCATACTACTGCGATCATACCGCTTCGATATTACACACTGTATCTCGTTTGAGCAGTGTGACAGGTGCAGAGTATCGTGTATTATTATTTTAGATTTATTTACATTAGATAAAAGTAGATGCTGCCGATCGATATGTTGCAATTCATCCTACTTTATAAACCGTAGAATGGATATTAATCAATATGGATTGGCTTGTTTTGTGCAGATTTTGCATAACTAGGTTAAAAATTATTCAAGAGAAATTTGAATCCCACAATTAAATGAATTCTGTGTAATGGACAGATGCAGACCCTCTGAGACCGGGATAGCTGCAGGTCAGAATAATGGGCGTGCTGAAAGGTGAATTCCTACAATAAAAACTAACCCCTTACCCTACCCCACACCATGTCAGACAGCTTTAGTGATCAATGATGATGATCTCCATGCCCCATTCCTTTAGGCACGGCCCAACCTTTCATCACGCCCATTACTCCAACCTGCAGAGACCCACACTTGGTCCCTCTTGCAACTTATTTGTGATTTAGTCAGTTTTAAAGGGATAGTGCACACAAATTTATTTGCTCTCATGCTGTTCAAAACTAACCAGACTTTCTTCTGTGGAAAACAGAATGACAGTCTCAGTCACAATTTATTTCAGTGTTTGAGAAAAGATGTGATGCAAGTGAATAGTGACCAAAGTTCTCAGTCCTTAAAGGGATAGCTCACTCAAAAAGAAAGAAAATATAAAAATTCTGTCATCATTTATTACCCTCATTTTGTTCCAAACCTGTATTCATTTATTTCTTCTGTGGACACACAAAAGAAGATATTTGGAAGAATGTTGGTAACCAAACCACTTTGGTTACCATGACTTCCATTGGATGTTAAAAAAAAAAAAAAAGAATTTTGGTTCAACCCAAAAAAAAAAAAGAAGGGAATTTTGGTTCAAATTGGATGTAAAAAAAAAAAAAAAGAATTTTGGTTCAACCCAAAAAAAAAAAAGAAGGGCCATGCAGGTTTGAATGATGAGGGTGTGCAAATGATGACTGAATGTGAACTATCCCTTTAAGTAGTTTTAGAAACATTAAATGTGCAAATGAGTCGATCCATGTGCAGTAAAATTGGCTTTAGGGCCAGTCATCTTTAGTAAGAAGATAATCTTAAGGGGCTTTTGAGGCGGAGGATTTTAAAGTAATCGGTCGGTTTTCCCTCTATCTGTTTAGCTGATGTCTCTGCGACTGTGCGTGGCCTGCAGTCTATATTTCAAGAGCAGGAAATGACAGAGAATGTCCACGACTCGGAGGGACAAGGATATCTGGCAACCTTTGTCGGCAAGAATGGCAGGTGAGCACCTTTGCCTCCAGTGTCTTTAGTAGAACACCAGTCTTTCACAACTAGGGATGAGTATCGCTAAGGTTGTAACGGTATCACTACTCTTACCGATTACTTATCGATTTGGTACTTCGTATTGTTATCAGTTCTTTTTGTTATATTAATAATGTAACTTTGCTTTTCATTTATTACTTAAAGCCCACTTTAAGTACTACGATATCACAACAAAAATCTAGCTTTTAATAATTAAACGTCATTAAAGACAAGTATAGAGTCAGTAATAAAATAAGAACAACTACACAAATTACAAGCATAGATAAATACAATACAACAAAGTTACAAATAAAGTACGGTCTAACTGTAGTGAATTCAGGTACATAAATGTAATCATTAAATGTAAAATAACACTGTTAAAATCTGAATAGATATACTGTATATAACACTGTTCACTGAATAAATTAAATATAGATTCATCTTCGTTCAAGCACAAGCAGACGCAAAAGGAATCAATTTGGTCCGATAACAGCACCGATCGAGTTCTCTTTGGCCTCTTCTTGTGCTTGAATGGTTTAAAACTGCTTGAATGTGTAAATTGTCAAGATTAAACATGAGCAAATGATAAACTTTCTCTCATTATGGTTAAACTTAGCAATTAATCTGCGAATCAGATGCGTGCCGAACCGTTGGGCCTGGTCGGAAAGGATCAATGATCAACTGCGACAACTGCCGCACCCCTAGTAAATGGGCCAGTGTGCAGTAATTGTGTTTTATATTAGGGCTGTGAAACGATTAATCGCGATTAATCGTTTCACAGCCCTATTTTATATGAATAAGATGAGATAAAATAAGAACAAGAAACAAAGCACAAACAAATAGTCAAATAAATACAATAAATATACATTAAAACAAAGATACACAGAAATAAGCAGTGCTTTAATTTCAGGAAGGTCTACTAACATTACTGTTCAGGTAAGTAATGTGACCTACAAAATAAATCTAATGAAGTAATCAAATCTAAAATTACACTGCATAGTTTTCACTGTATAAATTGATAGATGAATGTGTATTAAAGCTAAAGTTATTCATTCAAGAACTGTGAGTTATTTTCTCTTTGTCTTTTGATGTTTGATTCACATTAATGCCGCAGTCGTCAGAAGGTTTATTAGACTGCTGTCACTTTAAGACCGAATTCAGATCTAATAATACACATCATATTTTCTCCCAATTATTTACGCCCATTTAAGATGGTCAAGCCGGTCATTTTGAAATTTTTGTGTATTTTATTGTTTAGAAATGACCTAAAGTATAATTTGCTTGTCTAGGTTTGGAGCTTATCGATACTGTGTTCTTTTGTAATTCAACACCGGGTTTCGGCACCCATCACTATTTACAACATGCAAAGCTTCTTCAACAGGTTTTGTTAAGCTGAAGGGACGGGGCCAGAATTTGAAGAATTTATGATGTTATCACCCTCTCATTATGGCGAATTTGCTGCTGTATTTGAGGGCAAAAGAAATGGGCCATTCCATGGAGTCTTTCCATTTTTGCCCGTAACAGCTAAGCATAATGTTGAACCTAACTGACAATAATGATGACTGAAAACACAAACGCCCCACTGAAAACACCAGGTGTGCTCCAGTGTTCAGACACTCTTAGGATGACCATTGATTGGTCAGTTAAGTGCATCCTCTGTGCAACAAAGGACCGCATTTAGTAGAGCGCAGGGTCATTTTAGTGGCTTTGTGAATCTGATCTAAAGGCTTTGGCAGTCACTTCCTGTTTTGTGTGTGGCTTGCTGTAAACACAGCTGTTGGGGCTTTGTTTAGGCTTAAGCTGGGATGAATCTGGCCTGAGCGCCGCATGTTTTTTATATATATATATATATATATATAGTTTTTGACTGCAGTTTTGAGGTTTTAATTGTGCTTCTGTATTTTCTTTGTATCAGGTTTGCCATCTTACGAATGCACTCCCATGGTCTGGTGACCTTTGACCTGCAGTGTCTTGAAGGGGATGATGTAGTGCAAGTGGACAATGTGAGTTGACAGAATGTAGGTGATAGAGATACTAGTACCAGAGGTCGACCGATTGATCGGTTTTGCCAATTAATCGCCACAGATAACTGATTGCTGGAACAATCGGTTATTCGCAAAAATCCATACCGACAGTTTTTCCAGGTCGTGTCTGTTGCTGGAGCGGCCGAGAAGGGTCCGATGTCATTATACAGTACAAGAGCGGCCTCTAAAGGCGAAATAAAAACTATCTCTGATGCCTCATGGAGTTTGTTTTGACACATGAGACTGTGCGCTCCACAGAGCAGGACACTTCACATGCACATTTAAAACATAGACAACAGTATGAATACAGTACACTACTACACTACATGTTTTATATCATTATGAAGTATTTGATTTGTTGACTAGATGCTGGATTAGAGAAAGAACTGCAGTATGTTTGTCTTCAAAGCTAAGAGGACGCTAACAGTAGTGCATCAAGCGGTTAAAACAATGTGACAAAAACACACAAAAGTCTGACCCAAATGTTTTATGTCATGATTGTTACCATCTGTTTCATTAGTTTATATCCAGCTAGTCATTTTTATCCATTTGTTTGCAAAGACAAGTTGCATATTTAAAGCTAGTGATGTGAGAAAGCAAATTGATAAGTTCATGCAGCGACAGAAACAAATCAGAATCAAACAAATAATTTCAATTCTTTTTTTAGAATCGTCACTGTAACACATATTTTGTATTTTATAATCAAGTGTTATAAAATAGAAGCAAATAATGTGTGAGGGTATAGTATACATACAAAATACATATGTATCGATTTTCAATGCTATGGCCTTTGTGTAGATATTTAAAGATGGCCATCTGCAAGCATGACTGTTTGGATTTATATGAAATAGTAACACTTTACAATAAGAGTCCATGTGTAATATTAAAGGGATAGTTCACCCAAAAATGAAAATTCTGTCATCATTTACTCACCCTCAAGTTGTTTCAAACCTGTGTGAATTTCTTTCTTCTATTGAACACAAAAGAAGATATTCTGATGAATGTCAGGAAACCAAACAGTTGATGGACCCCATTGACTTCCATAGTATTTTTTTTTCCTACTATGGAAGTCAAGAAGCGGACAGTCATGGCCTAATGGTTAGAGAGTCAGACTGGTAACCCGAAGGTTGCGGACTCGATTCTCAATACCCGGGCAACACAGCAAAAATGGCTGCCCTTTGCACTGGGTGTGTGTTCACTACTCACTTGTATGCAAGTATGGATTAAAAAATTAAAGGTACGATACCGTCACTTCACTTTACTTATCGTTATTGGTAAAAATCCACTATCGGTCGACCTCTAACTAACTACCATATGGTATAGGAAATCTAACTAGTACCATAAAAACTAAAAACACTGTTAAATGTAATCTTTAGCAAATCTCAAAATGAATATCCATTTTCCATACTGGACATTATGCCTAAATTCACTTGTGGCATGTAAAATGATTGCCAAATATCTGAAGATGACAGCTTTATGTTTACAGTTGCCATACTTTTGCTTTTAAAACTGGGATATCTGATTATAAGGATGAAGTCGTTCTTTGTCACTTGATAACTGCTTGAAAACGTTTTATTCATTTTCCTCAACATTCTGAAGTCTATATTTATACACTACCGGCCAAATGTTTGTGTCTGGTTTTCTGATATGCTGATTTGGAAACTACTACATTTTTCAGATTTAAAAAAAATAAATGTTCAAGAGAACAGCATTTATTTAAAAATAATAATTTTGTAACATTATAAATGTCTTAACTGTCACTTTTGATAAATTGTAATGCATCCCTGCTGAACTTAAGCATTAATTTCTTTAAACAACAAAACAAAACTTCTGAACAGTACGGCATGCTGACCACAGATCAACCAGTAGGCGAAGTGATTCAACCATTCTAGAATGTGTTTACTTCCCTGATTCAGAAGGTCATAATTAAGACAATGTTTTCTCTGTAGCTACTGAATGCACTGGAGAAGAAATTAAAGCTCTCCTGGATGGAAATATCCAAAGGATCAAGAGGTGAAACTAGCAATTATTTTCATCCTGAATCAATTGCCATAAACTTCTCTCATGGTAACTAACCCTCGTGTCATTCCAAACATGTGTATTGTGGAACGTTTTTGTGATCTGTTTGACTGAATGTGTCCTGTCAGGCTCCCTGCGCTGATTCGAGGCAGTGATGTGGACCGATACTGGCCCACGGCTGACGGCAGGCTGATGGAGTACGACATTGATGAAGTTGTGTACGAGAAGGAATCCGCCTACCAGAACATCAAAATCCTGCATTCGCTTCAGTTTGGCAATATGCTTATTCTTAACGGGGATGTCAGTAAGTTAAAAGGGCCTTGTTTATTTGCTAGTTTCTAATACATGAGAAGTTTTTGGGTTATTGTATCGTACGAGTGTGTGGTAATTTGGTGTGATTTAATGTCAGATCTGGCAGAAAGTGATCTGCCCTACACTCAGGCCATTATGGGCAGCGGCAAAGAGCACTATGCTGGAAAGGAGATACTTATTCTGGGAGGAGGAGATGGTGGAATTCTCCATGAGGCGGTGAAGCTCAAACCAAAGATGATCACCATGGTTGAGATATCCTTTATGCTAACGCTTGGAAAACCTACTCAGTATTTTGTATCTCTCTAACTGATTTTAGATATGTACTTTCCTTAATTAAGTATTTACATTGATGAGCTGGTGATTGATGGATGCCGTAAACACATGAGGAAGACGTGTGGGAATGTTTTAGATAACTTGAAGGGAGATTGTTATGAGGTAAGGATTGACTTTGTGACATTTAATCAGTTGAAGGTCTTATTTATTCCCTCTTATTATATTTAGTCCCTATTGCTAAAGTCGGTAATGGCTGGATCACACTAAAATATTTAAAAAATCTTATCAGATTTTCAAAATGTGAGACCACAAATGTGAAGATAAAAATCAAAAATCAAAGATTTAACAGTTTTGTTCCTATAGTGTGGCCAAGACAGCAACAGATGCCATTCACGACTGTAAACATGGGAAATCTCTCAAAATCGCTCGCTGTCAAACGTGACTTTAGAATAAACAAACATTGCGGACGATGGGCAAGAAGAAATGGCGATAATAGTGTTTGGAATGGAAACTTTTGAATGGTAGTGTATATTAGACTGTATTACACATTCTCATTCGTTTGTTCTGTTTTGTCTCTCTCTCCGAACCGTTTTATCAGTTGCTAAACATATTTTTGTCCTTGAAGTTACAATGAGGCCCTTTTCCGCTTTTGAAACAAGTGCAATGTAGTCAGTTGAAGGAAATTACCCAAACTCTGGGCAACTGCCAGTTTTCTTATGGCCAACAATGAATGTATATGTCCCATTATGAAAATACTTTCAATTGTTTTTTCTAATTTCTCATTTGTTGTTTCAGATTTTGGTTCAAGACTGTGTTCCCGTGCTTAAAAAGTTTGCAGAGCAAGGGAGGACGTTTGATTACGTCATTAATGATTTGACAGCTGTACCTATTTCCACTGCACCTGAGGAGGGTTAGTTTATATGCGGCTACACTTATGTCTGAGTCTTACATTTTTTACAAATATTAAATCAATTTGTTTGGTATTGTTCTATAGATTCGACATGGGAATTTCTGAGACTCATCCTTGACCTCTCTATTAGAGTTTTGCGGCCTAGTGGAAAGTATTTCACGCAGGTAAGGGGGGCATGTAGTTAAAATTGCTGTGAATTTTTGCTGTTTTTCAATCCTTTAATGTTATGTTGTTTTCTGCCGGCAGGGTAATTGTGCGAATCTGACTGATGCACTCAGTGAATATGAAAAGCTTTTGGGGAGACTTTCGTGCAAAGTGGACTTTTCCAAAGAGGTGGTGTGTGTTCCCTCATATATGGAGCTGTATCCTTTTTAAATTATCTGGTCAGTCTCTCTGGCTAAGATACATTAATAATGTGTGGGAAATATGTCTGTGAGGTATTAGCTATAAGGTATTAATTATTTAAAATGTTAAATAATTTTTAATTATTAGAAAATATGATAAAGAATGAAGGGCATTTAAATTGTATGTGTGTGTATATATATATACACACACACACACACACAACATTTAAATGTATTTTACATTTACAATGGGGTAACGGACAAATTCACACAAAAAATATGTCAACATGCCCATTCTGTAGCGTATCCTAGAAAACGTTTTGAATTGTTAAAATTCACTGCTTCATCGGAATGTTACTAAACTTGGTGACTTTTTTGGCATTTGGAATGTGAACACAAAGGAAAATTGAGGCATGATTCGAGCAGGCTAAGTGGTCGTAAAAAACATAGTCACACGTGTGCTCTTCGGTCAAAAATGACCGACCATAGGAAATGAATGGGAAATTGACAAAAACGCAAATTTGAGAATTTTTCTAAAAATGTTGTGTACAATCTACAAATCGGCCACGATGCAGAACAAAAAAGTGCTCAGCAATGAAGGGGTGAAACTCTAAAACATCAATAGTGGAAAAACAGACCCACCCACTCACACACACATGCACAATTATAAACACAAATGAACTGGTAAGGCTATTACCATACAGCATAATTGAGTCAGAACACTGAAATAAGAGGTTAAAATGAGATCAGATCCAGATGCATTGAGCTGTAATTATAATAATAATATATAAATAATAATTAATATAATTAATAATTATAATAAGCTGTGCTAAAGAATTCCTGTTTATTTTTGTAAAACATTTTTATTGAATTTTAATGTTACCAAAATGCTTTCTCTGTATTCAGGTTTGACTATAGTAATAATAATGCAAAAACGTGTACACTTCACATCAAATTTTTTTTTTTTTTGAGAATTTCAACAAAAAAAAATACATTCAAATCCACATCTTAAAAGTAATTTTGTACTTTCATAGAGAGCTATACAGGCATCTAGTGGTTACACCATGAGCGTTGGTTTGATGTTGTTTGCGTGGGGCCCTCCAGGGAGCGCTGTGGTGCGAGGTGTGTGAGTGACACTGCTGATGATACTGAAGCCTGGAGGGTGGCGAAGCATCTTTCTGACTCCTGCCTTCGAGGATTTACTCTTATGATTCAGATTCGACAATGCTCTTTGTGTTTTACTGTAGCTCCACATTTTTTTCTTTTTGTTGACCTCTGTGTTTGAATTTTTCGCATCCTTTTGTAACTGGTGGCTTGAGTGTGATTTGATTTAAGATGCCTCACAGGGAGTTTATTGGCAGTGTTACATTCTGGGAGTTCACCAAATAGTCTATTGAAGCCCCTAAATATGTCTTAAAAGGGAAAAAAAGTCCTTGCTGTGGCAATTTTCATTTTTGTTTTCTTTTTTCTGAACTGTGAATGTTTAGTTTTTTTATGATTAGCACAAACTAGGTCCAAAGTAGGTTTCCCTGCTTAGTGTTTTTGCATTTCTTAAGAAAGAAGTTTTTACTGAATGTAGGCCACTTAGATTCATGCCTTTTATCCATATTATGGTGCTTCGTTTATATTATTTATTTGATTTTATTTCACCATATACCAGTGATCCTGCCCTGAAAAGAAACTTCTGTTTATGAGAGTGATAATCATCTATTAAAGCAATTAAGGAGAAAAATATCAAATCTCTTTTTTTTTTGTCTTCTCTGATGCACTCCAATGGAAATATTTAACATAATGTCTTCTCTGATGCACTCAATGGAAATATTTAACATAATCATTATTATTGCGACTGCTGCTGTTACTCATAGCTCTTCACAATCATAAATGCTGATTTCAAAGTCAAAAACCTTCACAGAAATCTTTGTTACAGAATGCTTGGTCCAAATCACTTTTTAAATTTAGATTGCAAACAACCATTACAAAACGTTTGCAATATTCAACAAATGCATGTACAATCCAGTGTTTTAAGTTTAGGGTTCACAAAGACAATGATAAGATTTAAAAATAGACAAAAAATAATACATACATTAAACTTATGATTAAATTATATTTTTTATTTGAGCCATTTTTTATTATAAAATATATAAATACAAATATATATTGAGAGAGACAAAGCTAACCAAAAAAAACTTTTTATCTGTTCAGGAATATGAAAATTTGGGGTAAATACAGGGGTAAAAAACCCATCAATTGACATTTATTTTAGTGGAAAAAATGTCTACACCAGAAAGCAGATGTTACATTAAAGATATAGTAACGTTAGTCAAGGCTTTCAGAAAAGTTGCAGAAATCATTAAACAATCAATATTTAGAAAAAGGTCAATTACAAGGGACCTTTTTCACCCCCTTTTTGGGGGGGGGGGGACTGATGATCATGCTGATGATGATCAATCCATCATCTTTTGTATTGCATTACGTCATATTTTTCAGGGTGGTTTACGTGCAAAGGAACCAAAACTGGTTTTCTGTTAGTTGTAGTTCTTTCCATGCGCCTTGACGTCAGAGTTAGCGTTAAGAACCAATTGCATGACTACATTTCCCATAATGCTTTCTGGGCAAAAATACTGGTGGGCGGAGACTACTTGTGTGAACATAGATTTCTGTACCTGTCTGCTGAACTAGTCTGATTTATCGTGAATGTGTAAATTGAACAACTGTACTGTTTATAGAAGAGGATCGTATGGTGCAAAGAGGGCTAGACACTTTACGTGCTCGAAGGGTTTTGTTTTCCTCGCACCATGGAGAAACAGTTGCAATTGAATTTGCTAGCCTCCAACCCCCAATGGCAGGTTTGCAGTCTGGATCTAAAATAAGAATGGGGTGAGTTTACACTTCATCATATCATTCATTATAATCATATGCACATCGGTACATACAAGGTGTTTTAAAACGTTATCGTTGATAGCTGATAGCTGTCACGACGAATCATAACTGTTCTCGGGACCTATTGGTTATATGTGTGTTTCAGTATTTGTCGCACGTAATAAAAAGAAAGTCTAAAATCCATCCACGATTCAATTTTGCTGGCCAACTGTCTGCGGTCCCTCTTGCGTTCTGTGTATCATCAAGCTACCGCATTAGCGATGACTGAATCGTTCAGTAAAGCTATTGAACGAATTTAATCGGCTCAAGGTTCTCAAATCAACAACAACGCAACAACCTCGGTTTCGGACATACGTATGGTCAAATGAGAGGGCGATAAGAATGTTTTTACACATGATACAAAATAAAATATATTAGAACTTAGTTTACTACTTTTTTGTACACTCCTGGGTAAAAAACAAAAAAGGCCTCACTTGCTAGCCAAAAATGGCAAAATCTTTATTGGACTTTTAATGGTCTTAACCATTTTAGTCACAAATCACTGGTCTGGAAATTAGCAAGAATTGCACAAATACTGTAGATAAAGTGTTGTTCCTCTTAATGTTAATGGCTTCAAACAGTTCATTAGTTGTTTGAAAAATGTCTCAGTTCATTTGTGTTTAAAGTGAGACCAAATATTCTCTGACTCTCATCAGGCCAAAACATGAGCCTGATGGATTTGTTCTCAAGCCACTTCTTGGTTGTCTTTGCCGTTTAGGCAGGAGCAAGGTCTTGTTGAGAAATAACATCTGATCATTCCTCTTTAGATAACATCTTTTCAATTGTGGGAAGCAAACCTTTCTGCAATATTCTCCTGTACTCCAAAGCATGTAATGACTTTTCACAGTGAAGTAGTTCACACATACCAGCAACTAAAAAGGCTCCCCACACAATGACGCTCTTCCTCCATGCTTCACTGTGCTAGACATGCATTATTATTATATTTCTCAGCAGATTTTAGAAGAGCATCAACGTGGAACTCGTGTTACATTGTGATTCATCACTCCACACACAACTTCAAATATTCTCCCAAAACTTCATGCTGTCTTAATGTTTTTCTTACACAGCAATGGTTTTCTTACACAGCAATGGTTTTCTTACACAGCAATGGTTTTCTTACACAGCAATGGTTTTTTAAATTTTGCTAATTTCCTGACCAATAATTTGTGGTTGGGACAATTAAAAGCTTTTGTTTAGCCATTTTGAGCTTAGCCCATTTTTTTGCCCAGGAGTGTATGATACTTTTATCAAACCACTTACAAAACAGAGTTGGTCACCATGAAATCAAAATAAAAATTTCCTATTTATTTATTTATTTTTTGTATGGAATTTTGCAGTATTTATTATAAATGATTTATTAGTGAACACATCATAATTTGCACTTCAAATGCCCTTGTAATCGTTCATTTAAAATAACTTCCCCTACCCTCTTGCAACGTCATATCTTCTCTTCTTTGATGATGTGTTTACTGGCGTGTGGGCGGGACAACCTGTCACTCACATGACATCACAGCAACAGCGTACCACGAAGATCCAATCAATTCCTGATGGACAAAATGAAGTTCCGCCATACATTTTTCTTGTTCGAGGAGCCATTTCACATGGATATACAATCAAATCAATGAAAACTTCTGTTTCATGCTGGCTTTAAATGGCAGATTATCATTATGTAATGGTGCGAAACAGTTTGAAAGAACCAATTTGCTTAAATAAATGAGACTGAATTCCCATCACTAGCTGGCGTGTGTTTTGATTCATGTTCATCTTCACACCTTGACCTCTATATCCATTGGGTCAGTCATTTAACCTGGGACCCCACTAGGTTTCTTTGACCCCACAAGGATATAAGAAATATATCCACAAGAACACATGGATGCCACTGACTGTATTTTGTTCTCCCCTCTCTCTATGCAGACCCGGAAGAAAACGAGATTTTACTCCTCTGCCCTGGAGTCGTACTTCGAAACCATGGAGGATGTGGAGGTGGAAAATGACAACAGCAAAGACATATCCTTTGCCTAATTGTTGAGGAGACTCTTGGAAAATCTTGAAATATTGGCCTTCAAGTACTCATCTAATATAAACCATTCTATTCCGTAAAACATTCCTTAACTCCTCTGTACACATTCAGAATTTACAGCAGTGGCTCTGATGGTCCTGTCCTGTTGCTCCTTCATGGAGGAGGGCACTCTGCACTGTCCTGGGCTGTGTTCACTGTAAGTTTCTTATGTCTCACAAAGCCGTACCGCACTACATCACTTTTAGGTCTGTGTTTTTATGATACATCATGTACATCATAAAGAGACAGATGTGGAAAAAAAGCGCTCTGTTCTGTGCTCTAATATACGGCACGTGTAACAGTAGTGTGTGTATAGATATGCATATTTATTTACATCTAAATAAATATACATAAATGGACAATTAGGCCTATTGGTACCTAGTAAATACTTTTATATTGTTACAAAACAAAAACAAAATTCTGAATTTTCTATTCATCTTAGAATCCTGGATTTTTTTTTAGCACATTACACAAAAATATGAAGCAAAACTATTTCATTTAAATAATTGCTAATATTATAAATGATATTATCTGATGTTTATATTTACAGTCTGTTATATGCAGTAGGATTAACTGCAGGGTTGCAGCTATGGACCTCAGAGGACATGGTAAGGGATTTCAAACTCTTATTTAAAAAAAACTTGTTTTAGTTAATTAGCTGATAACAAACCATTTACCTTTGATTTTTAAAATCACATAGGTCAATAACATACATACAGTTAACACAAAATATATGATTTAATCGACCTGTTTTTAAAATGTAGGTGATTCTAAAGTAAAAAACCCTGACGACCTCTCTGCTGAAACAATGGCCAAGTGAGTACGTTCTTATTTATCTTCTTTCAATGTCTTTTCAAATTAAGTTTTTGTGGCATTTAAGGGCCGCTTACATGGCCCTAAAAACCGGAAAAAATCATTGTTTTTTGGAAGTTCATTTACACGACAACAGTGTTTTGGGGGCCTGAAAACGCAAACACTAAACAGGTTTCAAATAAATTTTTTTTGAAAATGATACCGTTATCGTATCTGCGTAACTACAAAAATACGAATTTGTCAAAAAACGGTGACATCATCCGCATGTGTATTGCATGTTCAGTCTATAGGCACGCAGTGTCTTTACAAAATGTCCAACTACTGGCCTGGAATGATAAATACAGCGTTTTAGTCGTTTTCGTGGTTTGCACTGTTTTTAGTACATCGTTGTTGTGTAAACATATTCTTTAGAAATGTTTCTTCAAATTTAGAAATGTTACTTTTTTCTCAGGGATATTGGAAAAGTGGTGGAGGCACTTTATGGTGAAAACCCACCTCCGATCATGATCATTGGTCACAGCATGGGTGGAGCAATAGCAGTTCACACGGCTGCATCCAATCATGTCCCATCACTGCTTGGCCTTTGTGTTATTGATGTAGTGGAAGGTAAGTTTTCACCCCTCATCCCTATTTTACCTTGTTTCACAATCCACACAAGCAAAAACAGTTAATTTTCGCTCTTTTGACATCTTTTGCACTGTTATTGATGTATTCACAAAAATCTTTATGAAACCACTGTATGTTTTGTCATCGATTTCAGTACGGTTTGATTATTTGTGACTGTGTGTCATATTTATGTATGCGTTAATGCTAGTTTGTCCAATCTTCAGGTACAGCAATGGATGCCTTGAACAGCATGCAAAACTTTCTGAGAGGTCGACCAAAAACGTTTAAATCTGTGGAGAACGCAATCGAATGGAGGTACATAGTTTTGAGTATGTTGTTACAAATAATATCTAGTGCTGGAATATATTTAAAACCTAGGGCTGTCAATTGATTAATTGCACAGATTTCTGTAATTAATCGCACCAAACAATAAAATGTGTCATTTTTACAAGGAATCTCCAAACATAGTTTGAAAACAACATAAAGACAGTGTTTTGAATATTTTACATTTTAATTATTTGTTTAAAGGTATTTTTTTGATAAGTACATTGATTGAGGTCACGGATATTGATGCCTCTATTACATGGATTTAATTTTTTATTTTCTGGGGATAAAATAAGTAATTAAGCCATTCAACGTTACAGAATAATTGAAAGCCAGGCCTTAACTGTAATCATCTGATCTGCATTTCCCAAAAACATCATAAGCCTGAGTAGATCGTAGAACTATTGCCACCAGTGGTCTTTACTACGATCTACTTGGCTCACAATGCTTTTGAGAAATGCAGCCCAGATTGTTTATCAAGTATATTTAGAATACAGTTACTTTTACAGTTACATGGTAGGGGGTCAGTATGCCTCATGTATCCCAACTGGTAACTGTGTTTTTTTGTTTTTTTCTTACCAGTGTGAAAAGTGGTCAGATCAGAAATATTGAGTCTGCACGAGTGTCCATGGTTGGACAGGTGAAAAAGTAAGTCTTCCCTAGTATGGGTTCCCCTTAAAAATGAAAATTCTGTCATCATTTACTATCTCTCAGATTACCAACATTCTTTAAAATATCTTATTTTGTGTTCAGCAGAAGAAAGAAACTCATACAAGTTTGGAAAAACTTGAGTGTGAGTAAATGGTGACAGAATCATTTTTATTATCTAGCTCCAGGAATTGTTGTAAATTTGTAGAAATATCTAGCTATTGTATATATTGTTGTGATCAGATGTGTTTGGATGTTTAGATCCGAGGAGCCATTGAGTAGTCCAGGGGTTTCCAAGAGCATCAGTGAAGGCATTATTGAAGAAGAAGAGGAAGATGAAGAAGGAGGTGAATCCAACCATAAAAGGAAGAAAGAGGATGACCAAGAGGTAAAAAATATTTCAGTTCTGATCTTATCACCCTGTCAGAGCTTATTTTGCAAGAATAACTGGCTGACTGTATACTACAGTTCAAAGTAAGAGGTCAGTAGATGCTTTTTTAAAAGAAATTAATACTTTTATTCAGCAAGCATGCATTAAATTGATGAAAAAAAATGACATTAGACACTTATAATGTTGAAAAAGATTTCCATTTCAAAATAGATGTGTTCTTTTGAACTTGCTATTCATCAAATAATCCTGGAAAACCACGGTTTCAACAAACAGCACAACTGATTTTAATATTGATAATAATAGAAATGCGATCTGAGCACCAATTTAGCATTTAGAATGATTTCTGAAGTATCATGTGATGCTAAAGACTGGAGTAATGATGCTGAAAATTCAGCTTTGCCTTCACAGGAATAAATTACAATTCAAAATATATATTAAAATAGTTAGTTATTTTAAATCGTAATAATATTTCACAATATCACTGTTTTACTGTATTTATGATCAAATAAATGCAGTTTTGGTGTGCATAAAACAACTTGTAGTCCTTTCAAAAACTTTTACAGACCCAAAACTTTTGAACGGCAGTGAACATTATCCCTTTCTTTATTGTGTATATACGTAATGAACATCAAACATCACATTATTTTATGTACAAATGATTGAATGATGATTTTTCCATTTGGCAGATAAAGAAAGAATGTCTGTACACATGGCGTATTGAACTCTCAAAGACAGAGAAGTACTGGGAGGGCTGGTTTAAAGGATTGTCTTCTCTCTTTCTCAGCTGCTCTGTGCCAAAACTCCTCCTGCTGGCTGGTAAGGCTTAGACATGTATTTTAGAACTCTTTAAATCGGCATGAAAAAGAAGTTGCGATAGTCTTTTCTTCTCTATTGTGTCATATTTTCCAGTAAAACGATATCTTGAACAAGAAAAAATGTATGGTGGGACTTAATTTTGTTCATTGGGAATTGATTGGATCGTTTGCTATTGCTGTGATGTCATGTGAGTGACAGGTTGCCCCGCCCTCACGCCATTAAACACATCATCAGAGAAGAGAGGAAGAGGGAGGGGGAGTTATTTTGATTAAAGATTACGATGGCACATGAAATAAATAAAAAATATTGTAAACGGATAAATAATTGTATAAAAAAATACAGCAATATTATATAGAAAATTAAGAATTGTCGATCTTGATTACATGGTGACTTTAATGTGTAATAATGTGTTTCCCACGGTGTTGACAGGCTTGATAAAGATCTTACCATTGGGCAAATGCAAGGTAAGGCATTGATATTACTATTCTTCAGGCAAGTCACGTTGCTGTGACCAGAAGATCCCTCATGTCTTCTTTGTTATTATTACAGGAAAGTTTCAGATGCAGGTTCTGCCACAATGTGGCCATGCTGTTCATGAAGATGCCCCGGAAAAAGTACGTCTGTTTGTATCAGAGGGTCACAGTCATTGAAAACTTGGACATATATTCGTTTCTTTTACTGATTTGGTTTCTTCTGAACTATTATGCCGTTTTGCAGGTTGCTGATGCTATAGCCACATTCATGGTCCGTAACAAGTTCACTGAATTCAAGGAGGATTTCCCCTGGTAAGAAGTCAAATGTTGATTGAATCGTATAATTCATATATTTTATTTGTTTTCTAATCTCTGCCCTCGTCTTCAGTGTGTTGTTTGCTTCAAGAGACGACGTGTAGCCTCCACTCGTAGTCTTCATCCAGCGCTGTCATCCCTCTCTGCTCTCACCGGGGATTCAAATACAACCAAAATCATGATGACTCATTTACTGCGAACTCATTCTTAAATTATATTCAGTTTTGTATGACTTTATGTATGTTTGCTGTAGTCATTAAAATTCTCATGGCTACTTTGGCAGGAAATAATAATACAATAATACTTTAATTTAAAATCGTTATGTATATTTACATTTTTATTTCCCCCCTTAACTGATTTCTTTTGCATTTCCTCTGATGCCTTGCTTGTTTGTTGTTGTAATTAGGATGATTGCATCATATTGTGGTCAAAGTGTTGGTCGGTTGCCGATTTCAAGGGAAAAATAAAAAGAGAGATTTCCGCAGTCTGTGCTCATTCATTCTAGGGCTCGGTATAAATATTGATTTTCACAGGGTGTAAAAATCAATATTTTACTCTATGTCTATTGTCACTGAATGTAATTCTTTGTAGTGAATCAAATCTGTTCTTGTTTCCTAGAAAAAAAAGGTATGAGACAATTATTTTAATGAGAGTTTAACTTAAGAGTAGACGAGTAACCCTTATAATTTACAGTATTAGCAGAGAGAACACTTCTTTCATATGTAAGCAAAATGAAATATGCCTAAATTAGTCATAATCAAATTCATAAGTTATTGATAGAATTAATATATAAACGTAATAAAATATATCAAGAAGCACAATAATTTGTACAGAAAATATTGCATTTAGCTTATACTAAAAATAAAATCTCATATTGCAGTAAGACAAACTCTACAGACAAATGTTAACCTTTTTATACTGTTAATAATTCAATACATTGCTTTATTTCACACACATTGAACAGTCCAAAGTGTATGTGCATAATACAAGCTGTCTGCATGCATACAGTATATGATAAAAGATTTTTATCTTGAAAAGAGCTTGTTAACAATTAACAGAGGATGCATTGTTTAAGCAGTAAGACATGTAAAATCCACTTAAAAATCATCTTCTGTATTAGAAAAGAAAACATGTATATTCATTTTAAACAGAACATTTTAATTTAATGTAAAAGTATATCGTTCCATTGACCTTCTCAGACAAACATATTTAAATATGGCATTCATCATAATTAAATATTTACCTGTAAGCTCAAATTATTATTGCACATTTACTTTTTTCAAATCATCTTTTGTAACATACAGTTAATGTATATTAACAGAGGGCCTTACTTTGCCTGAACGATAGCAGAAATAATATCTGAACAAGGGCCACACGGCTTCATCTCTCAAACCATAGATCAGAGGACTCAGGCAACGTGGCAGCATGAGAATAATAAGAAAATTTAGATATCTGAGATTTATGAAGAGAGAAGAGCTGTCAGTAACCATGTATAGTGCTTTGTTTATCGTGGCATAGAGGAAAGAGGTGAGACACAGTCCCAGCTGAATCAAGTGCAACAGCACCGTTCTGAGGGCTTTTTTAGCTGAATCTTTATCAGAGGAAACAGACCTGGCTGTGATCATAATGCTAATGTATGTGAAAATGATGATCACAGCAACCGACACAAAATAAGAACATCAAACCCTTGAGTTTTATCCAGCTGCCATTTGAATAGAAACAATTTCTCTTGTGTGCAAAATAAAACATCTAAAAATAAACTGGGGTTGACAATTAAAACAAAAATAATGTCTTTATAATATTTATAGAACTAAGGAACCAGATGATTCCTATGGCGATTCCAGTCCTTTTTGGTGTGGCGATGTTGCAGTGTCTCAGAGGGAAGCAGATTGCCACGTACCGCTCCAGAGACATCACTGCGAGAGTCAGAGGAGCGTTACGGAAAGTGCAGTAGGAGATCACTACTAATAAAGTGCAGACGGTTCTGGTTACTTGAAGGTAAAAACTTCCCATAGTGTACATGGTAGTTGTGATCAACAAAAGCACAGAGTCATTCATAAGCATGTGACCAAAAAGAATGTAGCGCGGCGTCTCATGGAATACGCGCTTGCTTCCTAGAGCAAAGAGCATCACACAGTTTACAAAAAAGAAGAACAGGGATATGAACAAAATCACTGAAATTTTAGCACTGGGCCCAGCATCCAGGTCTACCTTAAAGATTTGCTGATAAATGAATGAAACATCCCCAGCTGTGCCATTGGACCCCGCCATAAGCTGAATATTTCACAAGGAACAAAAACAGAACAACAAGATTAATTAGAGCAAGTTTACAGTGCATTTGTTCTGACAGCTATTAACTTTGAGTGGCATCTTTAAAAATGAAATTTTAACAAGTTTGCAACATACCTTAGACACAGACGTGTTGCCTTTCAGTGAGGCATCAACCTTTCATCTGCTAAAGCTGCAGATTCCACAAACAATTCTGCTCCTCATTTTATATAGACGTTGAAGCTTCGCAGATTGAACCACATGGGTATGCCGTACATGCCACTGGGTGTTTGAGAGGGAGGGAGCAAAAGAGAGATAGAAAGACATGTGTGGGTGTCATTTTAAGAATTAAAAATGGGGCCCAAGAATCAGAGACCACTATTGAAAATGTTCCAAACTCTTTTGAATTTTTTTATATCGAAAGATTTACTCTAATATCAAAAGAATATGAGTGAAAAGTATTTAACATCGTGGTTTTATATTTACCACACACACACAAATAAATAATATGATAGAACAATTCTTGATTCATGATTTTACAGTAAAACTTTTCTTTATTTTATTTGTAGTATTTGAGCAGTAACTATGGTTACCATGTGGAATCTCTACACTAAATGTATTATGTTGGCTTATTTTAGCCTATATAATTGATAGACTGTATAAAAGTCACATATTATGTTGTTGAGGCTCATGGCTACCACACTTTTTGGCTGAGAGAAAGTGTGTCACCGAGACCATAAACAGACACCTGAAAAACACGGCATCAGCTTCTTTGTCTTCAGGAGCCGCATCTCTGTTGAGTGCATGTATGTGGACACAATTATAAAGTGTGTGTTTGTGAATTTAGGGATAAGAGTTAGTCTGTAATGGCAGGAACTCAATATAGGAGATGTGTAAACCAGGAACCAGGTACCTGGGGGTGAGCCCTCTCGTGGAGGGGTACACCACAACATTATGTACCAGGCTTCCCGCGATGCCCTCAGGGGGCATTTCTGCTTGTCCACCTCACTTCAATGGGGTATTAGAAACATTGATGAACCAAGAACAACGATATTTCTAAAACAAGAACTCCAGTCTATCTTCGCAAAAGGCAGAGGTGTAAAGTCCAGGGGTCAGAAAGTAAAATTCCTGCCATATGTTTATTCCACCCATGAACTCAGCCAGCTGATTTCACCAATTATTAGTTTTATCTCCTGGCTGAAAAACTGTGCTAATTAGCAAATCCAGGAGATGGGAACAAAATAATGAGGAGGACTTTTACTTTCTGAACCTGGACTTTGCACCTCTGGCAAAAGGGGCAGTGGAAAATGTACCTCTTCCAGATTTTACAGCCGGTACTTCATAGTACCCCAAAAAGACGTTCAATTTTAAATCTGCTTGGCCTGACCATACTCTGCAGACATACAGTTTCAGGATGCTAACGCTCAAACTCATTTTCTCCCAAATAAATCCATCGATTGGATTGGTTTGTGACAATAGATCTAAAAGATGCTTATCTCCACGTCGAGGTTTGGCCAGAACACAAGTTATCAGGTTCACTTTTGGAGGCAAAGCTTACCAGTATCGAGTTCTCCTTTCCGCCTAGCATTGTCTCCACGCACCTTTACGGAGTGCGTGGATGCGGCCCTGGCTACTCTGTGACTCCAGGGCACCAGTGTGCGCAATTACATCGACGATTGGATGATTTTAGCACAGTCAAAAGAGCTAGCAGCACAGCATCAAGATAACGTTCTTGCTCACATGATGTGTTTGGGGCTCGGATTAGACCTCAAGAAGAGTGTGCTATCTCCCAGTTAGAGAACATAATTTCTCCGCTTTTATCCTTCCATATTAGCCGGTTATGCATAGAGGGCTTTGTACCCTTCACAAAGAAAAAAAAAAGTGTAACAATTTTACCTTTAGGGGTACAACAGCTTGTCGCAGTATACCCTTAAAAGGACATCTTTGTACCTTTTTTTTACTCGTAAAAGGTGCATATTAGTACCGTGGAATACAAAAGCATACTACTATGAACCTTTTTGTGGTAAAAAAAAAAAAAAAAAAAAAAAAACGGCGTTTTTTTTTTAAAAAACGCGTCAACACGGCGTTGTCTTTCATACATACGCGGTACAATGAGAAAAATAAAATAAAAATGTAAATACCTGGGATTCATTTAAAGAGAAGAGCTCTCTCAATCACCATAACGTTAGTGCAGGAAAGAGATTAGACACAGTCACAGCATTTTGTTAGCTGCCTGGGATAGTACCGTTCTGAAGTGATTTTTACAGAGGAAACAGAGGAAACAGACCTAGTATCATAATGCTAATAATAGCTATGTGAAAATAATTTGTCGTTAATTTATTTTGCCTCTCTTTGCGCCCCCTGCTGGTGACCTATAGAAGTGTCGATGAAGCGAATTATGGGAGTAGGCCGCCTCCTCCTCAAAGTAGGATTTGCGATTGCGACTGGGGAACTCCAGGAAAGTGCAACAACAACCCCGACTTCAGAATCCAGTATGCTGAAACAGTAGTAATATATATTAACACTTATATTTGTATGTGTCTCAATAAACTCAGTGGTGCACTGCACACTGCACACAGTAGGCTACTATCCAACCTCTATTTGTGGACATGATACTTTGAATTATCTCTGCAAAATACCGCTTTCTGACGCGGTCACCTCGGGTGTGACGTAATTTCCCTCTTAAGCTTGCTCTTCGTTTTTATTGGATATGGAACCATAAACAGAAGATACAAGGTTTTGCTTTATTTATTTGAATTTTTTAAAACAAGTTTGCCACATCTGCATGAAAATCTCGTGCATCGAAGCTTCAGGGTCTGTCGCTGCTGTAAAGGTAAAAGTAGGCTACAACCACTTGACAGACATGTACTTATGCACATGTCTGTCAAAATCATAATATGCTGGCATCATTGTTGTTAAAATGTTGACTCGCTTCAAAGATATAGGCCAACCTATATAGGCCGTATGCATCGATTTAAGGCGAAAGAGTGCATATTAGTACCGTGGAATACAACGCGTTTCTAATACTCATCTACGCTTTGACCTGACGCATGATGCATTAACGAACGCGGAAGCACAGAGGATAGAGCAAAACACGGAAACAACAGTCACGAATTAGAAATCTAAAACAAGAATTTTTTAAGAGAAATGTCGGAGGAGTTTGAGTTTGTTGCCCAGCCCTAGTTTGTTTGAACCGCGAGAGGCATCAAAGCTCACGCTGTTCCTACATCTACGTCATGCATCGTCGTGTAATTCTTTTGCCATAAGTCGACTTGCGTTGGCCGTCTGTCCGAAGCCAGCTATTTTAATCGATAAAGTTTTAAATATGTATATTTTTCTTACACGAACTCATCGCTTCGCTTCAGAAGGCCTTTATTAACCCTCCAGAGCCGTGTGGAGCACTTTTATCATGGATGGATGCACTTTATGGACTTCAAAACATAAATGGCCATTCACTGCCATTATAAAGCTTGGAAGAGCCAGGACATTTTTATATATTACTCCGATTGTATTCGCCGAAAGAAGAATATCATATACACCTAGGAGGATGGCTTGAGGGTGAGTAAATCATGTGGTAATTTTCATTTTTGAGTGAACAGTCCCTTTAAGTAGGGCTAAATGCTTCCCTCTAGACAGGCACTTCTTAAGGTTGATGCAGGGTAAACTAAATTATGGTAAGCACTATAAGCAGTCTGCAAGCATCCCTCTACTCAAGCATCCTATGTTGTGTATCCCCCTTACAGCTCTTTTCTTAGCGCACTAGGCTGAGGCCTGTCCCGCAGAGACGTAAGGAGAGTAAGGTTTTGTACACTGGTGTGTTTACACATGCTCCAGACACCGGTCACGCTGATGGTGTCTCCCATAGCAACAAGAAGCAGAACTTCGTTCCCGTTTAAAAATAGAAGCAAAGCTCAGTGAAACCTTTCACTTTAATTTTGAGGCCAGATTGCACAAATATTGTACTAAAAAGTGATTTATCTATAAGTATCTTTAAAAATTATACTTACTATGTGGGACATTATACCATCATAATTTTTTTTGTTTTTTTATAAACCCAATTATGCCAGAATTACATGAAAATCTCAGCTGCATTCAGATTTAAAATGAGCGAGCCTACATTGAAGGATGCCGGGTCCGTCACACAATGTTAACAGTCCTTACAACCAAACATGTACAAAAGCAATGTAAGACCTTTTCTGCTGCGATAATGCTGTCATCCCTTCTTGTCATAGGTCTGGTAGGAGCAATCTGTCTCTTAGTCGTATGTAAATATAATAAGATAATAAATGTGAGATATAATAGAAGAAAAATACATTATCAGAGCAACAAATGGACATTATACATTTGTTCATAGAGTATATTATGATCAAGCAAACAAAGTAATGCTGAACTATTTCTAGGTATATCTGGTATATTTCTAGGTATCACTGTATATCTCTTAATAATTGAATAAACGTTACACAAGTTCATGTACTGTAAGGGTGGTTTATTTACATGCATAATGAACTATACATAAATGTTGTTTGTAGAGCCTTGAAAGACTTCCTTTAACAGTCCAAAAGTGTACAAATGCATAATTTAATTATAATTATATGGAAATTTATATAGAATTCTTGGTGAGGTGTTAACAGATTTTTTATTTTATGTTTATCCTTTTGTCCCTATTAGGAGACATTATTATTGTACCAAAATTATTTTAATTTTAATATTAGTTGTTTTTATACAAGTGTAATTTCAGCACCCATGTAGAAACTTGTCAATAATAGCTTCTATATTAGAATATAAATAAAATGAAAGCATTACAAATTAAAAGAATAAATACATGCATATATAAATTAGGGCTGCACGATATTGAAGAAAAATGCGATAACTCATTAAATAATACGATATTCTATATGCGATACGATAATGCTTGTGTAAAATAAACTTAAATTATCTTAATTCGTTTTGTGACAAGAAAACATCCCTACAACTTCTGAAAGTGAACAGCAGTGTTTTACTGTAGCATAAGAAGTGTTATTTTAACATCAGTGTATACCACAGGGTTTAGGGTTTCAGGTAGGCCTAAATTAGATTTATTTAACAACAGAAACTGAATAATCAAATGTAAAAAAAAATAAACACTGCTTAGTTTTCACTGTATGAATTAAATATACTGATTCTTATTAAAGCTACAAAAGTTATTCAGCCAAGAGCAGTGAGTGATTTTCTCTTTGTCTTTTGATCATGACCCCAGTTATTGCAAGCTGTTGCGATATGCATATTGCGATATATACATTTGCGATATTTCGATAATTTCAATATATTGTGAAGCCCTAATATAAATTAATAAATATTATGTTAAAATATGCACAGATATATCACTCACCCAGATATCAGTCTTAATAATATTTTGCCAGATAATTTCATCTGAGAGTTTGGTGAACAAGTTTAAATATTGCAATTATTAATATATTATATAAGGTTTTTGCAACTTGTGAGCCACAACCATAGAGTTAATGTACATTAATCGAGGGTTTTACTTTTCCTGAACGATAGCAGAAAAAATATTTGAACAAGGCCACACGGCTTCATCTCTCATACCATAGATCAGAGGACTCAGCCAACGTGGTATAATGAGAATAATAAGAAAATTGAGATATCTGAGATTTATGAAGAGAGATGAGTTGGTTCCAGTCATCATGTAAGTGTTCTTTCTATTGTGGTATACAGGAAAGAGGTGAGACACAGTCCCAGCTGAATCAAGTGCAACAGCACCGTTCTGAGGGCTTTTTTAGCTGAATCTTTATCAGAGGAAACAGACCTGGCTGTGATCATAATGCTAATGTATGTGAAAATGATGATCACAGCAACCGACACAAAATAAAGAACATCAAACGCTTGATATTTATCCAGCTGCCATTTGAATAGAAACAATTTATCTGCTGTCCAAAATAGAAATACCCTGAAGGAAATGGGGTTGACACTTAAAACAAAAATAATGTCTGCCATAATATTTATAGAACTAAGTAGCCAGATGATTCCTATGGCGATTCCAGTCCTTTTTGGTGTGGCGATGTTGCAGTGTCTCAGAGGGAAGCAGATTGCCACGTACCGCTCCAGAGACATCAGTGCGAGAGTCAGAGGAGCGTTACGGAAAGTGCAGTAGGAGATAAAAACTAACAGAGTGCATATGGATGTGGGTATTGGAAGGAAACACTGAGCCACTGCATACATTAAGATTGAGACCAGCAAAAGCACAGAGTCATTCATAAGCATGTGGCCAAAAAGGATGTAGCGCGGCGTCTCATGGAATACGCGCTTGCTTCCTAGAGCAAAGAGCATCACACAGTTTACAAAAACAAAGAACAGAGATGTTAACACAGCCACTGCAGTTTTAGTACTGAGCCCAACATCCATGTTTTGATTAAAGATTTGCTGATAAGTGAAAGACACATCCCCAGCTGTGCCATTGGACCCCGCCATAAGCTGAAAGACAAGAAACAGTGAAACAAGACTTATTTGAACAATTTATACTAATGATCAATGTAGTTTGATGCAATCTTTTTCTATCTGTTGATTATGTGAATTAAAGATGAATTTTTCAAAAGTTTGCATAGGACACAACAGACCTTTTACACAAACGTGTTGTCTTTCTACAGTGAATAAGGCAGACATCAACCTTCCATCTGCTCCAGCTGCAGATTCCACAAACACAAACACTGCTCCGAACTTATATAGATGCAGACAGAACCACATGGGTATACCGTACATGCCGTTGCGTGGGAGGGAGCCCTTTTTTATTCAAAACTAAATTAGTCATTTTGTATAACCAATAATGAGTGAAAAGTTTAAAATAGAACCCAGCGTATTCCATTTTACAAAACCCTGTTTTTCTGGTAACTTTTTTTTTTTAATCTGAGAAAGTGCTTCATGTGATCATGCAGCTAAATGCTAAGCGACATTCTTCCACATTTTTAAAGAGTGCACGTGTGTGGTGGGATTACTAAAGTAACAGAAGATGAGGAGAAAGGCCCGTACTGGCCGCATGCGCGGCCAGCATAGTCCATGTGTATATGTGAACGCCACTTTCTTGTCTTAGCTTTATTGCAATAAGCGGGAACAATTTAAGAGACTATTTGTAGTTGGAATTATGAAAATCTCTGATGCATTCAGATTTAAATGAGTGGGCTAGCTGGGCCTACATTTGAAGAATCCAGGGGCTGTTACTATACAATGTTCACAGTCCCTACCAAACATATTCAACAGAAATGTAAGACCCTCTCTGCTGGTATAATGTTGTCATCCCTCTTAAATTCAATAAAATACATTAAAAAGAGCAACAAATGGACATTATACAGGTTTGTTTGGAGAATGTATTGTGAGCAAGCTCAACTCTACAGACAGAAAATTAAATATTCAACAAATTAATGCTGAACTATTTTAGGATCACTGTAAAATTCATATGTTTTGTTTATAGTTACAAAAAAAACTAAAAGTCTTTATTTAACAGTCCAAAGTGTAAAAGTGCAAAACACAGGCTGTTCAAATATTATAAAGATTATATAGAATGTTTCCCCCTTGTGCAAATGACAGTGTAGTTTCAGAAGCCAGACATGCAGAACTTGCCAATAACCATTGAATGTTTTATGAATATAAAATTAATTAAAAAGAAAGCATGAGGATTAAACCGAAAAATGATATTGAAATTTGAAATTATACATGTGTGTATATCCCTGACGCTTTTAGTCTAAACATATTTTTGCCAGAGAATAGGTTGATCTGATAGTTTGCTCTAGGAACTGCTTGAGGGCATTAACAGGTCACAACAATCATTTAGTCAAACCTGAAAAACAGTTGAAAGATTTATGAATTTATGAAACCTGTTTATTACAACATGCCATATTTTAGAGTGAGCAGAGCGTTAATGCATTAGTACTTCCGCAACATTTGAAAACAACAGTCCATGAACCAGAAGGACACATATGAGTAGTCAATAATTTATTTCTTTTTTTAAAGAAAGAAATTGTTTAATTTATTTCTGATTTATTTCTGATAAATTATTATTTATATCTGATAAGAATGTAAATGTGTACCTTGAAATGCAATGTAGGTCGTTTTGGATAATAGCATCTGCCAAATGTAAATGTAAAGATTAACATAGTGAAATAATTTAAAATCATATATTTATATAATAATATTATATAAATAATATATATTATTGCACATAAACAATAAATAATGTTTATATAAAAAAAATACTATAATTTAATGCAAATCTTTTTTATATCACCATTTGCATATCAACTTATTATTAATTCATTATTATTAATCCTGCTGTACGGCCAAGGCGGATGTACGGTACAGCAGCCTTTCAAATATCTCTTATTGTCAATGTACAATAACAGAGGGTCTCACTTTGAACAAAAGCAGAAGAAATATTTGAACATGGGCCACATCATCTGGGGTTGTCTCTGTTTTATGGGTTTAGCACTTATTTAGTTCTGTGACCTATAGTTTTCAGTTGGTTTCCATGATTTTTTCATTAGTTGATCATCAGTTATACCTGTTGTTAATTTCATTGATTGGTTTGTCTATTTAAACTCTCTTTCCTTCAGTTCTTTGTCAGTTCTCATCGCGTTAGTTTGGTTGTTTTGTTCCTGTGTTTTCTGAATACCTTGAGTTCTGTGTTAAATAAAACTTTGACTGCTGCGATTAGATCCATTTCATCAACTTTATTGCAACCTCACCACTACACAAGAACTGACCGAAAGCATGGATCTAGCTGCAGTCAGATTCAGGGGAATCAGTCCCTAGGCCTAGAGGCACACATGAGGGATTTCCTGGATTTGTAACATCTTTTCAGCCTGCGTGTGTTTTTCTGGGCGGGCCTGAATGAAAAGACCAAGGTGTGCCTGTCTGGAGACGAGCCTCTGGGAAGTTTTAAGGAGTATATGGAGTGGGTACTCCTCCACAATGGTTCCCCATTCACAATCTGCGAGAGCGAGGAGGAAATCAGCATGCCAGCCCCAGCCATCAGCCCAGCGACAGTGAAACCTGTGCCCACCACAGGCACAGAGCTGGATCCTGCTACTATTCGAGTGCCAGCATCATGAACTGAGCTAAGGAAGGATTGTCCCAGAGCCCGAGCCCGACATAACTTCTGACCAGGTGCGTGAGCCTGCCTTAACGACTGTTCAATAGGGATTACTGGTGGAATATGAGGGCTTGATGGAGCCCAAACCCCTCTACAGCGACTGATGGAGAAGCGCTGACTTTGAAAGTGAGTGTGTCATGCCTGTTTCCCTGTGCACTGAGCCTGTTTCGTCACTCAGCACCTTGTTATTAATGTCTGTGTTCCTACCCTGCCTCGCTCTCCCACCGCCTCTGCCTGTTCTGAGTTGGCCAAGCGTCGTTCCAGAAAATCCTGCCTGTTCCACATCAGCCAAGAGTGTCATTCATGAATTTTATGCCTGTCTCGTGTGACCCTGTTAAGCCTGCCTGTTCATCCCCACCTGCACTGCCTCTCCTCAGCCCTTTGGCTCCTGCCCTGGTCACCAGTGACTCAACTCGATCTGAGTGTTTGCCAGCTTAGTCTTGGATTGTCGACCACATAGCTCCGCCCAGACCCTCCAGGCTTGTAACTCCACCTTGGCCTGTCGAGAATCTGCTCCACCTTGGCTCCTCGCCCCCTTGTCTACACCCGGGACTGTCGTCCTTACTACTCTTCCAGGCTTCCTCATCCCTCCTGCTCAGTCGGTGCTCTGCTGGCTCCCCAGACTTCCGTGCCTTCAGTGCTTTTCATCCCTCTACCTCTTTGGCTCTGGCAGGCTCCTCCTTCCCTCCAGCCTTGGTCCTTGGTCGCTCCGCCTTTGCCTCAGTCCTCCGGCATCCTGGCTCCACCTCGGTTGCTTGTCACTGCGGACCTTCGATGTTGCCTGGTTCCGTCAGCTCTTCAGCTCTGCCTGGGTCTCCACTACCATCGGCTCCGTCTGAGTCACTCCTCACCCTGGTTCCACAGGCCAAGCCTCGACCGTGGCTTCTCCCTCCCTCAGCTCCGCCAAACGTGTTGTCTTTCTTCTGAACAAGTCAGACATCAACCTTCTCTCTGTGAGTAAGAGAGGGATGGAGTGAAAGCGATTGAAAAGTTTGCACTACAAACCAGTGTGTTTATAATTAAGACAATACATTACAATAATATGGTTAGAAATACCAGATTGCAATATCAAGCGGCAAAATGGGCTGTTTTATACCGCTAAAAATAACTGAAAGGGAATAACACCGGAAGCCGGACACATTCAGTTTACGAATAGCCTAGTTCTTACCTTAAAAAGAAGGTGGATAGCATGACATGAACATGTGCTGTATGGCGAATAAAAGAAAAAAAAATAACATGGAAATAAACTGAAGGGGGTGGATTTTGGAATCCAATGCTGCTTCAATGTAAATCTAATGAGTAATTATAATCAAGGTATTAATCAATATTTTTCCTTCTAAACATCACATGAGTTAAATGACTTCTTTAGGCTTATGAGATTTTACTTTGTTATTGAAGTTACCAGTGTGATTACTGAAAAGTTATTTTCATGTATTCTCTAATGTCTGTATTTGATATCTGAATGCAGTAACAGTGCTTGTTTATTTAGCCCGGCTTCCAGAAATGAAATATGGACTCTTTTTTTTGTTGAGAAAGGTTGTGTTAGTCTTCTTGGTTACAGGTTAAGGAACCACTGGCATTGGAGATTGACTGAGTTGTTGTTCTGGACATGTTGGCGCCCAGCAACCCAAATCTGTGACCTGGAAGGTCACGACGTGCCAACTTCAGGGTCCGAGTGTCAGCTGCATAATCGATGGAGATATGTTTCAGTCTCAGTCTATCTGTTTATGTGTGGAAAATTGCTATGTTTATTGATTTTCTTAGCCAATCAGAATCATTCAACCTGAAGCAAGGACGTAGCTTACACCTTGGTGAAGGGTATAACTGCTGTGATCTTTGTAACTGTAAGCGGGGTGGCCTACAAACTCCTTATGAGTCTTGAAGCTGACTTCTGCTGATGAAATTGCAAACTATCTTAAGTAAAACTTTTCTTTAATTTATTATAATTCTGACTCCGGGTCTTAATATAATAAAGTTCTGTGTAACAAATTATTAACGAAGGAATATATTGTGTCCTCCAGTGCCTGGACTCGACTGTACTCGGAAATTTTTCAGAGTCTAAAATGTCTGAGTCCGTGTCAAGTCCGAGTACATTTTCATCCGAGTGCGTGACAAGTCCGAGTTCATTCAAAATTGGACTCGAGCCCGAGTTCGAGTTCCCCAACTCTAGTAGAATTCATAGACAATTGGAAAAGTTTTTGGGGCAGACCTGACCTGAAGAGAGATGGTATTCATCCCTCCGCTCTTCTCTCCAGTAATATGGCACATAGTCTTAGAGCTCAAACATGAATTGGGCTCAGGTCAGGAAGCAGACAGACTGGCTAAACCGACCGTCTGCTAGCTGTCTCATGTCACTGAGGTCAGATAAATCCCATCACATAGAGCCTCTTTCACCAAGATATCATCATATAGAGATTGTGTCTGTTCCATGAACAATACAATTTTAAATTTAAATGAGTCCATACCCCAAGATTACTGTTATAAACATGAGCCTCGTCTAAAAGGCAAAGGTTGCTGTAATTTATTGTAATATCTTCAGAATTACTGAGAGTCTTGTTTTAAATATAATTCTTTTGAAGTGTTGGTGCTTAATGTAACACTATCTAGTGTAAATGATAAATCACGCTTGAGATTTGTGCTAGCTACTGTCTACAGGCCGCCAGGGCACCATATAGACTTTATAAAGAATTTGCCAATTTTCAGAGTTAAAGTTAGTTTTTCAGTTATCAGAGTTAGTACTGGCTGCAGATAAAGTCCTTATTGTTGGTCATTTTAATGTACATGTAGATAACGAAAAAGATGCACTGGGATTGGCATTTAAAGACATTCTTAACTCTATTGGAGTTAGACAACACGTGTCAGGACCTACTCATTGTCGTAATCATACTCTAGATCTAATATTATCACATGGAATATCACCTGTCCTGTCAGCTCTGCTCTGGCCACCTGCCCTGTTGGCTCTGCCCTGATCACCTGTCCTGTCAGCTCTGCTCTGGCCACCTGCCCTGTTGGCTCTGCCCTGATCACCTGTCCTGTCAGCTCTGCTCTGGCCACCTGCCCTGTTGGCTCTGCCCTGATCACCTGTCCTGTCAGCTCTGCTCTGGCCACCTGCCCTGTTGGCTCTGCCCTGATCACCTGTCCTGTCAGCTCTGCTCTGGCCACCTGCCCTGTTGGCTCTGCCCTGATCACCTGTCCTGTCAGCTCTGCTCTGGCCACCTGCCCTGTTGGCTCTGCCCTGATCACCTGTCCTGTCAGCTCTGCTCTGGCCACCTGCCCTGTTGGCTCTGCCCTGATCACCTGTCCTGTCAGCTCTGCTCTGGCCACCTGCCCTGTTGGCTCTGCCCTGATCACCTGTCCTGTCAGCTCTGCTCTGGCCACCTGCCCTGTTGGCTCTGCCCTGATCACCTGTCCTGTCAGCTCTGCTCTGGCCACCTGCCCTGTTGGCTCTGCCCTGATCACCTGTCCTGTCAGCTCTGCTCTGGCCACCTGCCCTGTTGGCTCTGCCCTGATCACCTGTCCTGTCAGCTCTGCTCTGGCCACCTGCCCTGTTGGCTCTGCCCTGATCACCTGTCCTGTCAGCTCTGCTCTGGCCACCTGCCCTGTTGGCTCTGCCCTGATCACCTGTCCTGTCAGCTCTGCTCTGGCCACCTGCCCTGTTGGCTCTGCCCTGATCACCTGTCCTGTCAGCTCTGCTCTGGCCACCTGCCCTGTTGGCTCTGCCCTGATCACCTGTCCTGTCAGCTCTGCTCTGGCCACCTGCCCTGTTGGCTCTGCCCTGATCACCTGTCCTGTCAGCTCTGCTCTGGCCACCTGCCCTGTTGGCTCTGCCCTGATCACCTGTCCTGTCAGCTCTGCTCTGGCCACCTGCCCTGTTGGCTCTGCCCTGATCACCTGTCCTGTCAGCTCTGCTCTGGCCACCTGCCCTGTTGGCTCTGCCCTGATCACCTGTCCTGTCAGCTCTGCTCTGGCCACCTGCCCTGTTGGCTCTGCCCTGATCACCTGTCCTGTCAGCTCTGCTCTGGCCACCTGCCCTGTTGGCTCTGCCCTGATCACCTGTCCTGTCAGCTCTGCTCTGGCCACCTGCCCTGTTGGCTCTGCCCTGATCACCTGTCCTGTCAGCTCTGCTCTGGCCACCTGCCCTGTTGGCTCTGCCCTGATCACCTGTCCTGTCAGCTCTGCTCTGGCCACCTGCCCTGTTGGCTCTGCCCTGATCACCTGTCCTGTCAGCTCTGCTCTGGCCACCTGCCCTGTTGGCTCTGCCCTGATCACCTGTCCTGTCAGCTCTGCTCTGGCCACCTGCCCTGTTGGCTCTGCCCTGATCACCTGTCCTGTCAGCTCTGCTCTGGCCACCTGCCCTGTTGGCTCTGCCCTGATCACCTGTCCTGTCAGCTCTGCTCTGGCCACCTGCCCTGTTGGCTCTGCCCTGATCACCTGTCCTGTCAGCTCTGCTCTGGCCACCTGCCCTGTTGGCTCTGCCCTGATCACCTGTCCTGTCAGCTCTGCTCTGGCCACCTGCCCTGTTGGCTCTGCCCTGATCACCTGTCCTGTCAGCTCTGCTCTGGCCACCTGCCCTGTTGGCTCTGCCCTGATCACCTGTCCTGTCAGCTCTGCTCTGGCCACCTGCCCTGTTGGCTCTGCCCTGATCACCTGTCCTGTCAGCTCTGCTCTGGCCACCTGCCCTGTTGGCTCTGCCCTGATCACCTGTCCTGTCAGCTCTGCTCTGGCCACCTGCCCTGTTGGCTCTGCCCTGATCACCTGTCCTGTCAGCTCTGCTCTGGCCACCTGCCCTGTTGGCTCTGCCCTGATCACCTGTCCTGTCAGCTCTGCTCTGGCCACCTGCCCTGTTGGCTCTGCCCTGATCACCTGTCCTGTCAGCTCTGCTCTGGCCACCTGCCCTGTTGGCTCTGCCCTGATCACCTGTCCTGTCAGCTCTGCTCTGGCCACCTGCCCTGTTGGCTCTGCCCTGATCACCTGTCCTGTCAGCTCTGCTCTGGCCACCTGCCCTGTTGGCTCTGCCCTGATCACCTGTCCTGTCAGCTCTGCTCTGGCCACCTGCCCTGTTGGCTCTGCCCTGATCACCTGTCCTGTCAGCTCTGCTCTGGCCACCTGCCCTGTTGGCTCTGCCCTGATCACCTGTCCTGTCAGCTCTGCTCTGGCCACCTGCCCTGTTGGCTCTGCCCTGATCACCTGTCCTGTCAGCTCTGCTCTGGCCACCTGCCCTGTTGGCTCTGCCCTGATCACCTGTCCTGTCAGCTCTGCTCTGGCCACCTGCCCTGTTGGCTCTGCCCTGATCACCTGTCCTGTCAGCTCTGCTCTGGCCACCTGCCCTGTTGGCTCTGCCCTGATCACCTGTCCTGTCAGCTCTGCTCTGGCCACCTGCCCTGTTGGCTCTGCCCTGATCACCTGTCCTGTCAGCTCTGCTCTGGCCACCTGCCCTGTTGGCTCTGCCCTGATCACCTGTCCTGTCAGCTCTGCCTGATCACCTGCCCTGTCAGCTCTGCCCTGATCACCTGTCCTGTCAGCTCTGCTCTGGCCACCTGCCCTGTTGGCTCTGCCCTGATCACCTGTCCTGTCAGCTCTGCCCTGATCACCTGTCCTGTCAGCTCTGCTCTGGCCACCTGCCCTGTTGGCTCTACCTGCCATGGCTCCTCGACCCACCTCAGTCTCTAGCCCTGTTTCCACTCCACGGACCTGGCCCTCTGTCCCTCTCCCTGTTCCGCCTCTGCTCCACCTCCCTCCTGGACTTATGGTTGTGTTTGGAGCATCTCGAAGCCGCTCCTTTGAGAGGGCCTATGATGTGATTGATTACCCATCCAGGATATGATGTGATTACCAAGTTTCCAGGATATCCACCAGAGGGCACTCCTCCCCAGACCATTGTCATTCCACCATGAACTACATTTCCCAGAATCATTTGCCCAGACTCATTATCCATGGGTTAACCTGTAAAAACGTTACAGGTTGCCATCTTTTAATTACAGTAATTATGACATGTTGTGAAATCATAATCATAACTCACAAGCTCATTGTTTTGGTTTAGGAGGATCTGTTTGCGGTGCTCAGTGCCTCTACAATTCTGTATATCCTCATGCACTGATGACGTGTGATCTCTGCATGAGCAGGGTGCGCAGAGGTATGGAAATACATAGGAAATGCATACCGTAAACCCGATGTACTTTCATAAGAGGTATTTGCATAAGAATAATGTATATTAATAATGAGCATAATGAGCATAGCGCACTAACATTATCGAAACATTAGCTATCCTGATTCAACAGTGATGAACGTCAAAGTGCGGCTTGACATTAAGCTTGACGGCTTAAGGGCAAACTCAGGCCCTTAAGAGAGCAGCCAGAAAAATGGAGCGCAACTGGAAGAAAACAAAACTAGAGGTATTTCACATTTCATGGAAGGAGAGAGCTCGATTGCATACAGAGAGGCCTTAAAAGCTGCTAGATCTGTTATTTATCAACCCTATTAAAAGAAAATAAACAAACCCTAGGTATTTATGTGAAACAGTGGCTAAACTAACGAAAGATAAAGCTTCAAGCCCAGAAGTTTCCAAGCAGCACAGCAGTAATGACTTTATGAACTTCTTCACTTATAAGATTGATAATATCAGGGAGAAAATTATAACTATGCAACCGTCTACTCACCTGTGTTCTGTTAATCAGTGTAATCTGTGTTTGTATTTAAGTTCTGTCTGTTCTGTAAGTCCTGGTCCGGTCTCCGTCTTAAGTGTGTGTGAACCTTCTGCCTGTCTTCTATGTACCTGTATGAATTATATTGATATATACAGATTTAGACAGATTTGTGAACAATATTTGAGAGAAATAGGCCTTTTGTATACATAGAAAAAGTCTTAGATCTTTGAGTTCAGCTCATGAAAAATGGGGGCAAAAACAAAAGTGTTGCGTTTTTAATTTTGTTCAGTGTATATATACATGTGCTGCTGAGTGAGAAAACAAGCTGCTGCATAGGCAGATATGCATATCTGTACATATGAATGAACTACAGTAGACTCATTAACAACAGACATACGTTGCAGGCTGATAAGAGACAAAAACCCAGCAACCATCTGAGCAAATATCATAATGAAATCATTTGATGTCTCATTGACATAACCTTATAATCTTAATAAGGTTTACATACAATAGACTGCTTGCTATCAGCCTGTGCCATCAAGAGTTTAATGCCAGAACTTAATATACCTAAACCGGATTTAGCATTGGAAAAGGTACCATTTGCACACTTCTTACTTTACATAAACAACAAGACACAACACCAAGGAAATGCTGATCACAATGAGAACGTCCACATGACTTCAAGCATGAACCATTCAACACTATAATCATAATATTAGGAGAGGTTCACATGCCACATCGTTCAGCTCATGAAAAATGGGGGCAAAAACAAAAGTGTTGCGTTTTTAATTTTGTTCAGTGTATATATACATGTGCTGCTGAGTGAGAAAACAAGCTGCTGCATAGGCAGATATGCATATCTGTACATATGAATAACTACAGTAGACTCATTAACAACAGACATACGTTGCAGGCTGATAAGAGACAAAAACCCAGCAACCATCTGAGCAAATATCATAATGAAATCATTTGATGTCTCATTGACATAACCTTATAATCTTAATAAGGTTTACATACAATAGACTGCTTGCTATCAGCCTGTGCCATCAAGAGTTTAATGCCAGAACTTAATATACCTAAACCGGATTTAGCATTGGAAAAGGTACCATTTGCACACTTCTTACTTTACATAAACAACAAGACACAACACCAAGGAAATGCTGATCACAATGAGAACGTCCACATGACTTCAAGCATGAACCATTCAACACTATAATCATAATATTAGGAGAGGTTCACATGCCACATACTGCCTAAATTATACACAGATCAATATCACCACCTGCTGGCGAAGGCTGTGTTAAGACAAACCTTTTGCCATTTATAAGACAAACACAACTGAGAACATGGTGTATGAATCTAGTTCTATAGTACTATATTCCCACTGACACTTTACATATATGTAAAAGTTTAATTTCAACTACAATACCTTTCCAAAGACTCACAACCTCATTATTGTGTATACATTGTATACATTTTGAGTTACAAGATTTTTACCCACTGTGCCACGTTTTTAATGTTTTTAGTTAAGGAAAACCTCTGGTGCGCTGTTTATGCAAGTCAAGCCACAGCAGAGAGGTCTTCAGAGACTTGTTTTATGCTATATAACAGAGCATGTATGGTGATTTTTAGATCTTCTTAACAGAGCACACATAGGCTAGACCTGATTCTCTGCACATTTACACATTCTCTGAAGGTAAAGTGATGGTAATGTCAGATTGTATCACAGAAGGTATTTCTGGTAATGCAGTTTCATGTAAATTATGTTGTTAAACTGACTAAATAATTCATATTCACATGATGTATGTGAATGATGTTGTTAAACTGACTAAATCATTCATATTCACATGATGTATGTAGCCACACATTGTGGCTACAATTATACAAAGCTGATAACATGAAAGCAGTTGGTTACACTTTAAGGTTAAATTTGAAGGTGTCCTTGTTACAATGCAGTGGTGCAGAGTAATATTAATTAACTAAATGTACTTACTGTAGGGTTAGAGTTAGGATTAAGAATAGTTTTAGGGTTAGTTGCATGTACTTATGCATAATTTATAGTTATTACTATATTAACTGTAGCATGTAGCATATGTAACAAGGACACCGTAAAATAATGTTACCAAACAATCTTTTTTTTTGGTAAAAATCTCTTTTTCATCAGGTCTTCTTTCATCCTCAGGTCAATGAATCCATCCTTTGCTTAACGAAAAATGGAAAATGGGACATATTTTTACTTGATGTTGTTTGAAAATATTGGGTACATAAAATATGCTTTCTTCAGTTTGGGAATTATTTTATATTGTGCTATTATATTCTTGAATGCCTTTATAATTATTGCAATTTGTCTGGAAAGGACTTTACACCTGCCCATGTACATTCTGATTTCATGTTTGTCCATCAACTCGGTGTTTGGAACAGCTGCTTTTTTCCCAAGGTTACTGACAGACTTGCTGTCTGATACACACTTGGTGTCCCGTGAAGCATGCCTCTTACAGGCTTTTGTCATTTATTCATATGCATCAAATGAAAATACAATATTAATGTTAATGGCATTTGACAGATATGTAGCAATCTGTAAACCTTTACAATACAACAGCATAATGACTCCCAGGATTTTATCTGTTTTAATAGCTATAAGCTGGATTTATCCAATGCTTTGTCTTGGTATTCGTGTTATTTTAAATGCCAGACTGACTATGTGTGGTAACAAACTGTGGAAAGTGTATTGTCACAACTGGGAAATTGTCAAGCTGTCTTGTGCAAACACTATTATTAATAAGTTTTTGGCTTTTTCATAGTGTTCACAACTCTTATCATGCCTTTAAGTTTTATATTATATTCCTATGTTAAAATTCTTATCATTTGTACAAAAAGTTCACCAGAGTTCAGGAGAAAAGCATATCAAACTTGTATTCACACATAGTGATCCTTTTAAATTTCTCTATTGCTATTTTTTGTGAGGTCACTTTGAGTCGGGTCACAACTTTGGATCTCCCACTAGGCCTGTCAATTATTCTTTCACTGCAGTTTCTTATTGTACCACCCATCCTGAACCCTCTTGTTTATGGTTTAAATTTTCCTGAAATTCGGAAAAAAATTATATGTATTATAAAAGCAGGATTGGATTTCTCAAAAGCATCGTGAGCTAAGTTTATCGTGGTGACCATTGGTGGCAAGGTTCTACGGTCTACTTAGGCTTATGATGCTTTTGGGAAACACAACCCAGAATGTTTATGATATACAGCCCAAAAAATCATTGTTTAATCAAATGTTGTTTTATCTCTTCTCATGCTTATAATGATAGATATTACATGTTATGAGTTTTAGCCTGTACATTTAAGACAGCCAGTGCCAAGAAATCTTTGCCACAACTATATATTTATTACAGGCCTACACATATAATGTATTATTTAATCTGGTTAAATGAGCAAATACTGTAACTGCATTCCTGACATGGGTCAGGTAGACTCTTAGTCACCTCTGAGATAACGAATACAGACATTGCCTGTAACATTAATACCAGAATAAATACACTTAATTTAAGAAAATAATATGTGTTGTAGGATTTGAGAGCGAACCAAACACAAATGAATCTTCCAGGTGATTTGTTCAAACATAACTCCACACAGAACTCAACATTCCAGACCCCAAATCACCAATCCAGAGCCATAAAATCCAGGCTCCAGCCAGTCTACTATGCTAAGTACTTTATGGGCAACTAAAGCAACTAAAGGAAGAACGTTGTCAATGTTAGATGGTTTTGAAAAGACTGATTGGTTCAGAGATGGCACCGTTTAGAGTCGATCAAGATAACAGCAGAAGTTGCTCGAGCCCACGACAGATACACAAAACAGACCTCCATCTCCTTAAGGACCTCTGAATGACTCAGAGTTTAAATCTCTTCAAACCAGAGAGAACTGAGACTTTACCTACAAAATACATAAAATCATCTCAAAACAATTCTTGATGGACTTATAATCAAACATCGTTCAACGACATAATTCTATATTGTGTCTACAACCTATATGTGTGTCCCATATAAGTCATGTAATGGTTATAACTATTTGATGTTTGAATGAAAGTGTGTCTTGTTTCCTAGCAGTATGATCGTATGTTCTTGATCCAAAAGATGGCTTGATTGAAATCTGTGTAAAATGTTTCGTATTCTTATAATACGAATGATGTCTAAACTGTGGCCTCTGTTCTCTCTGCTAGAGCTTGGAGAGTAAGGAGACCACAGATAAGCATGATTTACGATAAGAAGTGAAGAGAACGCCACCTCCTAAATTAAGCCAGTGTCTAATTGGTCAGATCTCTCCTAGGAGGTTGGACACATTTTTTAGTTTAAAAGCTTAGACCCAAACAAAGCTTTGTTACAACAACAAGGTTAGAAAAAGGGCAGAAGGGCAGATGAAAAGAAATGTAGATTCGAAAACGATCATGAAAAGCCATGACGGAGTGACTAGCCAGACTCAGAAGAACATGGGTTAAACAGCTTCATTCAAGCCATCATCTACTCTCGTCTCAATTTTCTTTCTTTTCTTAGTTTTCCTTTCTTTTCCGTTGTGAGTCTCGGTTCTAAGTTAAGTTTTGCGGCAAAGTTTC
>FLSR01004869.1:5177572-5193086 GCA_900092035.1 Leuciscus waleckii | reverse complement strand
CACTCTTTCCCTACACGACGTCTTCCGATCTCACTGACAGAATTTTCTGTAATTTATGATACAACGCTTCCCCACCATTGACTGAATTTTACATAAATTATAATATTCTGTGATTTTAAATCAGTACCAGATTTACAAAACAGGGCAAATTAGAGTAAGAGTGCAACTCCAAAACAGCGCCGATGGGAGTGGAAAGTTCAGCGCGTGATCTACTGACGACGCGCTAATTAAAGAACAGACGCAGCCAAATCATTTCTATAATGACTAATGCAATCTACCGAGAGCAGTTAGCATCTGGTTTAATTTATGATTTTTTGGGGGGGCAATAAATAATGACGCAAATACCAGTAAATAGACTTGCTGTAACGTTTTGGTTCATGTCAGTCATGTTTCATCATGTGATTCCCTGTTAGTCATGTGATCCCGCCATGTGTTCCCTTTCAGTCGAGAACGTCGGACGTAGTCGACGTCGACTGAATGGGATCTCGCTAGGGAGCCAATTACTTCGAGCATGCAAGCACGAGCAAATTAAATTTGGTGTGCGTGATTTGCATCACACACTCCGCCCGTGCAGAGCAGGTATAACGGAAGTGGATGCACGCAGTAGTTGCTTTTTGCTTCAGAGCCGTTCGAATGGTATTCTGAAGAGTGTTGTTGAGTTTGTAAGGACCACCCATTGGCCCAACGACGGAATCCAACGGTGGGCGAAGGAATAATGCATGTATGTCTTTTAAGCGCTCCAGTGAAGTTCACTGAATTTATTGGAATTTAGTTTCAATATTACTTTAGCTCCACACTTAATCTGACTCCAATTTCAAATGATAATCAAATTTAGATTGTGTTTCTGATTAGAAAATAATCATAAATATTGATTATGAATTAATTTAGGTCTTTGATTATTCTGAGCATCTCATAATTTCGAATATTCGTTCATTAAGGACCCAGTGTCACTTTGAGACGTCACGTCGAGAATGGGCGCTCACGATCACAAACTAGCCAGTGCTGAAATAGTCAGAGGATACAGTGCAACTATTTTACCCTAAGCGGCCGCTCACTGCTGACTCATAACAAAGGTGTAATTATTTGTAATAGTTCCGAGCTTGCAACGTGCTAAGTCAGTGATAGTCAGAAACCGGAAGGTCTCCCTATGATGTGCCCCATGCTCCATTCATAGTGCCTTCGGTTTGAAATATCCTGGACAGAGATTTGCGGAAACACCAGACTGCACTTTAATCTACTGGAAATAATGATTTCTGAAAAATGCAGAATGAATCAAGATGTAACATTTATTTGTCAGGTAAAAATGTATCATGCCAATTACACAAGTAAATGATTAAAAGCCAATTCAGAAATAATAAATACATGACATAATTTACTCAAAGATGACTCTAAAAGTAAGCAATGCACCCTGTTGAGTTCCTCCATACCCTGCGGCATCGGACGTGGCGGAGCGTCCGAAGCCAGGCCTACCACTCATATGCACTAGTGGAACCTGTGTTAGGCTGGGCCCATATGTTGTGATCCCTACGGTGATCCCATATGCGTATTATTCCATGGTACGGCTCCCTGCGGTGAGCCCGTGTTTTGCTGGGGATGGAGGAACTCCGCCCAGCAGTTTTCTGCCGCCCAAGCGCAGACGGAGGCCATCCGGCACATCCTGCCCTGGCAGCCCGCTGCTGCCACCCCGCCGCCCATGGCAGTTCCTCCGCCTGCTCGTCACCGAGGGTGTTCCTCTGCCGCCGTTCTGCTGGGCCTCCGCAGCAGCCTCCAGCCAGGCCTCAGCATAGAGCCGGCCGCAGTACGGACGCCCAGCCCGCTCTAGGTGCTGCCAAGCCAGGTGGCAAGCGACAGCGAAAGCATTCCTGAGCGGGCCGCTCAGGGATGGAGGAGGGTGCTTGGAGTTGGTCATCCACTCCCTCCCCCCGGTTGAGGGCCGGGTGGAGTCTTTGTTTGTGTGTGTGTCTGTTCCACCGCTGGCTCCCAAAACGGAGCAGGCGGTACCCACACTTCAAAGAAGAGTTAATTCCTCTGTTCCTGGGCCCCAAGAGGGCAAGTCTGACAGTGTGCGACCCTGGAAAGCCTTGCACCCCTCAGCCCCCTCTTGTTCGCCAGCTGGCAGCTTGGTGCGTTCGAGGACCCGGTAATCCGCCTTCTCACGCATCCCCTGCCACCTAGTGGAGTCCAGTGTGTTGCACCGCACACTCAGATCCCGCTTCGGGCCTCTCGAGCCAGATCCCTGTTCTCCACCTCGCTGCCCCACCTCGGGTACGTCTGTGGTCCCTGGCCCTGTTTTGTTGAAGTCTAGAAAAATGCTTCCAACCGATGCCCAGCTTGGCCCCATTCGTTAGCTTCAGACCCGGCTTCCAATTCATTTCGCTCGACTTCCGCCCAGGCTCAGTGATATTCATCATACCTAGGTGTTGAGCAGAAATGCTCCTAAAATAATTTTTTAGTGAGATCCTTCACACCTAGGTGTTGAGCAGAGCTCCTGTCCTGTCTGTGTGCACCGCAGTCCTACTGGCGAAGGACGCGTGCTAGCCGTTCCCTCAGCCGGTATGGAGTTTGGCTTCGAGCCTGCACTTCATTGTACCCTTGGGTCACGACAATCTTGGGTCTGTGCCAACTGATACGGGCCCTTTTTCGAAAGCCTCCGTTCACTTGTTTACACAGAGTTGCATTTTCAATGCCCTGTCCCCAAGCTTGGTCTGCAGCGTTCGGGTTAAAAACCTATAAAAACTTAGTTAAAAACTTGGAATCTTCAGTATAAGCACTCATAGTTGACTAGAAGACCCAAGTTCAATCACAGCCTCAGACACCCATCACAGCAAGACTGAACCATGGTAGTGGACCCAGCAGAAGATGCCACACCTACCTCTAATGTTAATTGTATTCTAGCTCTGCTGCCTGGCCAAGCTTCACCATTCACAGACATGAGCGGATCCTATCTGAGATCTTACAACGCTTAAGTGAGCAGACGCTCAAGCCTCTCCAGTTTCAACCACCCAAACTTTGCCAGCTTACAGACCCACACCTCCATTGACTGGCCTTCTACCTGAGCCAAGACTGCCTGCACCAGAGAGGTATGACAGGAGGCTTTATCACTCAGTGTACTCTAGCATTCGGATTACAACCTAACAGCTCTCCCACAGAGAACAGCAAAGGGGCATACCTCATCACTCTCCTCTCTGGAAAGGCGCTGGACTGGGCTACGGCCTTGTGGGAACAACATTCCCCACTTAATGATAGTTGTGATCTGTTTGTTGCAGAAATGGGGAGGGTCTTCCATCACCCTACCAGTGGGGGAGAGGTTGACCACAGGCTGCTTCAGATATCCCAAGGAGTGTGGCAGAGTTATCAGTTGAGTCCCGCACATTAACCTCAGAGAGCGGTTGGGACCAAGAAGCCCTGGATGCAACGTTTCACTGTGCCCCGTCCCCTGAACTGAAAGATGAAAGATGGACTCAAGCAGCTCTTCACTTCCATCTCAAGCAGCCATTCTGACTTTTCGATCCCGAGTTGCCCTTTGTAGTGGAGGTGAATGCTTCGGACGTCGGGGTAGGAGCGATCTTGTCGCAGAGAGCAAGGAATGATCACAAACTTCATCACTCACGTCGACTTTCCCCAGCTGAGAGGAATTACGACATTGGTAACCGGGAGCTGTTGGCGGTGAAGTTGGCACTTGAAGAGTGGAGACAGTGGCTGGAGGGTGCCAAACACCCATTCCTTATCTGGACGGATCACAGGAACCTCACCTACATCCGGTAGTTCACTTCCTGGAGGAGGGGCTCTTGTAATGACTCTCCCAGCCTCTAGTTGGCGCTGACCTGTAATGATTCTCCCAGCTACTAGGTGGCCCCAGCTTCTGTAGAATTCATTGTGTTGCTTTTATACTTGCAGGTCGCACGTTAATCATTCACGTTAATGATTCACGGGCTGTCGCCGGTCATTATGATTGCCGTGATTTGATAGTGATTTCAGACACCTGTCACGCCTGAGGCGTTCCCCATAGCGTCATTCTGACGTAGTGTAGAGTTCCCTTTCGAAAGGGAACTAACTTTAGCTGGACAATAACTTTATTCTAGAGCTGCTGTAAAGCCAAAACAATCTCTGTTACATTAATTTCCTATTATCACTGTAAAGGTGCTTTGAAACAGTCCATATTGTTAAGAGAGCTGGCGACTTGACTTGATATATTGCATATTCAGTTATTCATACAACAAAATATTCTGGGGGCCATGAAAGCTTTATGAAAATTATAAAAAATGTTGGTGAGGAAATAATTAATAATTATTATTTGCAGTGGAAAGTTTGGAAAGCCTAAGGCAGAATTTTGCTAAATGTATATGCTCTATTTATTTATGTTTTACATATGCTATTCATTTATGTTTCCAGTGAAATCAAACTTCAGAGGACTTGAGAGGCCACAACAGGCCTCCTGAGACGTGTTAGATACTATAAAAACAGTAGCATACACTGGTGACTGCACAGTCCAACTAAATCAGAACACAAATAGAGTTCATTACGTGCAATTTTAATGAAGATGCAATGATGGGCATTTCAGAGTATCTGAAGGTATTTCTAATAACGTTTGTAATGTAAAAAAAAAAAAAAAGGTTTTTCTTAGACTGTGTTGAATTATTACTGTGCATTCATTTAATTGAATATTATTTTTATAGACACTGTGGCTAAACATTCTAAGCTGAATGTTTGTTTGTTTGTTTGTTTGTTTGTTTGTTTGTTTGTTTATTTATTTATTTATTTATTTATGGTGTAAAAACATATGAACTTTGTTTGCTCTCTTCCTCAGGTCAATGAAAGTTTTTCTTGTGTAAGGAAAATGGAAAATGGAACATATTTTTACTTCATGTTGTTTGAAAATCTTGGGTGCATAAAATATGCTTTCTTCACTTTGGGGTTTATTTTTTACTGTGCTGTCATATTCTTTAATGTTCTTATTATTCTTGTAATATTTCTGGAAAAGACATTGCACAAGCCCATGTCCATTTTGATGTCATGCTTGTCCATCAACTCTGTATATGGTACAGCTGGCTTTTTCCCAAGGTTATTGACAGACCTGCTCTATGATGCACATATAATCTCCTTTGAAGCATGTATCATACAGAGTTTTGTCATTTACTCATATGCAACTTTTGAACTTACAATATTGATGTTAATGGCATTTGATAGGTTTGTTGCAATCAGTAAACCTTTGCATTACAACAACATAATTACCACACGGTTTCTAACTTTTCTAATAGTTATAGCATGGCTTTATCCAATCACTTTTGTTTGTATTTGTGCTCTTTTGACTGCAAGGTTGACAATCTGTGGTAACAAATGCAAAGGTGTATTGCCACAACTATGAAATTGTCAAACTCTCATGTGTGAACACTACTATTAATAATATTTATGGCCTGATTGTAACGATCACAACAATTTTGATCCCTTTGGGTTTTATTTTGTATACCTATGTCAGAATTATTACAATTTGTCAAAGAAGCACACGAGAGTTCAGGAGCAAAGCATATCAAACTTGTATTCCACACATGATGATCCTTTTAAATTACTCTATTGCTCTTTTTTGTGAGCTCACCTTGAGTCGATTTGTGAATGGAGAACTTCCAATAGCGCTGAGTGTTGTCCTTTCACTTGAATTTATTGTCATACCACCCTTTGTAAACCCTATTGTTTATGGACTAAACTTTCCTGATATCCGCAAAAAAATTAGAAGTGTAATAAAAGCCTCAAAATAGACTGCTTTGTTTCTGTTGTACCAAACCAAGTTTGAAAAAAATTGAAAGATAATTGTTCAATAAAGCAGTCACTCACCTTTTAGTTTTTAATGCACTAAATGTGATAATTTTCACCTCTCTGAACTCTTTAAAGATTTCCTTTAAATTACCTCCTCAGTTAATAATGTTTGTGAAAAATTCTATAAGGGTGTTAGAAACATCAGAGAGCGTATCTTTCTTAACTGAAAGAATGAAGGTGTCAATCCATATTGTATTATCTCAGATTAATAACTTAATATTTAGAATATAAGATACTATAAACACTTTTTAAAATGTTATTACTGTCAGTAGTTTTTTTTATAATTGTATTATCTATTTGTAAAAATTTTCCTTTTTTTTTGGAACTGGTGTATAATTTAAATATTTTGTTCTGCATGTGAAGTATTATACTATTAGACTGAACCTGGCTTTTTATTAAGGATTTAGAAACCAGTTTTGAGAGGTTCAAACAATAGCTGTCTACATACTTTAGGTAACACTTTATAATAACTGCACGCTATTAATCATTAGTTAAGCATTAGTAAACAGTTAATTCATCATTTATAAAGCATTAATATACATTAATAAGCGTTATAAATACAGTTATAAATGCTGTATTCTTGATTTATAAGCATGTCTATAATGTGTTTAATAATTGTATTTTCTTTATTTATTAATGATTACTTTATCATTTTTAAATGAAGTATTGCATTATTTACAAACCGGTTATTTAGGAGTTGTCAGTGGCTAATAAGATCACTTAGAAAGTGTAAGTAAATGTAGTAGATTCAGGTAGTTATAAAGCATTTAGTAGTGGTCAGTTCACTATGTTTGTGAGCTAATCTAAAGTGAGGACTAGTTATGCTTTGTAAAGCGTTTATAAAGAAGATTTAAAGGCTGTTCATATTTTTATGTTCTGTATCGCTGTGTTGTATTTGTTTACTTTTTCTGTTTAGAAGAAAACTGAGTCTTTAAATCTCCTTTATAAATGCTTTACAAAGCATAACTAGTCCTCACTTTAGATTAGCTCACATACATAGTGAACTGACCACTACTAAATGCTTTATAACTACCCGAATTAACCCTGAATTACAGTAGAAATACATGTTAATAAACCATTTATTAACACACTAAGTAACTATTACTATATGTCTGAATAATAATATGTATTTAAACAGTTTATTAATAATTTACTTACACTTTCTAAGTGATCTTATGAACCACTGACAACTCCTAAATAACCGGTTTGTAAATAATGAAATACTTAATTTAGCAATGATAAATTGATCATTAATTAAGTATGAAAACACAATTATTAAACACATTATAGATATGCTTATAAATTAAGAATACTGCATTTATAACTGTATTTATAAACTGCTTGTTAATGTCTATTAATGCTTTATAAATGATGAATTAACTGTTTACTAATGCTTAACTAATGATTAATAGCGTGCAGTTATTATAAAGTGTTACCTTTTATTTTTTTTTATACTATAGAATAATAACATTATTCTGTTCTAACCAGCTTGCAAAGACTAAGCCAAAGAAACTCTGGAAAGCAGTCTTAGATTTTGCTGGTTATTGATTATCTTTATTCTATCTGTCACCTCTGGCTTGCTTTAGTTGGACAACAAATATTTAACAATATTATTGATCTGCCTGTATTGGCACCATTATATGACAACTGAACTGAGCTGGACGATGGCATCACTGTTTTCTACAGAGCTGCTGTATAGATAAATTAACCAAATTTATAACTTTTTTACAACAGAAATTAATCAAGACTGAACTTATTTTCTTCTAGAGCTGCTGTTCAGCCAACAACTTTTTTTGTATTATTTTCCAGTTCTCACTGTTTAGCTGCTTGAAACAATCTCTATTGTAAAAAGTGCTAAATACATAAAGGTGACTTGACTATAAAACCACAAACAAATAAACAAGAGAGCAATAGGCAAAAAGTAATGTATGAGGAAATATAAATCAATATTCTTTTATTAAACGCCCAACAGGAACACAAAGAAGAACTGCAGGCAAAAACAACCAACATATTAACGAGACAAGACAATAAACAGATGTCACAGAATTCCACTAGAGGCACGCTTTAAGAACCCATTTGCAGTTTATTAACACAAACATAGACAAAATACAAAATAAACAAAAGACTTGGCAGAGCTAAACATGACATGACAACTTGACTTGAAGGGTAAACTAAACTTGAACAAACATACTCACAAACAATGGGTTACACGAACAATGCTAGACAAAAGACAATGGTAACATGAGGGCTATTTATACACAATGAATAATCACTTGCAAGGAACACCTGTGCACAATCAATCATGAAACATGCACATCAAACATGGACAAATGAGAACACAGGACACATGACTAGACCAACCAATGAGAACATAACTGTCATGACGCACTGGAAAAAAGGAAGCAAATGCAGGCGATCTCAAGAATGTATGTTTATTAACACTTAAACACAGAAGTTCAGACTCAGGCAGATGGTGAGGGTCAGACGGCTGAAGCAGGGTGGCGCAGGGACTAGATGGCCGCGATGAATCCGGCGGTGAAACGGCGTGAAGGTGAAGACAGGATTCAGACACGAAGAACACACAGCACAGGACTCCAGGAAGAAACCAACTCACGGGAAACAGGAAACACAGCACAAACATCGACCAACGATCTGACAATGAGAGAAGAATTCAGTGAGTCTTTAAAGGAACTGGAGATGAGAGGCAGCTGGCGCCGAGCTGATTACAGATGAGATGATTGACTGATAATTGATACGGTGACACCCACACACACACGCACATGGCACACAGACAACAATAACAAAAGCACGAGACAAGCAGGAAGCAGCGCACTCATGAACCGTGACAGTACCCCCCCTCCTAGGGACGCCTCCTGGCGTCCCCAGACTCCCTTACCTGTCGATGGAATTCATCAATAAGGGAGTGATCTAGTATGTCTCTCGCAGGAACCCAACTTCTCGCCTCCGGACCGTAACCTTCCCAGTCCACCAAATACTGGAATCCTCGTCCCCTCCGCCTGGTGTCCAGAATACGGTTAACCGAATACGTCGGTTCCCCATCTACAAGACGCGGCGGTGGGGGAACCGGTACAGGCGGGTTAATTGCTGATCGAAACACAGGCTTAATTTTGGAGACATGGAACACGGGATGTAACCTCCTGTACGCTGGAGGAAGGTTGAGGCGGACTGCCACCGGACTAATAATCTTGGTGACAGTGAACGGGCCAATGAATTTGGGTGCTAACTTATTCGAGACGGAACGGAGAGGAATGTTCTTAGTAGAAAGCCACACTTTTTGACCGACGACGTAAACGGGAGGCTTAGACCGGTGGCGATCGGCGTTAGCCTTAGTGCGCGCCCCCACCTGGAGTAGAGTCTCACGGGCTCTAGTCCAGGTGCGGTGGCACCTCTGGACAAAAGCGTGTGCGGAGGGAACCGCGACTTCGGATTCCAGACTGGGAAAAACAGGTGGCTGGTATCCTACACTACCTTCAAACGGAGAAAGGCCCGTGGATGACACTGGTAACGTATTGTGGGCGTACTCCACCATAGACAGTTGTTGACACCAGGAAGTCGGATTCTTGGAAACCAAACACCGTAACATTCTCTCTAAATCCTGGTTGGCTCTCTCGGTCTGGCCATTGCTCTGAGGGTGAAACCCAGAGGACAGGCTAACAGTCGCGCCCAGTAATTTACAGAACTCTTGCCAGAATTTGGACACAAATTGGGGACCCCTGTCAGAGACCACGTCAATCGGAAGGCCATGTAAGCGAAAGACGTGGTCTATGACGGCAACCGCTGTCTCCTTGGCTGACGGCAATTTGGGCAAGGAAATGAAATGAGCCGCCTTCGAGAACCGGTCCACCACGGTCAAAACAACCGTGTTGCCCTGGGAGGGCGGGAGGGCGGTAATAAAATCTAGAGCGATGTGGGACCAGGGTCTCGAAGGGACTGGCAGCGGTTGGAGTAACCCATCTGGCGCGCGATTGGAAGTCTTACCAGTGGCACATACCGAGCAAGCCAATACAAAATCGTGAATGTCGCGGGCCATCCGTGGCCACCAGAATCGCTGCTTAACCAAAAACCTCGTGCGATTGATTCCTGGGATAACAAATAAGTATTCTTAGAGTGCAGACCTTTTTTTTGCATTTTTGTAGTGATATAGGTCTCAGCACCTAATTAGCTGGTAGAGCACGGTGAGTGTTTTGGTTTCCACAAATAATCTTATATAGGTCTGTTTTATTTGTTTCATTGTTCGGTAAAAGGAAGTGGCATGCAATAATTTGGTCATGTATGAATCAAATAAAAAATGTAGTTCTCACTCTCTGTGCTATACGTGACAGAGTATAAGAGTTAAACTAAAATATGTGGATATATTTATTATACTGTAAAATATTTATTAAGATCTTCTTAAGATTTTATAGTGAGATAATTCCCAAGTTCCCATTTAAAAAGGAATTGTCTCGGGTTACAAATATAACCATGGTTCCCTGAGAAGGGGAACGAGACACTGCGCTGGAAGACGCTATGATCGTGCCCGACGTCTGAACCACGTGTCTAAACACTACAATCTCAATGGCCCATGACATCATTGCAGATGGGACTGGGAGTAAAAGATGGCACCTGTAGTACACGTCGTCAACTTTTTTTGTGTGAAGGAGACGTGGGTGGGCATACCTGAGGCATGGCAATAAGACACAGTGTATCGTTCTCCTTCTCAGGGAACGAAAAGGACAAGATCCCTTTCAAATGGGAACTCGCACTGCATCTTGAAGACGATATGTGGAACAAATGCTGAGGGGAGTGACTGCCACATCAGCTGTTTTGAAGCACTACCACAATGAGCAGAAACTTAATGACTCAACTGCCGGAGTCAAACAACTCCCCTAAAGTACACGGTGCGATTTTTGCTGTTTTCCGAGCTCGCAGATGATCGCGTGGAAATCGGTGATGCTCGCATGGTCAAGGCTCGCAGCGTGTGAGAGGAATTACGAGCCGAGCAGAGCACGTTAAGAGCACCTCCCGATAATTTTTAAACATGTTTAAAAAATTCGAGGAGTCAGCCCGATTTTCACCAGCGTATAGGCTGTCCCCATTGCCAAATCATACACAACCACGTCACAGGCTAGATCGATGGGGCTATAGCTCAGTGGCAGCAACCATACAGCGTGCGCATACACTGTCACACACACACACACGGACACACACACACTGTGTTTAGCGCGAAAGCTCACATGATTGCCGCCGGCTCGGGAAAAAAAAAATTACATCCCCAAGTCAAAAATTTCAAGTGACCGATAACATCTAAATTTTTCAATTAGTCTGACGTATTATTTCTCATTGAGCCAATGTTAACAGACTATTGCAACAAGAATTTCACTTGGGCCAATTGAAAAATTTTGATGTTATCGGTCACTTGAAATTTTTGATTTGGGAGGGTTAGAAATTTTTTACAGTGAACAAGAACAGAAAAAAAGAGAAGAGACAAGCAGATAGCACAACAACTACAACTGACTCACAGCCACACAGACAATAAATCAGCAAATAAAATCAATAATATCTCACCAGAGAATGCTTAAACAACTAAAAAAAAAAACATTATCATGTTTACTTATTATGAACACGTTTTGCTTTATTTATTTCATATGGTACATTTACAAAAGTTGTTGAAGTCTGTTTGAAGTCACCATTATGGTGATTCGTGTCCCTTTAGTTGGGTACTTGGCCATGGACTTTGGTTAATTAATTCTCTTTCAGCAATTGTTAAAAGTGCATGCTATCACTATTGTCTGCAATATTTCATGTACTGACTGTAATGACACACATTTTACAATGTGTAGTTTTTGAATCAGTGACTGACAGCTGGAGTTTGACACATGTGAGTTCTCAAATGAGCATGAAAGTGTTTAAAAAAAAAAAAACTTTCCATTTTGAACTTGCATTATCAAGTTATTATTAAAGGTAGGGTAGGCAAAGGGGCTAGCAATAGCAAAATCCCACCGTCCCTTCAGAGCATCGCCAAACCTAAAACACAGCCATAACAGAGTCTGAAAAGCGTCACCATGAGATAGCGTTAAATTAACTCATGTCTCAAAGCACATAACATATTATGTTTTATTAACAAAGTTCGGGAAGAGCATGTTCAGATAATCTGCCTGTTTTGACACGGCCCAAGAGGCCAACCTTAACTTCTCTGTGCTCTTTGTTCCAGTTCCGCCTGATCTGCCCTGGTGGTTTTCAGCCCTGTCTTCAGTCCCATCAGCTCTGCCCTGATCACCTGCCCTGTCAGCTCTGCCCTGGCCACCTGCCCTGTTGGCTCTAGCTGCTCCGCCATGGCTCCTCGACCCACCTCAGTCTCTAGCCCTGTTTCCACTCCACGGACCTGTCCCTCTCCCTGTTCCGCCTCTGCTCCACCTCTTTCCTGGACTTATGGTTGTGTTTGGAGCATCTCAAAGCCACTCCTTTGAGAGGGCCTATGATGTGATTACCCACTGAAGTTTCCAGGATATCCACCAGAGGGCACTCCTCCCCAGACCATTGTCATTCCACCATGAACTACATTTCCCTGAGTAATTTGCCCAGACTCATAATCCCTGATTAGTTTCAGCTGTTTCTCATTTACCCTTGTTAATTCTGTCTATATAAACCTGGTTAACTCATTTTGATATAATGTAAGTGCGAACTAGTGAATACAATAATAATGAACTTAAACAAATTAAATAGCTCTGACTTGTACCACCTGACTGCTGCAGATTCATTTCACATTAATAATGTTGCCATAGAAACTCATAATTCCGAGTCTGAGGATGTGAACAGTTGCAAGTAGAACGTTACAGGTTGCCATCTCTTAATTACAGTAATTATGGTGTGAAATCATAATCATAACTCATAAACTCAATGTTTTGGTTCAGGAGGGATGTTATCGGTCACTTGAAATTTTTGATTTGGGAGGGTTAGAAATTTTTTACAGTGAACAAGAACAGAAAAAAAGAGAAGAGACAAGCAGATAGCACAACAACTACAACTGACTCACAGCCACACAGACAATAAATCAGCAAATAAAATAAATAATATCTCACCAGAGAATGCTTAAACAACTAAAAAAAAAACATTATCATGTTTACTTATTATGAACACGTTTTGCTTTATTTATTTCATATGGTACATTTACAAAAGTTGTTGAAGGCTATTTGAAGTCACCATTATGGTGATTCATGTCCCTTTAGTTGGGTACTTGGCCATGGACTTTGGTTAAATTAATTCTCTTTCAGCAATTGTTAAAAGTGCATGCTATCACTATTGTCTACAATATTTCATGTACTGACTGTTATTTACACACATTTTACAATGTGTTGTTTTTGGAATCAGTGACTGACAGCTGGAGTTTGACACATGTGAGTTCTCAAATGAGCATGAAAGTGTTTAAAAAAAAAAAAACTTTCCATTTTGAACTTGCATTATCAAGTTATTATTAAAGGTAGGGTAGGCAAAGGGGCTAACAATAGCAAGATCCCACCGTCCCTTCAGAGCATCGACAAACCTAAAACACAGCCATAACAGAGTCTGAAAAGCGTCACCATGAGATAGCGTTAAATTAACTCATGTCTCAACGCACATAACATATTATGTTTTATTAACAAAGTTCGGGAAGAGCATGTTCAGATAATCTGCCTGTTTTGACACGGCCCTAGAGGCCAACCTTAACTTCTCTGTGCTCTTTGTTCCAGTTCCGCCGATCTGCCCTGGTGGTTTTCAGCCCTGTCTTCAGTCCCATCAGCTCCGCCCTGATCACCTTCCCTGTCAGCTCTGCCCTGGCCACCTGCCCTGTTGGCTCTAGCTGCTCCGCCATGGCTCCTTGACCCACCTCAGTCTCTAGCCCTGTTTCCACTCCATGGACCTGTCCCTCTGTCCCTCTCCCTGCTCCACCTCTGCTCCACTCCCTCCTGGACTTATGGTTGTGTTTGGAGCATCTCAAAGCCACTCCTTTGAGAGGGCCTATGATGTGATTACCCAATGAAGTTTCCAGGATATCCACCAGAGGGCACTCCTCCCCAGACCATTGTCATTCCACCATGAACTACATTTCCCAGAGTCATTTGCCCACACTCATAATCCCTGATTAGTTTCAGCTGTTTCTCATTTACCCTTGTTAATTATGTCTATATAAACCTGGTTAACTCATTTTGATATAATGTAAGTGCGAACTAGTGAATACAATAATAATGAACTTAAACAAATTAAATAGCTCTGACTTGTACCACCTGACTGCTGCAGATTCATTTCACCATTAATAATGTTGCCATAGAAACTCATAATTCCGAGTCTGAGGATGTGAACAGTTGCAAGTAGAACGTTACAGGTTGCCATCTCTTAATTACAGTAATTATGGTGTGAAATCATAATCATAACTCATAAACTCAATGTTTTGGTTCAGGAGGAACTGTTTTCGGTGCTCAGTGCCTCTACAACTCTGTATATCCTCATGCACTGATGACGTGTGATGTCTGCATGAGCAGGGTGCGCAGAGGTATGGAAATACATAGGAAATACATACCGTACACCCGATGTTCTTTCATAAGAGGTATTTTCATAATAATAATGTATATTATAGTGGTGGGCCGTTATCGGCGTTAACGTGCTGCGTTAACGCGAGACTCTTATCGCGCGATAAAAAAAATATCGCCGTTAATCTATTCTCCAAGTTGGGTTGGGAGATGGCTCTATACTACACAATGACGCAATCTACCCGCGGCCGCGAGGTAAACCCGGCTGCAACGCATATTCGTCGTCATCTTAAGTAAACACGGCTGAAAGTGAAAGCTGCTGAAAAAGATCGGTGCAACATCCATTATTTGGACTTGGTTCGGGTTTAAGCCCTCAGACGAGCAGCAGCAAACTATATACAGAGTGTGTGGGGAAACAGTTCGGTAAGTTAACACACGACTAATCCGTTCGACCACCTCAAATTCAAAACGAAACATGATATCACTGAATACCAGCGCGCGCGTACTATTCCCATTCCAATATATCTTAGTGGTGTAGCACATAATCTCGAATCGTTGTTGTGTTTCTTTTTAACTGAAAAGACATCAGTTAGAAAATATTCTAATTTTAAATTTGGGGTTTAATAAGCTCCAAGCCATAATAAACATTAGACCTACTTAAGTCTCTGCAGCTAGTGTACTTAAATTTTATATATCTGCAAAATGATGTTGTATACTTACAGTTTTGCACAATATATGTTCTCAAAACTACATACACCCTTTAAAAAAAAAAACATTTAGCAGTTGTTTAGCATGAGTCTGTGTAATCTGTTCTGAAATGGTTTTATTACAATATACTGTATATCGTTATCGCAAGAGGCTGCAATGTATATCACAATATAGATTTTAGGCCATATCACCCATCCCTAATTGATAGCCTATAGTAGTTGATAATAACATAGGCCTACCTAACGTTGCCTACGGACGGTAACAGTACAGTAGTAACCTTTTACAGTCTATGAGTAGAACAGCTTTCTCAAGCAGTTTGTGATGCATTTTGAAACAGGAGATGAGCCCCTGGTCTAATGCACCACCTGGCTTGAGAAACCCGTTCTCAAAGACTTACTTTTATAGTCATTATTTGGGAAGCACACATATTCTGAATGCCTTCGGCAGAATTCAAATGAGCCATTTTAATCTAGATCAATCTAGATTAATTT
>FLSR01004869.1:5151127-5177450 GCA_900092035.1 Leuciscus waleckii | reverse complement strand
AAGGGTAAGCTTTATAAGTCAAGCGTCTTAATGCATTACCAAACTCACAAGCCATCTCATTATGGAGCTGACGTCGGGAGGAAAAGTAAACCGTAAACATCTCTGGCTCGACCAGAAAATAATAAACACTTGCGCTCATTATCCCACCCATTTACCTGTGCCGCCATCTCAAATTGTTCAGACCAGTCAGACCATTCCTTAGCCTGGTTAAAACCAGACCCTTCTCAGTTGAAACTGAGTATAGGGTCTGGGGAAGCTATGTAGACAAATCATTTCCAAAGGGGCGTCGCCAACCGACGTAGCTCAAATTCCTCTGGGCGCAATTGGATAGTCATAAAACCAATCAGATCGATGAAGGAGATGACGTATGCTTCGAGTGTTGTTCTTTGCTCCGTTTTTAAAGGGATAGTTCACTTTGAAATTAAATTTTGGTATGTTTTAGCTTACCTCAAGGGCATCCAAGATGTAGGTGTCTTTTTTTCCGCAGTAGTTTCAATTTTGATATTTTTAGGTCAAACCGTTCTTGTCTGTAAGTCATATAATGCAGGTCTATGGTCACTGTCTCAAAGAGCATACACAGAGTCCAAATTAAAACAATTTCCCATCGTAAGTACACATTGATGGCCTAAGACACGAAGCGAGCGGTTTGTGTGAGAAAACGAACAGTATTTATATCGTTTTTACCTCTTATACGCAGCCATGTCGAAGTGATCTGATCTGACGTGTATGCAGACTGGTGCATAGATATATACACACTAGATGTCGTCTTGTCTACGGCAGTTCATTGGAACGTATGTCTTTAAGGCGACATCTAGTGTATATATGTATGCACCAGTCTGCGTACACGTCAGATCAGATCACTTGGACATGGCTGTGTATAAGTGGTAAAAACTATATAAATACTGTTCGTTTTCTCACACAAACCGCTCGTTTCGTGTCTTAGGCCATCAATGTGCTTACGATGGGGAATTGTTTAATTTGGACTTCTCTGTGCATGCTCTTTGAGGTGGTGACCATCGACCTGCATTATATGACTGACAGACAAGAATGGTTTGACCTAAAAATATCAAAATTGAATCTACTGCGGAAAAAAAGACACCTACATCTTGGATGCCCTTGAGGTAAGCTAAAACATACCAAAAATGTATTTCAAAGTGAACTATCCCTTTAAATGACATTCATAAGAAGATTAGTAGTTAAAACATTTCAAAATGCACTTGCAGACTATTTTTCCAATCATGAACTTTGTCATTGAGGATTTTCTATAAATTATTGTGCAAAAATCTCGTCTCGTTCTTGTGAACCCAATCTCGTGTCTCGTCTTGTGAGATTAGTGTCTTGTCACACCCCTATTATTTATGCATTTAAGATTTAATTCAGAGTGTCTAGAGTTATATCTCTTTGTGGTGGAAATGGACTTCCATAGACGTGTGACCTTAAAATAAACAGAAAAAATTAAGTTGTACTGTAAAAAAAAATTGGATATGAATTCTATTAATATTTGCAATATTGGAGATAGGATCATGGGGCCTCATTCAAAAAAATAAAATACAAATAAATAAAAAGATGGATGGCACCTGAATTATTTATTTTATATGTACTATTTTATATAATGGTTTAGCTAATCATAAATGCACACTTAGTAGTATTTAGCATGTATCTCAGATTATTATTCAAATTCGTACACTGATCCTCAAAAATGCAATTGAAATGCAATTATGGATATTCAAGCCATACCATTTTATGCTAAAACCCTGTTGAAAATGCTGTGTTTTGGAACATGATAGCTGTTGGTTTCTAGCTGGTCATAAACTGGTTGTCCAGCTACCATACTCCAAAATTCACCTTGACCACTTTAAACCACTTTTAAACTGGTGTGACCAGCTGGTAGTTTGTTTATTGCTTTTCCAAGATGGTTAACCAGTTTGCACCAGCTAGTGATTAGTTTGAATCAGCTGGCCAACTAGAAACATAGCTACCATATTACAGCGAGCCGTTTCAGATGGATTCTTCCGGCAATGAAGGGCTTCCCATAAATGTCATGGGTGTGTGAATCCCTGAAGGCTGTCATCATGGTTCATGACCTGTCATCTTACATTTATTTGCTGTCAAATAATAACGAGGGATCACACATAACTTTTCTGTTAAGAATCATTTAAGGAATAATGGGATTACAAATTTAAGAATCTGTTTAAGATCTGATCCTACATCCTTACATAACATCACATGAAAAACTAAGGGGAAGTATGTTGTATTTAGCATTTAAGGTAAAGATGATGACATCAGATTAATGATTTTGTTAAGCAAAGATTTTAGCAAGAGTTTCCTGCCAGTCCTGTTCTCTTTTTGTAAATCAACTGAGCCAGATTCCTGAGACTCTCACCTTTTGTCTTTAATGGTTCTTGGAGCCCCTGTCCGATTCATTGAATAGTTATATTGATTGGATTAGGAGTGGTAACACTCTAGAGTCTGGGGCGGGTTCCCATACCTGCATACTTCATTTGCATGCTTTGTTTAAGGTTGTCACCCAGGTGCTTTGTCTCAATTTATAAGCACTACCTATTAAAATCTACAGTGTACACGGGCTTAGTTTGACTTGATGACTGCAGCGACCAACAGCTCGTGTTCTCAATAAAGAATCCAGCTGAAGAGACAAACAAGTCTCCTGGTCTTCTCTTCTGAGTTTCCTAAAGAATCTAGCAAAGTGTGTCCCTGAGACTATGGTTACTTTCTGGAACTGTTTGAGAAGCTTGAGCATCTTTTGTCTGTGATAGCACAAGCGTCTGGAATGACCAGAAACTTCTACATTGGGATTCAAGAGGAAAATTGGGATTACGCACCGAGCGGTCAGAATCTGATTAATGGGAAACCTATTGCAGCGGATGAGTGAGATTTATATGTTTTCTTCTTTAATTATAAGTAATTCATCTGATTGAAACATGACAAGATTGTAAATGTATATATATTCTTATGCTTATTTATTTATATCATAACTAAATAGTTATAATACACACACACACACACACACACACACACATATATAAATATATATATATTTTAACTGTGTTCTATATATAATCTTAAAGGGTTATGTCAGGTGCTTCATAGAACATTTTAACTGTGTTCTATATATAATCTTAAAGGGTTATGTCAGGTGCTTCATAGAACATTTTAACTGTGTTCTATATATAATCTTAAAGGGTTATGTCAGGTGCTTCATAGAACATTTTAACTGTGTTCTATATATAATCTTAAAGGGTTATGTCAGGTGCTTCATAGAACATTTTAACTGTGTTCTATATATAATCTTAAAGGGTTATGTCAGGTGCTTCATAGAACATTTTAACTGTGTTCTATATATAATCTTAAAGGGTTATGTCAGGTGCTTCATAGAACATTTTAACTGTGTTCTATATATAATCTTAAAGGGTTATGTCAGGTGCTTCATAGAACATTTTAACTGTGTTCTATATATAATCTTAAAGGGTTATGTCAGGTGCTTCATATATAGAATATTTTAGGGGATCCTATGGGAACATTTTGTTTTAATTTTAATTACATTTTATGAATTTATTCTCCTTATATAGAACCATTTTGGCATAAAGGGTCAAGAATGCTAAGATTCTATATAGAACCCAACTGAACCTTTATTCTAAGAGTGTAATCTATTTATCGAAGTTAAGTTACTTTGAATTTCCTGTTTATTTTCTAATTTTAGTCCATTTTCAAATTTTCCAACAATCTCCATCATTTATTATCATCTCATTATAATAATAGTTGAAAAACATTAAAAAACTCATCATCTTTCTCATGGCACAGGTATGCATCAGTATTTCTGCAGCGTGAGTCTCAGAGGATAGGGAGTGTGTACAAAAAGGCGATATACAGGCAGTACACAGATGCTTCTTATTCTCAAGAGATCCCCAAACCTACCTGGCTGGGCTATTTGGGCCCCATACTGAGGGCAGAGGTCCATGATATCATCATTGTGCACTTGAAGAACTTCGCCTCCAGACGTTACTCCATCATCCGCATGGTGTCTTCTATGGAAAAGATTCAGAAGGTAAAACCTCTTTCTCTCTCATTCACTCCTTTTACATGAGCCGAACATTAGGGGCTTTCGCACCGGATAATTCTAGGGACTTAGTTCTAGGAACAAGCCACCAGGGTGGTTCCCCGATAACTAATGGTTCCCTTAGGAACGTTTTCCTGGTAGCATTCGCACCGCCAGTAGGAACTCTGATGTGATGTAAGCCGCGCATGTTGATGAGACTTTTATTTTGATAGCGCTGAGAACGACCGAGCCTGAGAACACAGTGTTCATTAGTTTACGATCTGTCTAACAGTCCTGTCTTATACGTTATTTGACAGAACTGTTATACATTGAAAGTAGACAGTAATGAAAAGTTATTAGCGTATGCCGTGTGGTTGATGTCCAGGGTTGCTAGCTGAGCAGAAATACATAATCATGTTTCGCTTGGTCCCCTTAAAGTCACGTTGGATTTTCTCCTTAGTTTAAAGGTTAAGAGGCCCATCTATCACTGTTTTCCATGTTCATAGAGTTAGTTTGCGGAGTAAATATAGGCTATAAACTGTGTGTTTACACAGGTTTTTTTTAAATGGCGGGTGCTGGTGATTCGCGTGCGCTCGGCCAATCAGCGAACACTAACGTCACGGATAGTTCCTATAGTGCTGGTTTAGACCCTACTCTGCAGTAGGAGGTAAATTAGTTCCTCCAAAAGGAGTTCCTAGAACTAAAATCGTTCTTAGTTCCTATGGTGCAAACACGGCAAAAACCAGGAACTTCCGCCAATAGTTCTAGGAACAATGAAAATGTTCCTCCGGTGCGAAAGCCCCTATTATGACCCTCCTCGGACCACTGCTAGTAAATCAGGATCTGGGTCTGCTGATCGGGAACAACCCACAACCTTGCCGTTTCAGAGATACTCTGACCCAGTCGCCTTGCCAAAACAATTTGGCCCTTGTCAAAGTCGCTCAGATCTTTATTCTGGCCCATCTCTCCTGCATCCAACACATTGAGTACAATAATTGATTGCTTAGCATTGAACCATGTGGCCTTGTTAGGAAATGATAAATGATATTCACTTTACCTGTGACTGGTCATAATGTTTTGGCTCATCAGTGTATATGGTTAATAATTTCAATGGTGCTACTTTTACTTGTTTGGACTTTCTCCTGTAATCAAATCCTGTCTGCACTAGGTGCGCTGTATCCAGATGGAACCTCGGGCACTCTGAAGAAGGATGATGGGGTTCCACCAGGGGGAAACTTCACATATACCTGGATTGTAAAGCCAGATTATGCCCCTCAAAAGGGTGATGCCAACTGCCTGACCTGGGCCTACCACTCCCATGTCAGCGCCTCACAAGACATTTCCTCCGGGCTTATTGGAGCCCTTCTCACCTGTAAGAAAGGTAAAGCAGACATTCTGATATACCTATTAATTCCTTGCAAAACTAACCCTATATTTATGCCCTACGAATTGAAATGGAAATTTAGCTCCCTGTGATATTTTTACATTTTATTATTAAACTTTTATTATTAATCAATTAGGTTTTTGTCGGTGACCGACGAATAGGAATCTAACTAGAAAACTACATCTACTTCGAGTGTGACTAAACAAGCCAATGCACATTGGCATTGTGATATTTGCATCAGCTGCTCCACCTCACAGCGCGGTTATATAATGAGCAGTAGGTGCATCGCACCTTCAGCTTTTCACTGAGGAGCCGAGCTGGTGACCCGGCTGTCCAGCGGGGTACAGCAGTTATGGCGATGGGACGTGGAGACCTACTGACTACTGACTAGATCTACTGACTGCAAAGTCTCAAATGGGACACTCTGACGCACTCTAAGCACCAGAGAGAGGTCCCAGGAGGGTATGAAGGGAGGTCGAGCAGGATTTAACCGTCTCGCCCCCCTACACTCTAAAAACTGCTGGGTTGTGTTAACCCAATTTTGGGTCAAATATGGTCTCACCCAACGTTGGGTTAAAAAATGCAATTTAAAAATGGACAAATTGCATTGGTCTAAAAAAATTATTATCTGCTCATCGTGGGAAGGGATTATACTGGACCAGTTTTATGAACAGTTTTACCAGTTCAACAAACCCTACCCAATCTCAAAAGAGGGAACTGAGGAGGGAAGGCCCCCGCAATCTTCCCCGGAAGGTGTTTTCAACCGAGGATAACCCTCATCAACCTGAACCGGGGCCCAGGATACCCAGCTATGGCCCTGCTCTTAAGGACCAGATATACTCATTACAAAGTACTTTTTGTTCTTCACTTAGGAGTAAAAAGTTAGAAATTCCTTTGCAGCGATAGACTGCTAGCAAACGTTGTTTCCCGATACCGCCCCCAAACACTGCTGGGAATGCCATTAATGTGAATATGTAAATGTGTGCTACACATAAATGCGTGCTTTCCTCAAAAACTAAATAAATACACAACAAAAATGACAGCATCGAGAAAACAAAAGTTAAAGGTGGGGTAAGCAAAATTTGAAAAACGTTGTTTGGAAGTTAATCAGACCGACACAAGAACAAAACAACAAACGTGTGTAGCCAATCAGCAAAATGAGAAAGTGGGAGATTTGAAGAAAGACTGCAGAAATATAGATGAGACACAATACAAAAAAAGAAAAGCTCAGAAGAAATCACTGGAAAATGAAGTGCTATGACCACGTTAATATTAGAAAAGCTTCCCAGTGCTGGAGAGAGCTAAGCGGGAAGGCCTGAAAGCAGACACAGACAGTTTGCTTTGATTCGGCTCCACACGTGAGTAACACTGGGTTTAAGTATCATTGTTTGTCTGGAGCTGTTGTGCTGTGCTGTTGGCAACTAACAACAAACTCTTGTTTGTAATTACTGTTGTGTACAGTACGTTAACTTGTTTGTGCTTGTCATTCGTTTTATTTTTCGTCAAGCATTATTTTGTTGCCCTTCTGCTATGATAAACAGACATCCACTCTTGGATTGCATGCATAACATAGGCCAGCTAGTGAGAGTCGTCCTGACGATTGTTAGGAATGGGGTGTTTAGTGTCATTGTTCGATTGCTAGATAATGCTGTGTTTAGCATCATTGTTAGTGTACTTGCCTCGCATGTTGGCGATTGGGGTTCGAGCAGGGTGGTTAGGATTGTAGGGTAATTTTTGGAGGCAGAGTAATGAAGAGAGGGGTGTGTTTGTTTGGGTTAATTTCAAATATCAACAATGTCAAACAGCGTTGTTTTTTTAATTTTTTTATACGCTTACTCCACCTTTAAGAAAGCATCTGACCATAGCAACGTGGATATGTCTCTGCAATTCGCACTCCAGTCAAGTCATGTCTCGTTTATTTAATCTATATCACTTTATACAGTGCTTCAACGTCTGCAGGTTAACAGTATTAAACATGAAAAAACAGTGTCACTTTCAATTAGAATTTTAACTTCAGTTTCAACTCTAAAGCAGCTCTCCAGTGTGTTCATGTTTTTACTTATGTCTGACCTCGGCGGACTGAACTGAAGATATGAACCCGAGAAGATTACAATGTCAAGGAAGGCGGAGCCTCAGTGTACACCTACCTATTATGTCAACACCCGAAACAGGTGTTTACCAGCCAGAGCGAACTTTTCCAGAAAGTTAAAGTGAAAGTGCAGAAAGTTATCATTGCATTCAGGAAGCTAAACATCATGAAATCTTCATTACATTTATAAATTTAGCTGACACTTTTATCCAAAGCATTCGAGGTGCACATTTTTATCAGTTCATGCTTTCCATGGATTCAAACCCATGACAATTGGTGTTGCTAGAACATCTACTGTGTTCCTTGTTACAATAAATGATTCCTTATCATCACATAAAGTACATACATGCTTTAAATTCCACATCAAAGTGCTATTCCAGAAAAGGGACATGATTACAGGAATGACTATAGATCTGATGCCCTGACACCACAAAATGAATTACTCAAGATATCTCCTTCCATCTGCTACTGGATCTTCTATTTCCAGGAAGCAACAGAGAGGAAGAAAAAACATTTGCAACCTGGTCGGCCTCTTCCACATGCCCCACTTGTCTCTAACACTGGTTCTACTCGACTCACTTTCCCTTGTCATATACATGAGTGTTCATGTTGTACAATACTTTCAAGTTTAATTCAAGTTTGCAGATGATCTCATTATAGTAGGCCTCATCTCTAACAATGATGAGTCCATCTATCGAAAAAAAGGTGGACCTGGTGACAGCATGGTGTTCTGCCAACAATTTGCTGCTGAGCAAACAAAACCCATGTAGAGAATACATTTAGAAGGATAAAAAAGGCTCTTAAACTCAGGTTATGCCATGGGGACTTAAAGGGATAGTTCACCTCCAAATGCCATTTATTCACTCTCATGTCATTCCAAACCTGTTCGACTTAATTTCTTCTGTGGAAAAGATATTGTGTCTTAGTTGTCAATAAAATTGGGGTCCAATCCCTCTTCTACAACATCTTTCCATTTAGCTCTGTAAAGGTAAAACAGTCCTGTTCATTTTTTTTTTTTAAAGTGACTTACAATGCATTGCTAGTGTATCTTTCAACTGTTAGAGATACATGCATAACCATGCATGTATCTCTAACAGTTGAAAGATACACTAGCAATGCATTGTAAGTCACTTTAAAAAAAAAAAAATGAACAGGACTGTTTTACCTTTACAGAGCTAAATGGAAAGATGTTGTAGAAGAGGGATTGGACCCCAATTTTATTGACAACTAAGACACAATATCTTTTCCACAGAAGAAATTAAGTCGAACAGGTTTGGAATGACATGAGAGTGAATAAATGGCATTTGGAGGTGAACTATCCCTTTAAGTCCCCATGGCATAACCTGAGTTTAAGAGCCTTTTTTATCCTTCTAAACTGCCCCTCTGAATGCATTTCCCAGATAAATTAAATGCTTTGGTCAAATGAGGTGAGCCAGAATTAAATAAATAAATTTATGTAACATATTTTTTATTTATTTATAAAGCTGCTGGTGGATTGGCCCACTGGGATTTCCTCCAGGGCTCCAGATGGTTGGTCGATTACTGGTGCTAAAGACCAACAAGTTCACTCTGTCTAGCCAGATGGTGAGTGTGTGAGTGAGATTAAGAAACAAACGGAAGAAAAGGCTAAGATTAATGGCATCTGTCTAGTAACTGTCTAGCTATCGGTTTAAGATACTGAATTCAGCTTAGTCTCCATTGATTTGTATTGGTTTTGAGCTTCAGGGAAGGTGTTTCTGCACATGACTGCCAAAATAGTGAATCAATGTAACTAGCAGGGTTTCAAGGCCTTTGACTAAACATGCAACTTAGCATCGCAAGGCCAATTAGCAGACACTTTAAACATGGTTGATAGTATTTGTTGCATATCCTTCAGAAAATATTATGCACATCTCATGCAAGCCACACACAAATATGGAAGCTTGTTTCCGCCACAGAATAAAACATTTTAAAAGATAATTGCAACTTTTTATCTCACAATTGCGAGTTTACCTCTTGCAATTCTGCCTTTATTTCTTAGAATTGCGAGATATAAAGTCTTCATTGCATGTTATAGTCAGAATAGCGAGATATAAACCCACAATTGTGTGTTATGAAGTCAGAATTGCGAGATGTAAACTCACAATTGCGCTTAAGTCAGATTTGCGTGATATAAAGTCAGAATTGCGAGATATAAATTCACAATTGCGAGAAATAAGATAGCAATTCTGACTTTTTTTCTCACAACTGCGAGTTTATATCTCGCAAGTCGAATGTTATAACACGCTATTGTGACTTTATATCTCGCATTTCTGACATCTTTTCTCAGAATTACGAGTTTATAAAAAGTTTATATCACAATTCAAAATGTATAAAACGCAATTGCGACTTAAATGTATATCACGCAATTCTGACTTTTTAAACACACAATTGCGACTTTATTTCATGCAGTTCTGAGATAAAAAGTCAGAATTATGAGATGTAAACTCGCAATTGTGAGAAAAAAAGTCAGAATTGTGATATAAAAAGTGGCAGTTATCCGTTTTATTTTTTATTCTATCTTTATTCTTCTTTATTCTATTTTATTCTATTTTTATTATATCAAAACCACACATCAGTTTAAACTCCCATTCTGAGCGATTTTTAATCACACACATTTATGAATTGATTCTCTCATCATTTCAGCTGATGAATTGTATTTTAATGAATGGTAATAGTCCAGCTTCATCCCAGGAGTTTACTTCCATCTCGGCGACTTGCCCAGTACTGCAGAGCAACACAGAGTCATGAATATTTTCAGAGGCATGCTGTTTTGATGGACAACCTATTGCACTGTGAACTTCCACCATCAGAAGAGATGATGATATCTGATGATATATCCGTATCGACCTCTTTCCAGAGTGATATATATATGTAAAAGTAAAAGAGGCTTCCTTAATATCAACAGCAACACCCACACCAGCTCATTTTCATATAAAGTGGCCTCGCAGGATACATTTCTTTGGATAAATGTGACTCTATGCCAAACTTTTGCCCTCGCTGACAATGCAAAAGCTTCAGGTTGTTGCAATTCTTTAGAAGGGCATTTGAAAAGTCTGTCTCTGTGTCTGACCTTCAGAAGATATGCAGACACTAAGGCCGCTACTTTGCTAAACCTTTAGTATTAGTTGCCTGTCATATCTTATCATAAAAACCTTTACCAATGACTGTGAATGGCTTATAGTGATACTTAATACCGGTTGAGCATCTGTGATATTTAAATTCCACCATACAAAGAGTGCAACGTACTTTACTTTTGGACTTTGCTCTTCTACATGGAGATTTTTTTTTTTCTCTTCTTTTCTTGATTTACTGGCTCTATTATACTGACACTCCACCTGGATGTACTTTATGAAAAAAATTCACTATTAAGTTTTAAACAGAGATAGGTTTTTAGTTTTTCTATGACAAACAGTCTTCGAGAAAGTCGGTGCTCCATGAACTGTCAAAACATGTGATGGAAAAACAAGTGCAGGTGTCTTATAAATGAAGAGGTGAAGTTACTTGGTGAGTCCCACAATATTGTTTGTTTGTAATAAGAATTGAAACAAGAAATATAAGCAGTTCAGTACATTCTCATCCCATTGATAGCAGTAATTGATGTAATTTTTTGCCATCCCCCCCAAAGCTAAATTCGTCATGTCCACTCAAAGTAGGTCAGTTTGTAGACCAGAGTAAATCCATTTAACACCTTTATCAGTGTCTTACATGAACCACTACAAATCAGCAGACAAAATCATTAAATAGATTAGAGCCTTTCTCTGTCCAGGCTAATAACCGAATGACACAGTGTATCTGATCCAGTTTATTGGGTATGGGAACCCTTACTGACATCTTTTGGAAAGCCGCAGGCATCATTGATGGGAATGAGTCAGGCATCTTTCACCAGCGCTGACAGCTTTGAGAGGTCAGCGCTAATAAATAAACTCGACATATATGAAGGCAAGCTAGACGAGAGCTTATCAAAGTGAAGACGCGCCGTTCAAAGTAGGTCAGGGCGACTCATCAAGGAGCCTCTGGCCGCGTGTCCTCCATGGCTCTGGAGAGGTGGTCGGGTACGGGACAGTCATCGGGAGACGACGTAGCTGGAGGGAGACACATCATGCTCCTCTCAAATGTCTCATCGCTGAAGTGACAGCATAGGTTTTAAAGGAGTTCTTAAGCTCCCACTCTCTCAGAGGTAGTTGCTGAAGATTTCACCCAACTCTTTTCTTGCACGGAAGGTGCCAAGGTCCTGAGGGCATCCGCCTACGCTGCTCTAGCGGTGGGGATTCATCAGCAGGCCTTCAACCGTGGGTGGAAGAGACTTCTTAAAGAGTCTTTATTCAAAATGTTTTCTTTTTTTGAAAACACAAGTTCTTTGCTGTCTGTCTACGGCTTACAAAGAAAATGGAGAAGCCTGGTGAATTCTTTTATAAATCGGATGAACGGTAAGGGCTTTCAGAGACAGTAATAGTGTCAGTTTAGTAATTGGTGACTTGCATTAAAAGCTTTGTATTGTGATGAATCACCTTAGTGTATTGAGATCAAATGAATGTATTGAAACTAAAGTCTGGTTCACACTGTCTCAATACATGCCAACATTTCTAATAGTTGGCTGTTGTAATGATGGGGAACAACTTCAAAATGACCCAACAAACACCAATGTCTTATGTTTTGTCTTCAAAGAAAGTGACTGAAAAGAAAGATTTTGTGGATGAAGTCTTGCTTGATGCACTGAGAGATCAGAAGCTTATACTCATAATCAGATCATGTAATGGATTACGTTACTTACTACTATTTTATGTCATGTAATTTGGAATCAGTAACCAACTACAATTATTAAGTATCTCCCATCACTGTACACATAAAGGTCTCATTCAGATGAGATTTAGATATTTATTCATATGTGTTTAACTTTGCCAAATAAAATCAGTTCAATTAATGCCAAAGAAAATTTAGTTACTGTCACAGACACTAATTATTAGTTTCATTATAATGGACTTTTAGTTTGTTTTCACCAGTGTCCTGTCTTCCTTTGTTCAGTTTTCCCACCGCTTATCAGTTGTCATGGTAATTAATTTATTAAGCACTTATTAAGGTGTTTATCATTATTTAATTCATTTGGCTTGTACTTAACTTGCAGTCTTTTCAGGATTCAGTTGTCCATTCTCGTTAATGCATTAGTTGTATTTCTTCGTCTGCATTTGTTGGATTACCGTCTGAGTTTGATATTAAAGACTTTTACCCAAATCTTCTTTGTCAAAAATGATTAATTGCAACTGACAGCTTTATTTCCCCTGCTCCAACAAGGCTGTGCCAGTTTGGCACATTTGTTTATATGTTTAGTTGGCAGGAATGACGTGTCATGGCAACGGTTCACCATGAAGTCAGATTATGTTAGGGTCTGTTGGAGTCTTTTTGGAAAATCATACCAGATTGCTCAAATATTCCAAAACCTGACAAACGAAGATTGAGCATGTTCAGTCAGTGAAAACAAATAACATCACACTGAGCCAACCCAGCAACCCATGGATGCTTGTTGATATGTTTGAACCAGACATATTGCTGCAAAATCATTTATTTTGTACCCCTTAGTTTGTCATAGTTATGCTTAGTTTTAGTTTCATTTTCATTGTGTTTAGTTCTTCCTTTCGTCTGCCTTTATCTAGTTTTCCTTTGTTCTCAGTTTCCCGCCACTAGTTAGTTAACATGGATATTCATTAACAAGCACACCTGTCTGTATTTGGTCCATCACTAGCCGTGTTTCCATTACAGATTTGTGCAAAACTTTTGCAATGTTTTCTGAATGTGGATAAAAACTGTTTCCATTAAGTGATGTTATGCGACTAAAACATACTTTTTTCCTCTTGCGATAAGTCATGGCAACGGATAATGGTAGGTTTACGTATATCGCAGTCACCGCACTAGCCATTATTTTTTTTATCGAAGGAGACGTGGTGTTATCCAAGCATTAATGGCAAGAAAAGCTCCTTATACTGGGAGCCGCCATGTACGAGGTGTTTCTGGGTGTTTCTCCCTCATATCTGCTTCAAGGTCTTGATAAATTGTGGCATGCATTTTTGTTTTGTTTAGAATCCAGTATTCCCATGATACCTTTGTCTTTAATGAGTTTAATAAAGAACTCTGTCTCGTATTTCTTTCCAAACATACCGTGGCATCTTGAAATAATAATCGACTTTTACATTTACGCCAGCTGACCTGCAAATGCGAAAACTGTTTCCAAAATATTTCTATGTTTTGTAAAATATTCCTTTTTCGAATTGTGAGCCTCAACCTCATGCGAGCTTGAGAACTTCTTTGCAATATATGGGAGTTTTTGTGAAATTGACTTGTTTCCATTGGGCGTATTTTCAATTTGCGCAATTTAATGGAAACACGACTTCTGTGTATTTAAGTTCCTCTTTAGTTCACATTCATTGTCCGGGATTGTTCGTGTGTTGTGTTCGTGTGTTGTGTTTTACACGCGGTTCCACATCAGTTGCATGAGTTAGTTTTGTTTGAATAAATATCAACTTTAATTTTGAAACCATCTTCCTCTTCATTGGACTTCGTAAAACGGGACATGAATTTGGTCATGAACGAATCAGTGTTTTTAAACAAATCTTTACTTACTTCTCAATCATAATTCATGATTCCTATGAATCTGTTTAACACATGGTGGATTCATTCAGATATGCAGTTAATTTTTAAGCATTAAGATGTGTGTTATCCTTGTTGATGGAGCGGTAATGGAGCGATCTTTGCGCTAGAGCGAAAACAGACACTTCCAAAAAACCTGTTCCTCACTCCAGGCAAAATCATGTAACTCCTCTCACTCCACTGCACTGCAAACACACACTAGTGTGAGTAGTGTCTACTCTTCACCACTCTCTCTCTCTCCTGTTTCTATTTCTTTCCCTGATTTTGGCTGCCACATTTCTTTCCAACTACCTGATGGAGTGTTACAAATGATAGGTGGGCATAGGATAAACCACGGCACATCTAAAGGGGGAGCCCACACACTAAACCATGCATTATCATTAAACTTAAGAGCAGTCGTCATTTTAGCTTTTGCACAGTGGCCATTTAAATAACAATTCATGCAGGCAAAAATTCATAAATTAATGATTTATTCATGCATTTACACATCATTTATAAGAGGCGTTGAACACTTTGTAGTTTGTACTGCAATGCAAGTGCTGACTGGTGAGGGTATAGATAGATGATAGATAGATGTCTTCACTGACACACTTGGAGTCTTTAACCACTGCGCACCTGATGTGAGTTGCATTGGTAAAACTGGTTCTGAGGTTCACATTATCACTAGATCCCAATCACTCCACACAGAACATAACCCAGACAGCAACATAGTGTCGGCCCAGATCCGGCCCACATCTGGATCCCACGTGTGGATTCAACATGTACCAGATGTGGACTGTCTGGGAAGTCTAAAGGGTGAACAAAACTTAACATAATCCATTGGATTATTATTATTTATTTTTTTAAACAAATACATTACTCTTAAAAATGCTGATTTAGCATACCTGCATGTTTGTGGTTTTTCATTGATTAACCATTGTTTATTAAGATAATTATACTTATAATTATACAAATATTGCAGTGATTAATACTATACTAATGACCTATTAATCATCTACTAATGATCTGATTATCATTATACTAATGATATTTCATGATTTACTATTTTGTAAGATAACTTACAACACATATATAATTCATCATTGTAGTTCATTATTAACTTATGAATTACTTATAACTGAATTAATAAAACAACTAATCACTTAGAAATGTGAAACAAAATGTTATTTTTTTTTTTAGCATATCACTTATTAATCATTTATGTTTTGTAAATGATTAGTTCATCATAAACTAAAAACTTAAATGACTTATAACATTATTATAAAGTTTTACCTTTTTTAAATCCCCATGGGAGGAATAATAATAATAAAAAATATATTAAAAAATATATATAAATAAAAACGGCTGTACCAACACCAATGAAAAAAAAAGGGAGCAGGCACTTTTGCACTTTATTGCAAATTTTAGAACATCTGTCAGCCAATCAGAATTAAGAATTCTAGAGCACCGTGGTACAATATAAATTTATCCAGATAATTTTTAACAACCAATTTCTGTAATTTGGCAGAAATACATAGCAGGCTGACTCTGAAGAAAACAGTAATTAACAGTTTGTTTACTTCCATAATCTTGATGAAAGCTACCGAGCACCCAATTAATCAAAATAATCAATGTTTTCCAAAAACATTCATTTATTCATATTACTATAAAGATCAATTAGTGAGTTTTATAATGTCTAATATTTTTTTCTGTGTTGATTTAATTTAATTTTGCTCAATACCCAATAGGGAAATTAGATTTGTTATTTGTGATTTGCTACTTGCTATTGCTAATCTATGAAGCCCCCAAAGGGACATGGTGATGGAAAAAATATATATTTAAATGTTTTTTTTGCGTTCCCAAGAGAAACTTTGTGTTCACTCTAAAAACTTTTTGGTTCTTTGCAATGGAATGCAAAGTTTTTTCAGGGGAATGCAAAAGCTCTAATACGGAGCTTTAGTGTCAGAGGAAGGGACGTACTCATTGTAGAGAGCATTGGACTGGATAAAATATTTTCATCTGCTAAAAAAAAAAATAAGTCATCAAAATTTCTAGTCCAAGTGAAAGACTATATTCCAAAATCTTAAATCTGCTATAAAGTTAAAGCTATGATGTGCACTAGCATTAAGATGATCTCAAAGCTTATAGACACAGACCATACAAATCAGAATCAGAAAGAGCTTTATTGCCAAAATTGCTTGCACACACAATTCATTTTTCTTAGTAAATTAAGTTCCCAATGCACAAAGATAAACACAACAACAAGATACATAATAATTCAAATATGAAAAGTATAAGACATAGAATAGGCATATTCACGGAAATGCACATATTTAAAATTTACAGTATTACGGATAATAAATAAAAGTGAATTAACAAGATATTACACTAAACAGTGGGAGTATTGCAGTAAGAGAGGCCTTGGGAGGCATTTAACTGTTCGGAGGGAGATGGCCTGTGGAAGTAGCTCAGATGTTCTATTGCCCAGATGTTCTGAATCGCCGGGCAGAAGGCAACAGTTCAAATAGGTTGTGGCCAGGGTGATTGGAGTACATGTCCAGGAGGCTGGGCAGGGGAGCACCAATAACCCATTTAGCAGTCCGGACTATCCGAAGTAGTCTTCAAATGTCTGATTTGGGAGCTGAACCAAACCAGACAGTTATACTGAAGTGCATGAACTTAGTGAAGGCTGAATACCTCTTTCTCAATGCAGTCTATGTGGAACTCCCACTTCAGGTCCTGAGATTTGGTAGAGCCCAGGAACCTGAATGACTCCATGGTGGCCACAGTGATGTCCATTATAGTGAGTAGGGGGAGTGCTGGGGTGTTTCTCCTGAAGTCCACTATCATCTCCACTGTTTTGAGCGTGTTCAGCTCCAGGTTGTTATGACTGCACCAGACAGCCAGCTGTTCAACCTCTCTTCTGTATGCAGACTCATCACCATCCTGGATGAGGCTGATGACTGTGGTGCTATTTGCGAACTTCCGGTGCTTAACAGAGGGATCAGTAGAGGCGCAGTCGTTTGTGTAGAAGGAGAAGAGTATTAGGGAGAGCACACATCCTTGTGGAGCGCCAATGCTGATTGTGCGGGTGTTGGATGTGAATTTTCCCTCAGTGAATCCCCAGTGATTAGCTCACTGTCTGTAACTTCAAAAATAAAATAAAAACCTGTTTCTTGAATTTATGTTAATGTATAGATGATAAACAAACATTACTTTTATTTACCCTGAATATATTTAAATATATATATATACAGTATATATTCAACCCAGTTAACAATTAACGTCTTTCAGCGTTGAAATATGGTTGAAAACAAGTCGGTATGCCTTGGACTGGTTTACGACGTGATTTCAACTAAGTCGTTTCGGTCGGACTGTTTGCCTACGTGTTTTCAACTGATCATCTACAGGATAAGTCTGTTGTACATGCTAAAATAACGGAGAAAAACAAACTACCAAACCATGTTCATTATTATCTCAAATAAATGTAAAGAGTTTTACATATTCCATGAAGACATTGAAGATCGACCTGTTTTCAACGTTGAAAAGTCGTAATTAGACGTTGAAGATTTACGTCTATTCAACGTCTAATAGATGACTTTTTGCTAGCTGGGTAGCTTCATGCATTCTTTTTTATCAACACTTGAACACTTGTGAGTAAGTTTCATAAAAAAAATTCATTAAAAAAAATCAACATTTTGAGCAAAAGGCTGAGAAAATCTCGTTTTTGTAAGAGAGTACATCCAGATCGGATTCAGAACGATGATCGAATCATAAATGGAGTAAATTGAGTCCATCAACACCCCCAAATCTTCACAGTCCTATAGCTCAACCTGGGTCAACATTTCATTCGTTAACATTAGGCAGTTTTGGTTTACAGTATATGCTGTTTTATGTTGATGATCGCGTTATTTTACATATGCTATCACTTGTTTCTGCTTCTTCTTCACACGTCTTTTGATCTGGAGATTCCATGCCATTGTCGACTTTTTTCACCTTTGTCGCCACTGGCTTATGGCTTGCTTAGTTAGGGACATTTAATTTAATATTCAACTATTTTATTGATAGTGTGATATAGTGGCCTTTTATTGTGGCCAGCCTAAGGCACACCTGTGCAATAATCATGCTGTCTAATCAGCATCTTGATATGTCACGCATGTGAAGTGGATGGATTATCTCGGCAAAGGAGAAGTGCTCACTAACACAGATGTAGACAGATTTGTTAACAATATTTGAGAGAAATAGGCCTTTTGTGTACATAGAAAATGTCATGAAAAATGTGGGCAAAAACAAAAGTGTTGCATTTATAATTTTGTTCAGTATAAATAAAGGTGACTTGACTTGTTTTCATGCGGCTCCTTGCACACTATTATATTATGACCTTACAACACTTTTTACCATAGAGCATGGTTTGTAAACAAATTCATTTTGGAGTTTGCACCACTTAACCAGCTCCATATGTTCGGCTTTTCAGCATACTAAGCTTGCTCGGTAGCTCAGCTGGTACAGAATTGTACTTGTGATGCGGAGAACTCGGGTACAAATCCCGTGAAAGACAAGTCACGATAAAAGAGTTCAAAAACAGGCTAAAATGTCATGGTTACGATAGCGTTTTAATGTGACTTTTGCTTTTGTTAATACTATCGGGTAGGTTGAGGGTTTAGTGTAGGTGTATGTTATTTTAAAACGTGATTTAACTCACCGGACATTCAATTCAAAACTGTGGTTTGCAACGTACAAACAGCAATGTAATAAAATGTTTCCATTTCAGATTAATCTGTTCCGGAAAAAACTAAAACAAACTTTTAGCGACACTCACTGGACATTTCACTTTGAAACTGTAGCGAAATATGCGTGACGCAACATATTTAGCGTTTTGCAAAAATGTCAGCACAGGTATGTTTTTCTAATTAGCCTGGGCTGGGAGATTCAGTACTCTTTCAGAAGATACCTCATAGCGCCTCCTGCCATATAACAGTGAAAGCACGGAAATCAGGAAAATTTCGTCCATTGCAGGGGAGTGTTGTCTCATAAATGACGGAAATTTCCATCAGTAGCGGGGAAAGATTTAATAACTTCTGTTTTAGTGCCAGATATATAAGCTACAGACTGAGAAGGACAAGAGGTAAATCTCTGTATCCTTCAAGCTAGGATCACTTGATCTTAAAATCTGTCAGTGTTTGCTTGTATAATTGCATGCATACATCAGCAAAACTGCAGCTCTGACAATTTAAATAGTTGACCTTCAAAATGTGAATATCCTAGGGACAAACAGGCCTGATTTCAAATTATTTAACCAACTTTTGTCGTAAGTTTGAGGGCAGCCAAAATGATTGCAGTCAAATAATTTGTTATGCTTCTTGATAACACACACACTTATTTTGAACAGCCTCGTACCGCTACAGTCGGACGGACCGCACATCCCTCTTCCTAACGGCAGGCTCTGGCGTTTTCCATTTCTCAGCTGTCGTCCACTTTTAAAAACTCACGCACACTACTTGGCTGATCAAGTCACACACCATCAGCTAGAAAAGACTTTGCTTTTATCAGGCCTCCATCTTAATTACACTTTGCTCGTTAAATGCAGGAGCGTCTGAAAGAGGGTCCGGGCTTTCGTTCTTTTATAGATCTTTTGTGTGCGTGTGTGTGTGTCCAGTTTGAAAGAGCCAAAAGCTGAAGATGTGCTGAGGTTAAGCAGACATCAGCACTGGAGGGCCCATCTGCTGGGCCCTGTGGACGGGTCAGTGGCTTGATGAGGGCCGTTCGTAATGTCTAGCGCAGCAGGTTCTGTCAGAGGTCTCTGGATGGGTTGCTGTGACATGTCTTCTCTCAGCAGGGTGCGGACAGGAACCAGGTCAAAGCCAGCAATAACTGGCTGATCCGTGCCAGGACGTACCACCCTGCCCTGCCACTGCCACTGCCAAAAGTCATCTGCTCCACCAAGTACAAAAGAGGAGGAAGGAGGAAGGAGGCAAGGACAATCATGAGCGGGATATGAAAATAAAATAGCTGAGGTCAGTAGTTTGGGCGATTCCTCAAAGAAGTCCACTTTTGAATAATTGAAATCTTGAAAAATTCAACTTTCATCTGTGTTCATCTGTATCTGATTGCAAGTTTATATTTCTTAAAAGACCCCCTGTGGTGAAAATCAAGCTTGATTATTTGTCTATCTGGTGTTTGTAATGTGCTTTAAGGCAAACCATGTGCAAATTCATAAGTCAACACCATTGATGAGTATTTTCTCCTTAAAACTGCAGTGAACCAAAGACAGTCTCAAAAACACGGTTTGAAATCGCTGGTGTTTCTGACTTCGCAAACGACCTTGTAACCAATCACGTCAATGCCTGATCGTCAAGGAGGTTGGATTATGTTCTTGTTTGATGTTTCCTTAGTTCTATGTTAAATAAATACAATACTGCTTGTGTTTAGATCCTGCATCTGTCTTTCATTTGCAACCAGTTGTGACAATTATTATTATTATTAAATATCAAATACATTGATACAAAATTATTTTTCATTCTTGGGTAAATGTGAAATTATGAATTTCCCCATGAAGTTTATTTGAGAGGGTTAAAAAAGTCTATATTTCAAAAGTCTGCTATCTGGTCAAATTTAATACTTCAATACCAATAAATATGAAGGGCAAACTAATGATCAACAACAAGCAAAAACAGTTACACAACTATCATAATACATAATGCAGCCCTTTAAAATTAGAATTTTACACCAACATTTTAGACAATGTAATAAAACGCTGGTGCCCGGACATCATCCGAGACAAGTGAAGCAGAATGACCCTGTGTTTGAATGAGTTTTGGCACAGAGTTAATTCCCAGACCGCCCAAAACGAGCTGCCTTTCTGCACTGCAAATGTCCCACATATGCTTTATCAGTACAAGTGAGCAGTTGATAGTCTTTCCCACTCACCCGGTGATAAGAGAGCCTGCTGCTTTGCGGTATGTTCCCATCGCCTCTCCCTTGTCCCCCCTCTATCATTTCTATCCAGGCTGCTCGCAACCTGTTTTCCCAAGTGCCAGTGTCCAGGCCTCTTCTGAGGAAGGGTTTACTGTGTCTCAGCCCCTGGAGATGCTGTCCGTTTGCTGGCTGGAGGCCTAGTAACTGAGACTGGGCATCCAGCCCTCCCCTCCATGTGCTCGTTGATGTACTGGGGCCTTCCTGCCTGTCTATCATGCGAGTGAAGTTATGTCTCCTTCCTGCTTGAACGATCTGTCGACTGGGCAGAAGCGTGTCATCCGCCATGCAAAGTCTCCCATTTATGGCTGTTTTGTTGTATGCAGACAGATCCAAGCTGTGGTAATATTCATGCTAGGTGGTGACAAGGCCCCATGTGCCAGCAAACAGGCCAGACAAACTGGGCCATATGGAGGCTTAGCACACAGATTTTTGAGTTAGTCGTCTGTATTTCTTGTGGGGAATGCAAACATGTTGCCATGATTCCATCCTCTCTATATTATTTGCTTCGTTCTCAAGGGTGAACGTGCATGTAGAAAAAGAAATAGCTAATTGTTTCTGGACCCAATCACCCTCAAATGTAATTCTGAATCAGTTTCCAGCCTGAACATACATGCAAACATAAAAATACATTTGAATGTCCTTTTAAATCTCACCTAATCTCTCAAGCTGTTTTTGCCTAGTAAACTCCCACATTTACATTAAAGGTGGTATCAGTGATTTCAGGCCCAAAAATATTTTTGTCACATTCATCTAATCTTTCCTAACGATCCGCTAGCTGCCCGCCCCATAAGCATGCCGTAAAAAAACGCGTCTCTGTAGGCAGCCTAGGCTCTGAGATCTGCACACACAAACAAATGGTTTAGCCAAACACTCAAAACCAAAACAAATAGTGTTCCAACCAATCACCGACAGGGGGAGGGTGTTGTGAGGTTTTGAGCCAGATTTTTCTTCAGCTCTGACTTCGCGTGCAGCCGTGCACGAGCACAAAACCTCACAGCACCCTCCCCCTGTCGGTGATTGGTTGGAACACTATTTGTTTTGGTTTTGAGTGTTTGGCTAAACCATTTGTTTTTGTGTGCAGATCTCAGAGCCTAGGCTGCCTAGAGAGACGCGTTTTTTTTGACGCCATGCTTATGGGGTAGGCAGCTAGCGGATCGTTAGGAAAGATTAGATGAATGTGACAAAAATATTTTTGGGCCTGAAATCACTGATACCACCTTTAAGCATAATGTCAATACTGTGCTCAATTTAATCTATTTTCTTGACTGCTTGCCTGACCATCTTATTTATTGGTGAAATTATCAAATTTGTTCAAGTTTCCCGCTACTCACCAGTTTCCATGGACAGTAATCCATCATCACAGCTGTTTGTTATTATGATCATCACCATTGTTTATTGTCTGGTATTGTCACGTTATCACGCTGTTTCGTGTTGTCAGCGCTCATTTAATAAATCCTGTTTGGAATTACAGAATCTTCTTCATTGGACTAAGATGTTACACTAAGACATATTATTTGGATATGTATATGCATGTTATGTAAGTAGTCTGCTATAGTGTAATAAAGACCTCATTGATTTACATAAAAGTTATCAGAATTTCATCTTACTTTATATGTCAGGCTTAGGTTAAGACACTATTTTAAGAAATTAAAGTTTCTTTATGAACATTTATTGTATTTTTATTTTATAAATTCATATGGACTTGTTTTGGATAAATCATGGTTCATATTGACGTATTTCCACCAAAGAATTTAGTTCCCTTGGTTTCCTGACTGCTCGTTTTGAGCATATCTTACTCAGATCAGGATGCTGATGTATCTGTCCTAGGTGACCTGATGTCTTGTTTGTTGTGCGAGGCTGTTTGACGTGATTGAGAGGATGCAGTACTGCAAAATCCTCCAGGCCTGTTTTTGAAGAGACCGATTTAAACACAGTGAGCTTTTCACACGGCTTCCTGGTGCTATTGTTTCAGAAGACATGAATCTACCTGGCAGCTACTGTTTTTAATGTATGACTTGAAGACATGCATGGTTTGACCTTCTAAAGTCCATAGTGCACACTAGTGATCAACTCCATATAGGCCAAGACTTTTATATTCAGTTAGAGTCGGCCACTTCATCTGCTGATTCCTTGACCTTCACTATAAAGGAAAGTCTTCTTTTTTATAGCATGCAGGGTAAATCTAGTAAACCTCGGGTATGGTCAGGAGTTTGGACTCGTGTCAGAGCTGTGGGGCAGCAGTCATGCACATGCACATGATCAAGACATCTATGGGCCACTGAGCTCCCGTGGGGATGCAGGTTCAAGTGTTGACTGTGTTGTTTCCTGATCCCATATATATTCCATCTCTCCTGGTTCATTTCCTATTAACCTTTCTTGTCCCATCTCAAATAAGCAAATGGAAAAGCCCCAAAATCAAACAAAAAAGGACCTCCGACTAGTTCTTCTACCCAAGCATTGAGACCATCATTGCATAGCACAAAATAATATAGCCTACTGTTTATATACCACTGTGGTTAATCTCTGTCAGATGTGTCACATTAAATAAATAGCCCTTCAGCAATAACCTTTACGCAGATGAGACCCCAGTTACATTGTTTAACGTGTATTATACTAAGAAAAGTGACATTTTCAAGATCTTGAATGGTTTATTGGTTTATTACTGATAATATTGCAAGTCATACTCTGAAGATTATCTTACTTTGTTGTATGTAATTCTATGCTGTTCACCACTGTTTCCCAAACCAGCATGATCATGTTATAAAGTAAAACCTACAAGCTTAATGGGGCCAATAAGATTTTCTTTGCTTTGGTTTTTAGGAAGACAGGGCACATTAAATTGACAAAAGTGACTGTAAAGACATTTGATGTAACAAAAGGTCGCTGCACAGCTGTTTTCAACATTGACAATAATAAGAAATGTTTCTTGAGCGGCAAATCAGCGAATGATTTCTGAAGGATCATGTAAAGATGCTGAAAATTCAGCTTTGACCTCAGACTTTTTTACTGGTATGTGTTTGCATATGTAACCTAGATTACTAATGCTCATATAAAAGCTATGAAGAAAAAAAAAGAAAGAAAAGAAAATGATGATGTACATATGAAAATGTTTACTACTTCATTTTAATGTTTAAGTAATTAAATATTGCTGAAGAAATAACAGTAAATGTAACAAACTACAAAAATTAATAAATTGAACAACTCGGATATTGCACATCTAATATTTAAATTCACAAATGTAAAGATTCGACTATCTGGTAAAGATATACATTTGTTATATAAAAGTGAGTGTTTGAACAAAATTTGGTGATTAACTTAATAATTATGAATGGAAAATACCACATAGCCTACACAAACAGAAATGGACTAATAATAAACCTAACATTATATTATTTAAAATTGAACATAAGCATTATATTGAGGCCTTAAAAGATGCAAGAAATAAAAAAGCAAAACGGATACAGATTTTTTTTATCCTTTTCTTTTTGAAATTTTTTGTAAGTTATCCCCTGTATATTTTTTTTCTTCTCATTTGTTTTTATTGTTTTTGTCTGTTTCCTTTGACGCTATTATGAATATATTAGATATACATTGTGAGTGAATACATTGTGATCCTCTGTGTATTTGTTACTGTACTGTCATGCAATAAAAAAAGTATCTCGAAACAGAGTGAAGCGAAATAGCAGCTGGAGTAGTGATGCATGTCGTCTGACGAAAACTGCGTTAGAAATTATTTTCTTTGATTCATCTGAGATCATTTCTGATCATTATCACTTTATTCTTGGTGAGTGAGTTCATAATCTACCTTATTTAGTTATAGTTTGTGTATTGTTTAGTCTTTTGTGTTCTTAAATGATACTGTGCTTATAATTCTTGAGAAATATGTTTAGAAAATGTGATTAAAGTGATACATTAACTGTTGATTTGCTGTTTAAAAGAGCTTATGTAAGGACTTTATGAGTGTAACGTAGCTCACGTGGAATTTTTGCTAACCATGCGGGCTCGTGCAACCTATAAGCTAATTGAGTGCATATACATCAATTTAAGACGTCATTTCTTCATTATGAGCCCATAATTGTTTTTCTATTTGGGTTAAAGAGGGAAATAAGCACTAGTAAATGTGTATATATTCATTATGAAGGATTTGTTGTGAGGAATTATCATTTGAAGTGTTAATGTTGTTAAAAGAGAATTAATTGTAATTAATTGTTCTTTTTCTGCCTTGTCTTCGCATGGTTGTCTTCACATGGTTGGGTTATTTTGTGAATTGTTTATTGAAGCTGTCATTTTGTTTTGTTTTTTCCTTTCTGTTGTTGTTTTTCCCCAACGTAAACAAGTTAATACAAAGAAATATAAAAGAGAAACATACTTACCTTTTCAAATATAATCCTGTCTTCTGTGGTTATCTCCCTTGTCTTGCTGCAACTCTGGCTCAAGAGCAAACGTAGCCTTCTGATCTGGTCCGAGACATTAAAAAAGTGGTAAACACTTAGACTGGACACACGCTACACATACTATGTATCTACTTTGTGTGTGTGACAACACTCTGGTGTGGCGGCCATGACTTGACAAGACTTGAGTGGAGTTACACAAAACAAAACCCAAAACAAACCATGACTCAAACAACACGAACACAGATCAAAAGTATATATTTTTTTTTATTAATAAAAAAATTAAAAGCGCATTTAACAAAAAACAACACGAACACGGATCAAAATATATATTTTTTAATTAAAAAAGTTAAAAAATAACTAGTTCTAGATTGACATCTACTAATGCTCACTCATACAGTGGTAGACAACAGTATAGTTTGAAGCTGTAAAGCTATCTGAACTATGGACATATACGAATAATTAAATTCCTCTTTTTTTAGACATGAGATACTTCTTTTTTTTTATGTTGTGAAGCAGTTGCTTTTCAGCAGGCTTCTGTAATCCACAGGTGTGCAATATCCACAAAGTAAAAAAAAAAAAAAAAAATATATATATATATATATATATATGTATATGCAGGGCCGGCCCGCGGCATAGGCGGTATAGGCAAATGCTAGGGGCGCCACTCATCCATAGGGGCGCCAGAATGAGTGAACGAGTGAATTTTTTTTTTTTTTTTACATTTTTTTTTTTTTTTTATATAATATTTTTTTAAAACCATTAATTCAAAATCCTCCAAAAAAAAAAAA
>FLSR01004869.1:5107766-5120135 GCA_900092035.1 Leuciscus waleckii | reverse complement strand
TATTTTCTAATAATATAAATCTTCTTTACTACCACTTTTTATCAATTTAACACATCCTTGCTGAATAAAAGTATTGATTTATTTGAAAAAAATTATAATAATAATTACTGACCAGTAGTGTATATTTATTGTTGTTACAAAAAAGATTTCTATTTTTTTTATTTTATTTTTTTTATTCATCAAAGTATCCTAAAAAAGTATCACAGGTTATGAAAAATTATTAAGCAGCAGCACTGTTTCCAACTTTGATAATGAATCATCATATTAGAATGATTTCTAAAGGATCATGTGATAGACTGGATGTCACATGTGACACTGAAAACTGGAGTAATGATCCTGAAAATTCAGCTTTGCATCACAGAAATAAATGATAATTTAAAGTATAACAAATTGAAAACCAATTATTTTAAATTGTAATAATATATTTTCTGTATTTTTGATCAAATAAATGCAGGCTTGATGAGCAGAAGAAACTTCTTTCAAAAACATTAAAAATAGTAATGTGTCCAAACTTTTGGCCTGTACTGTAATACACGTTTTATTATATATGCAAAATAATCATACACACACACACATATTATGTAAACACAAACTTTTATTTTGGATGCGATTAATTGTTGTCCAGCACTAATAAATATATGTTTAACTCTGAACACAAGCATGAGCCAATGAGAAGTGCAGAATGCAGCCTAATTTAAATATGTATGTATTTTCAGATATCGTGTGCTACTTTAACACATCATGATTCGTTCGATTAGCATTCAGTTGATTATTAACCAGAATCGATTAAGCACTAAAGTACAGACAAAACATAAATAAGATTAAGCAACTATGAAAATGCAGATTAGAGTGATTGAATCGTTCACTGAACCGTGTGTGTGTGTGTGTGTGTGTGTCCTGCAGCTGATGGACCTGAAGCTGACGGTCAGCGGTCTGGAGAAAGAAAGAGATTTTTACTTCAGCAAACTCAGAGACATTGAGCTGGTGTGTCAAGAGCACGAGAGCGACACGAACCCCGTCCTCGGCAAAGTCCTGGAGGTCCTCTACGCCACAGAGGTGACGTGCATTGAAACACAGGCGCTGTTACTGCAATGCATTGTGGTCAGTTAGTGCGACTAAACATGCTATTAATGTAATTCATTTAACCATGGCATGACATCAGATTTATGAAGTATTGCATTTTTGTTTTGTTTTGTTTTTTGTTTTACACATGACGTCATAAACAGTGACCACACACACCAGGGTTCGTACAAGGTGACTTGAACTTTGGAAATTTTACTCCTGGGAAAACCCCTGAAAACAGTCATAATTATGAAGAAATTCTTGAAAAGTGCTTGAGTTATTGAAAGACAATATATGGGAAATTGATTTTTAATTTTAATGGCAATAAGATTTTAAATTGTATTGATAAAACGATCTTTTCACACAGAATTAACGCCTCAGTCCGTCTGATATAGAGGCGTTTCACACGGTTATGAGTGTGATATTGCTCATAAAGATCTGAGTATATGATAAATCATTTATTCTTCAAGTCAATCATACATTCATGAAGAAAAACTCAGTTTAATAAAGAAAGCGATATCTTTATCATCGCATCCTTTCAATGGTTAAAGTTAAAGTGCTGCACTTTGGTTTATTTTTAGTTACCTTTTTTTCTAATTTAAAAGATAATAATGAAATCTGTGCGAGCCCTGACAAACGTAACGTTTATTCATATTTGGTTTGTTTTTCAGGATGGTTTTGCGCCTCCGGAGGATGAAGAGATTGACGATCAGCCACGAGATCAGGAAGAATACTGATCAATCCTCTTCTTTCTCACTGCATCATTCTCTCTCTCTTTCTCACTCTCTCTTCATCCTTCCTCCATGCTGTCTCTCTTTTCTCTCCCTCTCTTTTACACTCCAGCAGACACCGGGGGCGTGGCGTGATAGGCTAATAGACAGAGTAGGGGCGTGTCTATGCTAATGAGGTGTGAATTCATGCAGTGACGCTGATGTTTTATTGGCTGTGGGTTTTAATTAAGAGTCCAGATGACTCGAGCACTGAACCTGAACCTGAATGAGGATGCAGTGACACTTTCACATACTTTCTCACACACACACACACTGATGTTTTGCGGTGCTGATGTAGCTAACACACACACAGCCAAGGTTATTGACTAACAGTTTTTTATTTGGGCTCCAATCAGCTAATTTATTAGAGTTTGATGCTGATGGGTTTTTTTTTTTATATATATATATAAATATATATATTATTATTTATTTTTATTTTTATTTTTTTTCTCCTTAACTTTAGAAGGGTTTTTAGTTGCAATGAATTAAGTGGACAGTGTATGGAAACCGATGGAAACTTGTTTCCGCCAAGGAATTAAAAAATAAATGGGTAATTGTAACTTCATATCGCATAATTCAGACTTTATTTTTCTTAAAGTTTTGATTTTTTTTTTAAATGCAAAATTTCAAGGTGATAACTCGCAATTTCACTATTTAGTTTTTTATTCTGTGGTGAAAACAAAATATACTATTGAAGCTTGTTTCCGCCATTGAATAAAAAAATAAAGGCAATTTTTTCATATCGCCCATTGAATAAAAAAATAAAGGCAATTTTTTCCATATCGCAATTTTTTTTTTTCTTGCAATAGCGAGTTTATTTTTCGCAGTTCTATTTATAACTTGCAATATTACGATTTTTTTTTTTTGTCTTGTAATTGCAAGAAAAAAGTCAGAATTGCAAAATATAAACTTGCTATTGCAAAAAAAGTCAGAATTGCACATTTTTAAATCGCTATTGCGAAAAAAGACAGAATTGCTCAATTTGAAATCACTATTGCGGAAAAAAAAGTCAGAATTGCGAAATATAAACTCGCTATTGCGTGGAAAAAGGTAGAATTACAAAACAAAAACTCACTATTGCGAAAAAAAGTCAGAATTGCGAAATATAAAATCGCTATTGCGTGGAAAAAAGGTAGAATTACAAAACCAAAACTCGCTATTGCGAAAAAGTCAAATTACAAAATATAAACTCGCTATTACGAGCAAACAGTTAGAATTGCGAAATACTGTATAAACTCGCCTTTGCGGTAAAAATTGCATGAAAAAAAAAATCTGAATTGTGAGTTATTAACTTGCAATTGTGAGAAATAACGTCTGAATTTTGAGATACAAAAAGACACAATTACTTAATTTTTTTATCCCGTGCCAGAAACAAGTTTCCCTAGAAAGCTTCTCTGATAGTATCCCAGACAGGCTGAATCCACATCTCTCCTGATCCGGGTGTGCGTCTGCTGTAGAGAATGCATTCACAATCACACCAGGATCACATGTAGAGAAAGTACACTTAGTCTTATGTTGACTTTACAATCGCTACGACACATTTCCTCCAAAACGTGGGTCACTTTCTCCAAACTCTTCCCAGCTTTCAGCCTTTAATTTCACATTCAAAACCACCAACACACTTCATGTCTCAAAGCCATTCTTCCAGAACACTAGCAGAGGGTTAGCGCACTTTTCCACTCATTACACACTAACAACAGGAGCATTACACACTGATTGCTTGTGTTAATGTTCTTAACCAGAATAACACTCTACTGTTTACAGTTCACTGCTGTTTGTTACATAGCGCATGTTTACATTAAGTCAAATATTGATCAAATCCCCTTTTGTGTAGATAGTAATGAAACTGAACCTGTAGGTGTTCACATACACCTAATGTTGTAACAGCATTTCATCTTTTAGATTCGGAAAACTGTGTAAATGTTACAAATAATTCAGTTTTTCTTTAGTTTTGCTGGTGTTTGAAATGTATTCGTGTAATTTGACAGATGTCGTCATTGAATGCATTTCGTGCCAAAGCGATTAATAATCCTCAGTTCATAAACTGTGAAGAGTTTTCCATATAAAAGTGACCGAGAAATGTGTCCTAGTGACTGTAAAAAACTGTTGAGTTTGTGTGTGTGTGTGTGTGTGTGTGTGTTTTCTCAGTTATTTTGCTGATAAATCATTATTATTAGTGCAGGTGTGAGAGTTTTATTTATTTATGAACAACAGTAAGGACAACTAACACTAAATGAGAATGGCAAAGAAAAGCATTACTAATGTTTAACTGACTGACGACATGGAAGAGAGTTTTTTAGCTGCTATATTTTAATTTAACGTGTTTGTTTGATCGCACAGAGATCACAGGTTGAGTTTGATTGACAGGACCTGTGGCATTAACCCTTTCACCCCTGCTGTCGAATGCAAACAGGCATCCATTTGGAGTTTTACTATGTAAAATAAAAATGTGTGCGGGGAATGAAAGACACGCGTGTTCACTGCTTTATTTTTCAATCCACTCTTCCCATAGATATATAGACATTGATAAATGGACAAATAATAATAAAGAGAGCACCCGCTTTAGATATGTGAACGTATATGTATGTATATGTACATCTATGTTTATATATCTATGGCATCCGCTATAATGTATCATAGAATATGTATATGATGTTTGAAAAGGTCAAAGCGATGAACATGAGTTTTGCTGTGTAGTTTTACTTTGTTGAGGGAAAATAAAACGTAACAATTGAGCTTAATTAAGGTTTTTGTTAAGATGCAGTGACCGGGAAATATTATAACGTGAAAAAAAAAATCATATTTCAAAATAAAATTAAGTTTTTATAGAATATATTGAATGAAATTCAGTTCAGATTAATTAAAAGTTGAAACGTCTTGATCTTGTGAAACCGAAAAGTACCGTTTTTTTCATAACACATCGATAAACGCGAATGCATATTCAAAACTACACATGCGCAGAAGCAACGCAGAATCGCGTTCGCGAGGAGTCACGTGCTGCTCAGCGGCGCTTCCGATTGGTCAACTAGCTTTGCTATGCGGCCGTGCTAGCAGGTTTACTGCGATATCAAGATTACTACATTAATATTTCCAGACTGGTGGATAAGGATTTGTAATACATGTCAGTTATGTTTAGTATGTTTTCATGGAATTATATACTAAACAGACAGCACTACTAGTAAATTCAGCCGCGGAATGGTGTAAAATAAAACTTACTATTAGTATTAGTTACTCTCGCTTGGCCGGAAGTACCCAGAGTGGATGCGCTGAAACAGGAAGTAGTTCCTCTCACAGCAATCAGACGTGGCATAAGAACCGTTGGTTTGATCCGATAAACACTGTTGATTATAAAGCATCATTTAACAAGTTCAGATCGCGATTATGGCCTCTGGTGTGGGGAAATGGGAAGTGGTGAAGAAAGGAAAGAAACAGAATGTCAGCAGCGGCTCCGGAGGAAAAACTCAGGACAAGAAACCAGGCAGGAAAGCTCTGAGAGAGGCCAACCTGAGCCAAAACCGTAAGAACAACACTCAAACACAGCAGAAACACGGGCGGGTGGTTCCTCACGGGACACACGGCTGGTAGATCGGTGTATTAGTAATACTTCTGCACAGAAGCAAAGAAATGCCATCGTAATATACTTTATAAATCACTTGACACTGACAGCGATCGTGATTTTCTTTGAAGCATCTCAGAGAAACGCTATAAGCTAACGGGAGTCATTCATCTTATTTATCATTTATTAATCAGCATATTACCACTGTCAGTGAATGTTTGTGAGACTGGGTTAGTTTGATGAGTAACTGTGAGGTAAACACGAGCAGATTACAGTAAAACTCTGAGAGATTCAAACCCAAACAGGTCATCAGCAGAGACTGACTGACAGCGACCCACTAATGCTCATAATATATTATTTAAGGAAATAAATTGGCTAATGCACTTAAATTCAGTATTTATGTAAAATATATTTAACTCAATATTTAGTTTGCTTCTCAGATGAAATGATCTTATTCAAGGATGTTTCGATATTTTTATTGCATTGTTTTACATTAATTAAATTATTTTTAAATATATATTTGTTATTTTATTATTAGCATTGATGTACAACATAAAAATAACCAAAACAGAAAAAGTGCATATATACATATACATATATACAGAGTCATGCTAAGAAAGCTAATTTGAAATCGATACTAAAATGACAGCGATCAGGATGTCTGTGTGTGTGTGTGTATTTATGTATGTCAGTGAAAGTGTGTGAGAGAGAGAGAGCTACATATGACATGATGTACGTTTTGTTTGTGTTATTATTTATATATAATATGTTAATGCTTAGGTAACATTGTCATACACAGTCATGCTAATAAAGCTAATTTGAAATTGAAAATTTAAATTGAGTGTGAGAGAGCGAGAGAGTTTGTGTGTGTGTGTGTGTGTGTGTGTGTGTGTGTGTGTGTGTGTGTGTGTGTGTGTGTGAGAGAGAGAGAGAGAGAGATCTCTCATCTCAGCGTCTCTCTCTCTCGCCTCAGCGTCTCTCTCTCTCATCTCAGCGTCTCTCTCTCTCGCCTCAGCGTCTCTCTCTCTCATCTCAGCGTCTCTCTCTCTCGCCTCAGCGTCTCTCTCTCTCATCTCAGCGTCTCTCTCTCTCGCCTCAGCGTCTCTCTCTCTCATCTCAGCGTCTCTCACTCTCTCTCTGTGCTTCCAGACGTGATGTCTGAGACAATCTTCGACGGCTTTGAGAAGATGAAGAAGCAGAACAAGGAGCAGTTCCTCCTCCAGCCGCCGAGCTCAGCAGAAGAAGCCCAGCGCCGGGAAACAAGCCAAGAAACCCCCCGCCAACGGCAGCTCCAAACACACTCAATACAAGACACTGGAGGAGGCCGTCAAAGCCGTGAGTACACACACACACACACACACACACACGTCTGGTTTACTATCCTTGTGGGGACTCTCCATAGACACAATGGTTTTTATACTGTACAAACTGTATATTGTGTCTCCTTACACTAACCCAACCCCTAAACCTACCCATCACACACACACACACACACACACACACACTAAACCTACCCCTCACACACACTAAACCTACCCATCACACACACACACTAAACCTTACCCTCACACACACTAAACCTACCCCTCACACACACACACACATGTGTGTTTAATGTGGGCTTATGAAATCTCACCCTTGCGTGTGTGTCTGTCTCTGTGTGTGTGTGTGTGTGTGTGTCTCAGCTGGACGTGGTGGAGTTGAAGCAACAGCTGGAGAAAAGTCAAAGCCTGTTTCCCGAGAATCCTTCGGTCTGGGTGAAAGATCTCGCTGGATACCTGAACTACAAGCTCCCGGCCCCGGAGTCAGACCCCACGCTCAGCAGCTACGCCCACGGTGTGTGTGTGTGAGGGAGTATAATCACAGGACGACCTGGAGAAATGTTGCGTTTCCCATTCAAATATTTGAACAGCATTGATGACAATCAGGAATGTTTGATGAGCAGCAGATCAGCGCGTCAGAGTGAACACATGTGGAAGAAACAGGAACCAGCTTTAAAGGATTCGTTCACTTCAGAATGAAAATCTCCTGATAGTTTACTCACACACACGTCATCCGAGATGTTCACGTCTGTCTTTCTTCAGTGGAAAAGAAATGAAGGTTTTTGAGGAAAACACTCCAGGATGTTCCTCCATATAGTGTCCTCAATGGGGTCCAACGGGTCGAAGGTCCAGATGTGAGTTTCAGTGCAGCTTGAAAGTCTCGACACGATCCAGCCGAGAAATAAGAGTTTATCTAGACAAACCAGCGGAATTTTATAACAAAATACACATTTATATACTTTATAACCACAAATGCTGGTCTTCCACTAGCTGTGATGCGACACACATTACGTCATCAGGTTGAAAGGTCACGCGTGACGTAGGCGGAAGAGCCGACCCAGTGTTTATAAAGTGAACATGCAAAGACTGAGTCAAACGCCATTTACTAAATAAATAAAAGGTAAAACAACGATGTCGGATGATTTTGAAGTTGAAAGAGGAAATGCCTACATCAGGTGACCGCCTGTCCAGCGTGATGACGTAATGCGTGAAGTCGTGGACGTGTAAGACCAGCATCTGTAGGTTAATATTATATAAATGTGTATGTTGTTGTAAAATGTGGGCTGGTTTGTCTAGATAAGACTCTTATTCCTCGGCTGGATCGTGTCGAGACTTTGAAGCTGCACTGAAACTCACATCTGGACCTTCAACCCGTTGGACCCCATTGAGGACACTATATGGAGGAACATCCTGGAGTGTTTTCCTCAGAAACCTGAAGAAAGACAGACGTGAACATCTCGGATGACGTGTGTGTGAGTAAACTATCAGGAGATTTTCATTCTGAAGTGAACGAATCCTTTAAGTTTTCGTTACAAGCTGTTGTTCACACATGGGCAATAAAAAAGTGATTAATACGAGAAGATTCTTGCATAACCCCTTTAAAAAGAACAAAAAAGCAATATGACTTTTTGGACCAAATCCAGCGTCACCCTCTGAACGTCACGACTCCATTGGCTGATCTGTGTCCTGAAGGAAAACTGTGTTTTTGCAGATCTTATCTAATGCTGTTTGTGTGTCTAGATTACCCATACTGCCTTGCTGGGAAGGAGCTGAAGGCTATCATTAAAAACCTGCTGGGCAAATGTTCGGACGCGCTGCCCGAGTTCTTCGACCACTGCGTGTTCACCATGATCCGAGAGCAGGACCGACAGCCGAGTGAGTGGAGTCACGTTCACGTACCGTACTCTCTGACTGCTTGTTCGGCTCGGCTGTGTTTAGTGGTCATGTGGTGTGGCCAGATTCCATGTGTGTGTGTTTGTCTCCGTTGTGTATTAGATGTGTGTGTCAGTTACAGGAATAATGACTCTTCTGTCACTCACTCTCTCTCTCTCTCTCGACCGTTTCCTTCAGTGATGTTCTTGCTAGACCTGATCAATCATGAACTTTGTGCTGATTAACTGTCATACAAGTAATTGTGATTAATGATATATATATATATATATATTAGGGATGCACAATATATCGTCCATCATATCGGTATCAGCTGATATATGTTCATTTGTGATGTTATCGTTATCGGCCTGATAATAAAATCTGGCCGATATATTAAAGCCGATAAATAATGTATTATCTCCTTCAGCTGAGACACTTCAGATGTTCAACATGATGGATTTGAATCACTTCCAAAAGGAAAATACGGTTCAGTGCAAGTCTGTCATATCGGCTACATAACATTATAATGTGAACATCTTTATAATTGTGTGTGTGTGGGACATGACTTTTGTTTTTGTAATCATCAGGCTCTCAAAAATGATATTGATCAATATATCGGTTTTTGGCTTTCAAATACAAAGAATAATCGGTATCGGCCAAAATTTTCATATCGGTGCATCCCTACTATACTATACTTCATAAAAATGTGTACATGCTTTCATAGACAGTCTGGGATGGTTCCCTTTTTTTTTTTTTTAAGTTTGGTAAAAAGTTTTTCAACCTTCAAAAAAAAAAAGTTTCGTTACAAGTTGTTCACACTGTCAATACAAAAAGCAATTAATACATGACATTTTCTTACATGCAACCTTTAAACGTTTTTAAAAATGTCTCTTATTTGAATGGCAAAATGTGCTCAATTCAGTTAAACTGCACATTTATTGCAGTTATCTCTAATAATTGTTTCTGCTGCTTTGGCAGGCGAACCTCTGCATGGATACAGGATGTGTATTCAAGCTCTCATGCAGGACAAACCCAAGATCGCCACGCTGAACCTCTCCGACGTGAGTCCAGCTCTTCATACACCATGATCAAACTCAACCGGGCCATTCAGATGCTCCATTAGATTTCGATTTGATTTTGATTTGAGATTTTTTCCGATTCAACTCAAATGAATATAGTTCATTATAATTTAATACAAATCCTATATTTTTTTTTTTTTTAAAGAACAGTGAACATAAATTTACAAGTGGTTAATTTATAAAAAGAAATTAAGAGCCACAAACCTGTACATTCAACTTTTTATTTTTGGCACTTTAAAACAAAACCCAACTCTATATTTCAAATGCATACAATGAATAGACAGGATTTTGATGCAAGAGGAAAAATTGATGCTGAAAATTGGACAAGTCAGAACCGTCGCACGCCTTGATCAAACAGGATCAGGTTATCTTATGTTTAAGATTAAACACAAATAAAATCTCCCAGCATTACTGTAACATGCAAGCCTATGAGAAGTGGAGGAAAACTAACACTGGCTTCTGGGTGATGGATAAATAAATATGGAAAATAATAGATTCGTGGCGTTTGAGAATCGATTTTGAATCGACCACATTTTAAAAAACAATTAATTGAAAACTCAAATTAATAGATGCTCTTATGACACAGTTGACTGAGGTGTGTGTGACCTCTCCACAGCACCTGGAGCTCCTGCGCTCGCATCAGAACCGGCCCATCACGTGCCTGACCATCATGTGGGCGCTGGGACAGGCGGGCTTCTACGACCTCGGCCAGGGCATCAGAGGTGAGACGTATGGAGAAATCATGGAGAAAGATCTGCTGATGTGTGTAACTGCACTCTCTCTGGGGACCGAACACGACCAGCAAGACTGAAACTTATGAACTTTATGCTGCGTTTCCTCATTGCCCTCTGAAAGGCCTCTTGCTTCTTGCACCAAATGCACTCATAACTTTTAAGTATTCTGTGCGTAAATCACAATCTCGATTCAAACACCCACGTGATCTCATTCCTAAATGACAGTGATTCGGCTCTGTCTGTCGGTAGTGATCAAAATAGAGGAAATCACCTTTTGAAAGTAACTTGACGCTTCAAATAAAATTAGTTTTAATTACATTGTTAACCAGTAGGTGGAGACAAGTGACTAATGATTCAATGCCAAACATTTATTTTAACAATCAAGAGATTCGTTCAAAAATGCTGATTCATCCAGTACTGAAACAAATGAAGACTACGAGTGAGTCATTGAATCATTTATTCAAGAGATTTGTTCAAAAATGCTGATTCATCCAGTAATGAAACCAAACGAGTGAAGACTACGAGTGAGTCATTGAATCATTTATTCAAGAGATTCGTTCAAAAACGCTGATTCATCCAGTAATGAAACAAATGAAGACTACGAGTGAGTCATTGAATCATGTATTCAAGGGATTTGTTCAAAAATGCTGATTCATCCAGTAATGAAACAAATTAAGTCTTTATACGACATTTAATCATTTGTTCAAACAGATTAAAAATAAAGTTTAAAAAAAGTCATGATTCTGAGTTTACCCAGAAAGTGCAGCTGTAACGTCCAGATAATTCATGAAATGACCGGTTTGTTGTTGTTGTTGTCGTCCTGTAGTTTGGTTGGGAATTATGCTTCCCGTTCTCGGGATGAAAGCGCTCTCTGCGTACGCCGTCGCTTATCTGGAGCGACTCCTCACGTAAGTCTTTACCAGATCTTTACTTTCAGTCTGGAAGTCCTGGACTATCTGAGCAGAAGCTCAGGGTTTGTTGTATCCGTGTTTCAGGCTTCATGCCAACCTGACCAAAGGATTCGGGATCATGGGGCCGAAAGAGTTCTTCCCGCTGCTGGACTTTGCTTACATGCCCAAAAACGCCCTGTCACAAAGGTAAGGCACTTTATGTGAGTCATTGAATCATTCAAGAGATTTGTTCAATCGTGCTGATTCTTCCATTAATGTTACGAGTGAGTCATTGAATCATTCATTCAAGAGACTTGTTCAAAAACACTGACTCATCCACTAATGAAACAAGTGAAAACTTCACGAGCGAATCTCTCTGAGACGCACTAGCGATCAGGCGGCCGCTGAGGTGTGTGTGTTGGTTGTTTCTCAGTCTGCAGGAGCAGTTGTGTCGGCTTTATCCGCGACTGAAGGTTCTGGCGTTCGGAGCGAAACCCGAATCGACACTGCACACGTACTTCCCATCATTCCTGTCACGAGCAACGCCGAACTGCCCTGATGCCATGAAGAAAGAGGTGCGACACATCAACTAGCCTTATCAAATTTAGTTTTTTTTTTTTCACATTCCATTTAATTTTTTTCCTCCTTAATTTTTTTTCCCCCACATTCCGTTTTATTTATTTTTTCCCACGTTCTGTATTATTTTATATTTCCAGGTTCCGTTTTATTTATATTTTCCCACATTCGTTTTATTTTATTTTTCACATTCAGTTTTTTTTCACATTCAGTTTTTTTTTCTCCTTAAATTTTTTTTCCCCACATTCCGTTTAATTTATTTTTCCCACGTTCTGTTTTATTTTATATTTCCACGTTCTGTTTAATTCAATTTTCCACATTCCGTTTTATTTTATTTTCCACATTCCGTTTTATTTATATTTTCCCACATTTCGTTTAATTTATTTTTCCCACTTTCCGTTTAATTAATTTTTCCAAATTCTGTTTCATTTTATTTTTCCACATTCCGTTTTATTTTATTTTCCAACATTCCGTTTCATTTTCTCCCAAACGTGTATATATATATATA
>FLSR01004869.1:5096557-5107647 GCA_900092035.1 Leuciscus waleckii | reverse complement strand
CTGAAATTCTATGTTTTCAACTTTTATTTTCTGGATGCTGTGGAAATGAAATGCTGTGTTTTCCGTTTTAATATTTTCTGGATTCTTTGTTTTTTTATGATTATAAAAATCTTTATTATCAAAAATAGTTGTAATCAAATAAATGCCTGAAACCTCAACTTTAATCTTTTAAAATGCAATCAAATGAAATTTGGACATTTCCTTTCTTTTTTTGGCAAACAAAGTGCGACATAACAGAGGTTTAATGCTGTAATTCAAACTTGGATTAAATCAAATGAATACATAAAATTTAACAATTTAAATAATCTTTTAAAATGAATTTTGTACAATTCCTTTTACTATTTTATTTTATTTATTTATTTTTTTGGCATACAAAGTGCTTCACAACTGTGGTTTACTGTTTAAATCAGTTACCTGCAAAAAATAGTGATTCTTTACCAAAAAAAAGTGTTTTAACAGTAGTATAATTTGAGATGTATATTTTAATGAACAAAGTAATCTATTCCTGTCATAATTTCTTCAGTAAAACCGAACTTTAATTTGGCAGGTTGTAGTGGTGTGTGTGTGTGTGTGTGTGTGTGTGTGTGTGTGTGTGTGTGTGTGACGATAGTTTTTTACAGTATACAGTAAATTCAATTTTTATGACTGGATTCTGTAATTCCGTCTGTCTCCTCTGATTAATGTGCTGTTATTCGTGTGTGTGTGTGTGTGTGTGTGTGTGTGTGTGTGTGCAGCTCCTCAGAAGCCTGACGGAGTGTTTGACCGTCGACGGCCAGAGTTTGAGCGTCTGGAGGCAGTTATACACCAAACACCTGCCTCAGTCCAGGTGACCTCAGTCAATGCTCTTCTGAACTATTAACACATCAGGAGGTTTAATTCAACATCTTATTCAATGCTTGCTCTCTGTGTTCAGTCTGCTGTTAAACCACCTGCTGAAGTCCTGGAAAACACTTCCTCCGAAGGTAAGAGCGCATCACTCTCACACACACAGACCCGTCGTCTCGTGCTCCTCACTGTCCTCACGTCATGTGTCGTCGTTTAGTTGCAGAAAAACCTCCAGGACACCATCCAGTCCTTCAGAGTGACCAATGACGAGCTGCAGACCAGCACCAACACACACGACATTCAGGACTGCAACTCGCTCTGCACTGTAAGACACACACACTCACTCACTCACTCACTCACTCACACACACACACACACACACACACACACACACACTCACGAGTGTGTGCTGGGTGTGAGGTCACATGACTCACGAGTGTGTGCTGGGTGTGAGGTCACATGACTCACGAGTGTGTGCTGGGTGTGAGGTCACATGACTCACGAGTGTGTGCTGGGTGTGAGGTCACATGACTCACGAGTGTGTGCTGGGTGTGAGGTCACATGACTCACGAGTGTGTGCTGGGTGTGAGGTCACATGACTCACGAGTGTGTGCTGGGTGTGAGGTCACATGACTCACGAGTGTGTGCTGGGTGTGAGGTCACATGACTCACGAGTGTGTGCTGGGTGTGAGGTCACATGACTCACGAGTGTGTGCTGGGTGTGAGGTCACATGACTCACGAGTGTGTGCTGGGTGTGAGGTCACATGACTCACGAGTGTGTGCTGGGTGTGAGGTCACATGACTCACGAGTGTGTGCTGGGTGTGAGGTCACATGACTCACGAGTGTGTGCTGGGTGTGAGGTCACATGACTCACGAGTGTGTGCTGGGTGTGAGGTCACATGACTCACGAGTGTGTGCTGGGTGTGAGGTCACATGACTCACGAGTGTGTGCTGGGTGTGAGGTCACATGACTCACGAGTGTGTGCTGGGTGTGAGGTCACATGACTCACGAGTGCGTGCTGGTGTGAGGTCACATGACTCACAAGTGTGTGTGCTGGGTGTGAGGTCACATGACTCACGAGTGCGTGCTGGGTGTGAGGTCACATGACTCACGAGTGTCCGTGTGCTTGCAGCTGGTTGGCCGAGAACACTCCGCACTATTACTCGCGTGGCGTGGATGCTGTCGGGCCGGTGCTGGAGGACGGGAAGGAGCGGGTGAAGGTGGCGTTCGCTTTCATCGCACAGAAGAGCTCACAGCTGCTCCTCTGGCTGCAGGAGAACGTGCCGCGGCTGATCCAATGGGTGAGCGTCACACACACGCTTTTATTCTGAGGAGAACAGATCATGTGTGTTTGCAGGAGGGCTGCACGAGCTGGGGGAATCTCTAATAGATTGTTTGGAATTTGAATTTAATTTAATTGGAATTAAAAATTGCGATTCCTATAATCAGGGTTTGAAATTAACTTGAAATTAACTGATTGTAGTCTTTGAAAACCAAAAAAAGTGACCTTGAAAGTCCTGGAATTTCATTTGTCTGTGTGTGTCTGTGTGTCTGTGTGTGTCTGTGTGTGTCTGTGTGTGTCTGTGTGTGTCTGTGTGTGTGTGTGTGTGTTCATTCCTCACTCAGATCCACGCAAACACTCCGGAGAGTGTGTTTCAGTTCATCGAATACGTGAAGGAGCTTCTGCTGTTCATCCATGAGCGCTTCATCATCCCGTCACTGCAGTATCTGTCCACAGCTCTACAACACACCTGGAAGAACCTACAGGAGTCCTGCAAGTCAGTCATCAACACACCACACACACCACACACACACCACACACACAGGCTCTACTAGAACAGGTTTTCCTGCTTGAATGTTGATTATTTTCCTCATATTCTCCATTGTTGCGGCTCCTCTCTTCCCAGTCTGTCAGTAACGCTCTGTTTACTTCCTGTCTCTATGAAGCCCCTCCTTCTGAAAATTATTGGACAAACTGATAATCCAGGTGTGCCTGACCTCAGTAACAATATCAGACACACCTGGATTAATCAGTTTGTCCAATAATGACAGACAGGAAACAAAGAGCTGGCTGAAGTTCAGGAAGTAGTGCAGATTTGCATAAAGCCATAGACAGTATAAGAAGTGGACAGAGTCATCTCATTGGATCTCAATTGAGACAAGTGAAGCCCATTTTTAGCGATTTCTTAGCACTTCCTTTCCTGACGCGCAGACTCAAACCGAGCAAAGCGTTACACGCACCACGTGAGCAACCCGTCTGTCTTCTAGTAGCTGTGCCAAGAGAAATCTGAATCATTCCCTTCCGAATCTCGCAGAGACGGAGAGTGTGAGTAGGAGCTGTCCATGAGCTTGGAGCAGGAGAAACTTTTGCTAGGTATTGATGAATTATTTTGTCATTTTGCCTCCACGTCCCCCCGATTGCCCGCGAGCTTCTCCTCCTGTCCATACGGTAATCTCTCTACTGTGCGACAGAGAGTCGCGTGGTTATGACGCAATCGTTAGCCTACTTTTACAAAAACTGCTTCTACGGCGCCATAGCGTAAGATACACGGTAATGGAGCATTTTATACATTGTCGTGTTTCTTTAGAAATAAATAATGGACAAATGGAGTCTTTAAACGCCTCAGATGTAAAGTTATTCGCTGTCAAAGTGACGCCAAAATGAATGGGAGTCAATGGGATGCTAACAGCAGGTGAAGTTCTGCTACAAGATGGTGGCACGCGGCCGGCTTCAACTTCCGGTCGACTTCCTTCCCGCTTGCATAAAGCCCATTGAGTAACAGTGGCTCTGAGTTGCTGAACACGTGATGATGTGTGAATGTGGGCGGTCTTATGTTAATGAGTTTAGCAATTCAATTCACATTTATTTGTACAGCGCTTTTCACATCATTTCAAATCCGCTTTACAGAAAGTGCATGAGTCCATATTACAATTCAGGTGTCTGTTATCAGAGGAAACTAAGTTATGCAATCAAAAATGTATTAATTGAATGCATGCGATGTGTTTTGTGTCTGTAGTGGCGAGGTTTCTCTGCACTGCTTACAGAATCACGTGAGGTCCTTCACGAACAGCACCTGGGTGTACCTGCAGGACGCCACGACGGCCCTCAAGAGCCGAGCACAGGAGCTGCTGTCACGAGCGTGATACACACACACACACACACACTTTTAAACAGACGTTTCTCTTCACCTCCCCTTCTTTTGCTTTTTTTTTTTGGTCAATTTGCATGAGATTTTATATCTGTTGTACTGACAGGTCTGTCTTTTATGCAGATGTTTTTCTTGATGTTTATTTTACACAAAGTTGCCAATCCAGGCGGAGTTAAAAGAGGCTGTTTTACACACACACCCCTCATCTACAGCTCTGTTGTGTGTGTGTGTGTGTGTGTGTGTGTGTGTGTGTGTGTAAACCAGTGATGGGCCTCTTGTTCCGAATGAAACATGTCTGTGGTGAAGGACCGAGACGGATCACTGATGATGACTACTGCTGCTGGCTGAGCTCTTTACTTGAACACTGAATATTAATGTGATTGGATGATTTACTGTTTCTGTCCCTTATGAAGCAACTAAAGCATCCGTGACTGAACCTGACGTGCTAGACTGCGAATCAAACCCAAACCCTCTGCTTTCGGCCCGTTTGGGGTTTGCCAGAGGTTCAGTTCTGTTTCAGATTAACACATTATTGAAAGTTTGAATCTGGTGTGTGTGTCCTGTAAGATGAGCTGATTTGTTACTTTGTAAATGATTTATAAATAAATCAACCAATGCTGTTCAGTTCTGCTCATTCCATCTGTTTTGTTGCGATTTTCATTGTGATTGAACCCAAATGCTTCTGTTTGAATGTATAAATACAATTATTTGTGTGAGGAAGTATGGATGCATAAAATTAACATCATAGAATTTATTTGTGGATTTATAAAAACATAAAGGCCTTGAGTAAGTGAACGGCTGTGGGTATTTGTACATTCATAGCTGATACTATTCATCCAGTCTCAATCCCTTCGATAGCTCAGTTGGTAGAGCGGAGGACTGTAGAGGTGACGCACTGATATCCTTAGGTCGCTGGTTCGAATCCGGCTCGAAGGAAGACTTTTTTTATTTTGTTTTTAATTTATAAAACGGCTAGTTCCAGTCCTTGATTCTGATTGGTCAATAGCTGTGTTTTATTCACGACACGGCTACCGCTTCACCCAACGGTCCTATGTATCACTATACAACACCCATAGCAACCACTCTTAGCAACTTAAACATAATAGTTCTCATTAATAATAAGCTTATAGAGTAGATCGAGTAAGCGAGTGTACCTGCATTTACAGTAGATAAAGGCGCATTTTCCTTCAGGTCAGTTTCAGCCCTTTCAATATAAAAGTCTTTTCTACTGCCTGACTCACTCATAAAGACAGTCTGTGCCGCCATCTACTGGCGAAATTATGTAACTTCAGTTGCTGTTCGCGGTCATGTGGGACTATTTTTTCCAGCATTTTCCGTCAGGCCAGTCCTAGCTATATTCTTAATAAAAAATCCGTTTAAATGTCCGCAGCGATATCTTGTTAACGGGTTTTCCCGGGCGCTAGTCATTAGTTGAGTCTTGCTTCTCCGTGTTCACGAGTTTGAGTCGTTTCAATATAAAAGTCTTCTCTACTGCCTGACTCACTCATAAAGACAGTCTTTGTCGCCATCCAATGGCGAAATGATGTAACTTCTATTGCGGTTCACGGTCAGGGTGGGACTATTTTTTCCGGCGGAAGGAAGGCTTTAAGTGATTTTACTTAATGAAAGTTGCATCGATACATATTTTTTTGGCTTTAATATTTGTATTGCGTGGTTACCGTTTTATAAAAGCAATAAGGTACTCGAGGCTAGTGCTGTATCGTGAATAAGTCACGGCTGAAGGGCGTTGACACCAAGAATATAACTATGAAGATAACTATAACGATGATAACTTTAACGATAATGACTATATTTGCGTTCGAACGATAAGGTCTGTTTATTGTAAGCTCGCGCGCTGCGGTTTAAAGTGTGTACAGCGTCATTGAACATGTTTTTGCTGTTCTCGTTGCATTTACAGTCTTTAACCAGCAGATGTCCTCAGCATGCCGTGTTTTGAGTGAAGTTAGTGTAACGATTCTAATAATCTAACAGTGAATTTAGCTGTAGTCAATAAAGTGAAGTAAAAACAACACTAGTCTTTCTCCGCAACTTCAAATGAAGCAAGACAATGTTGTCGAAACCGTCTCACAATTTATTCAGAAGGTATGAACGATTGTTTTCCATATCCATTTTCTTTCTGAAAAGGGGGTTAATTTGACTTGTCAAAAAGTGGTGGATTTTTTTCTGGACCTCGGCGATTAACTTTTCCAATGTCTCTGCCATTTTAAATGCGAAATGAGAATGGATTCTGACTGGCTTCCTGACAGGCCGTCATTGTTTTATCGTTTATCATCAGGGGGAAAGAAATCGTTCCGAAAGTACGTTGTAGAAATGTAACTATAGTAGTGTTTATTGAGTGGAACAGACTTGAAAGTGATTAAAACAACAACAACAACATATGTCCTTCTCTTTCGGAGCTCAGACCAGTTTGGACCCGTATACATTTTCTTAATTGGTTTCACTAGGCATCGGAAACTGTTGTAGCACACTAGTTATTGTCGGTTGTGTATTATTCTGACATACATCCCTATATAGTTCACTATATAGTAGTATGCAGTGAACACTGAGGTACGCGGGGGATTAGCTCAGATGGTAGAGCGCTCGCTTAGCATGCGAGAGGTAGCGGGATCGATGCCCGCATCCTCCACACTTTTTCTCTTATGTGGCGGAAATAGGCTTCCATTTTAACCCTCGACGAGCATTAAAAACAATTAAAGATATTTTAGTATTATTTAATGATGGTTTACAAGCACTGAACTTTACAAAAAGACCTCATTTATATAGATCAGTGTTTACTAGCCTTTTTTTCCGGTTTACTACGTACTTGGCGTCAAACCAACCAATCGCTGCGTCGAAGCTATCGCGTGAGCCAATCAGCTGGGGGTCGTGTATTCGCGAGCCAATCAGAAGACAGTGCGCTGCTCCTGTGAGTCAGGCTGCTGATGACGAGCGGTTTGTTTGGGTTTAAAGAGTCGCCTAGTGATCGCTGACGAGGAAGGAATAAACAGGTATTTTTTCTAAACACAGCGATGACAAATGCATTCTTGCTTCGGTTTGTGTGTAGTTTTCTATTCTGCAAGCAACAGATGTGTTTCGTTGGAAACCAGTGCTGATTTTGTTATTATAGAGCTAGCGAATGCTAATCAACACTAGCCGCTGCTGATGTGCATCAACGTCTCAGCGAAATTCAGAAATGAATATATGTTTATGATTTAGCAAGCGATGAAGAATGATCCAGGCTCGTATAATATATCTGAGTCCCATAATGTCACCGAGACGGTGCAGAGCTGATCCAGACGAACACACCGCGCTATTGTCTGATTATATCACGGGCACTGTGAGGAATATCATGTATTCTCAAAATACAACAACAACGACAGTTATAGTAAATATATTAAATGCATTAATTAAATATTAATTTCCAGTGCCATGGTACTACTATGGTTTTGGAGAAGTGTGTTATTTCTGCAACCTCTAAAGAAAATGAAACTAGAAATTGCAAAATGAAATAGCAAGATTTAACTCAGTAGTTACAGGGAGAAAGGAAGGCTTTAGAAAATGTTTTTAAAATATATTCATGTATAAAAAGGGAAAAAAGCTAAATGTGCAATAAAGTGTGTGAGAGAGAGTGTGTATTAATGTGTGAGTGTGAGAGTGTGTATAAATGTGTGTGAGTGAATGAGTGAGTGAGTATACGTGTGTGAGTGTGAGAGTGTGTATAAATGTGTGTGTGAGTGAATGAGTGAGTGAGTATACGTGTGTGAGTAAGTGAGTGTGTATACATGTATGTGAGTGTGAGAGTGTGTATAAATGTATGTGTGTGTGTGTGAGTGAGTGTGTGAGTGAATGAGTGAGTATACGTGTGTGAGTAATGAGAGTGTGTGTGTGTGTGTGTGTGTGTCAGGAGGATGGGCTGCTCTGACGTGATCACATTGCCCTGCATGTGCAGGTTACACTTCATCGGCTGACCTGAACACACACACATCATCATCATCATCAGGGCATGTTCTTCACTTTCACTTATACAAATTATGACTGAAAATATACCGTATTGTTCAGAATATAAGACCCTTTTCAAGATGTACTATTGGCGCCACCTATCTTTTGCGCGTGTGTTATTGACATGTGAAAGTCTAGACCTGGATATAAGAAGAGAGTGTGTGTGTGTGTGTGTGTGTGAGAGTGTGTGTGTGGGGTGGGGGATTTCATTAGTCCTGAAACAGCGCTTGTCTTTCCAGCACGATCATTACAGCTTCTCTCCTGCAGAACAGGCACGTCTCGTTTGAAGGTGTGTGTGTGTGTGTGTGTGTGTGTGAGGATCTTGGTCTTTATGGCTTTATTCTAAATGTTGAATCTTTGTCAGTGCTGATGTGTCCAGACTCAGGCAGGGCTGAAGGGTCAGAGGTCAAGGATGGTATTCGATGTCCTGTGTGTCAGGGTTTTCTTGTACACAGTTGTTCAGGTGTGTGTGTGTGTGTGTGTGTGTGTGTGTTTGTCCTCAGCTGTGGAGATGAAGCTGCTCGGCGCTGCATAAACCTCCGTCTGGTCATGGAGTTCCGCTTTGGGAATGTGGTGTTCAGCTCCCGCTTCGACTCTGGGAATCTGGCTCGTGTGGAGAGAGTGGATCTGGATGCTGAGAGTGTGCGGCCGGCTAACGCTTCAGTGCAGCAACACGACTACGAGTTCACGTCTGGACCAAACCGGACTGCGCAACCACAGAGTTTGGAACGGCAACCGGTGTGAAGCTCAATCACGTATCATTCACACACATAGATTTTATTGCACGGTTTGCATAATTGTCTCTTTTAAAAAAAATGTTAAATAAACACTAAATATTTTATTGTACGTTTTGCATAATATTCATTTTTAAAATATTAAATATACAATATACATATATTTTATTGCATGTTTTGCAAAATGTTCATTTTTTACAAAAATGTTAAATAAACACTATATTTTATTGCACATTCTGCATAATTATTATTTTTTTAAATATTAAATGAAAACTTTATATTTTATTACATGTTTTGCATAATTTTCATTTTTTAAAAATAAATATACACTATATATTTTATTGCACAAATGCATAATTTTCATTTTTTTTTAAATGTTAAATAAACTATATTTTATTGCACATTCTGCATGAATTAAATTAAAAATAAACACTATATATTTTATTGCATGTTTTGCATAATTTTCATTTTTGAAACATTAAATAAAAACTTTACATTTTATTGCATGTTTTGCATCATTTTTATTTAAAAATAAATAAATATACACTATATATTTTATTGCACAAATGCATAATTTCCATTTTTTTGAAATGTTAAATAAACTATATATTTTATTGCACATTTTGCATTATTTTCATTTTTGAAATGTTAAATAAACACTATATTTGATAGTTTCTCTGGCAAACGAGTGTCACACACCAGTAGTTATGTTTAAGTCTTATTTCCCCATATCATCAACATATCCACAAAAGGGTAATTGATTATTAAATACATTTTTGGGTTTTGGTTTCCGTCTTCCGCTAAACGCAAACTTTAATTTTCTGTCAGCATTTTGGTAAAAGTTTGCATCACTAATAAAAACTGAACCTCATTAACGTTCCTGGTGTTGCTGCGAGTGATTTGATGTTGACCTCATGACCTCTACAGCTCGTGTGTCTCCGCAGGTCGTGGTTCTACTTCAGCGTGAGAGGGATGTACCGGGCAAACTCCTGAAGATCAACATGATGAACATGACAAACAGAGCAAGCTTTACTCTCAGGGCATGGCTCCGTTCGTCCGCGCGCTGCCCGTGAAAACACGCTGGGAGAGGGTTCGGGACAGACCCACGTTTGAGGTTTACACACACTACACACTTACACACTCTTCAGGATAAATATACTTCTAACACATTGTGTCATTTCAGGTTCATGTCTAAAAATAATCTGCTATTTTTATCCAGTCATAAATAACTCCTGAATACATTTAGCTCAGCGTGTGTGTGTGTGTGTGTGTGTGTGTGTGCAGATGTCGGACAGTCAGTTCATCCTGTCGTTTGTTCACCGCCTGCTGGACGTCCGAGGCGTCACCACGTATTTCTCCTTCTGTTATCCGTTCTCGTACACGGAGTGTCAGGACATGATGCTGCAGCTCGAGCAGAAGTTCCTGAGTGCCACACACACACACACACTGGGGCCCTGCAGGTACCTCACGCATCATCACTGCATCATCACTGCACCTGCACGCTTTACATCTTCAGCAAACACTGTGTGCTCTAATGCACATTTGCATTATTTTCATTTTTTAAATATTAAACACATTTTATTGCACATTATGCATTCTTTTCCTTTTTAAATGTTAAACACTATATTTTATTACACATTTTTTTAAACGTTAAAAAGCCCCTTGTTTTCGTTGCAAAAATGTTTTATTGCATATTTTGCATTTGTTTCCCTTTTTATACATTATTTATACATCAATATATTTGAAACACATTTAAATGCTTTTCTTCTGCATTATTCTTATTTCCTAAAAAGCACACATTCTCCCAGTAGCTTCTCCCAGTAACTGAACGTGTCCTTCTCTCTGTAGTCCAGTGGAGAGCGTGTACTTCCACCGTGAGCTGCTGTGCCACTCTCTGGACGGGCACCGGGTGGATCTGATCACGGTTTCGTCGTGTCACGGTTTGCTGGAGGAGCGAGAGCCGCGACTGGACAGACTCTTCCCGGACCTCAGCACCCGAGACCGCACTGCTTCACTGGCAAACGGGTATCAGACACCTTATTACACTTGGACAAACTAGTGCTGGGCGGCATGACCAAAAATACATAACAGGGCTTTTTAATAAAACATTTTTTTTAGTTATACCAGTTTAACGGTATATGACGTTATTATTATATTTTTCAAGCATGACTGGGTGTTTACCACATTTTCTACTGATGAGAGAGGAAATACTACAGTAGATTGAGTTAGAACGCCCTGTTTTACTGTCATGAGTGAATATTGTAGAAAAAAACAGTGTTGCAGTGTTTATAAAGATGTCCAGCAGGAGGCGCTGTAGGAGCGGCAGAACGGTATCCACGGTAACGGCTGTACACAAAGCTTTTTCCCTGGAAACGACTGA
>FLSR01004869.1:5086361-5096457 GCA_900092035.1 Leuciscus waleckii | reverse complement strand
CAGAGGAGAACTGGCCCCCGACTGAGCCTGGGTTCTCCCAAGGTTTTTTTTCTCAATTAGGTCACCTGATGCAGTTTTAGGACTGTTGCCTTTGGCTTGCTCAGTTGGGGATATTTAATTTAATCAATCAATAATACTATTGCTCAGCCTTACCAAACGTGGACGTTTTTTTTCCACTAGAAACAAACCTTGTTGTGCTATTTTGATTTAATACTGTGAAGCTGCTTTGATACAATCTGTATTGTGAAAAGCACTATACAAATATACTTGACTTGACTTGACTAATTACGTAATATTGACGGAACGCAAAAGGCGGAACTCTGAAGCGGACGTGCAGTGCGCGGACAGTCTGTGGCGTGCACATAAGACGCATGATGGCTGAGCGCCAAATTCGAACGGCACCCTCTTCGTTAAAAGCTAACGTATGGAAAATTGCCAATTTCATTGTGACCCATTTAGTATTTTTTTTGTATGAGAGCTGCTTTCTGTATTGTTTAGTTTTCACATCAATATGCTGTAAACCGATCTGTATGCAATATGTGCAATGCAATATGCAATATGTGCAATGCCAGTCACAAAAAGTTACATTTTGACTGTACTCTCTGCAGATGTTCATTCACTTTCTTTGTATAAGCTGTTTTTGATTGTGGTATACAGCAAACATTTCAAGTCATAACTCTTTATTATTTAGTTGTGTATAAGAGCGGCTTTGTATGTTACTAATTATTCAGAATATGCATAAGTCCACAAGCATTATATGGAGCTTCTGGACATAATTCTATATTTTTTAATGAAAACGGTTTGTGAATTTGCTACAGCAAAATGTTTTTTGTCTGAAGGATTATATTGCTCATTGGAAATAACAAGAGGATGTTGGTTAGAAGTCTATTATTAAATGCTAGAGATTCAGAATATGCTGAAGTTTGTATTAATTTACTACAAGTATGCTGCTAGTACAGGCACACATTTATTTTCCTGTTGGTTCTCAGCAATGTTGGGACATATGCTGGCAAATGTAACCTTACAGTTGACTTGCCAAATCACTTCCATTTGTTTTATTAATAAAATTAATATAGGAAGTATTGGAAGTAAATTTGTTATGGGTCATCATAAATACTCTGCTTTAAAAGTACCAAGTAGTCACACACACACACACAAAAAAAGCACACTGACGCCCCATTTACATGAACTACCAATGTTATGACACATCGATAGTCCATACGCAAGCTCCCAGTATTGTACATAAAACAGAATCTACTGGTGAATGAATGGCCTGATGTGTTCAGTCATCCAGCCAGTCGAGGATCATTGCTTCTCCTCGAAAAGACTTAGTAGTCTAACAGCAGCTCCTCGCACAAACGAATGTCTCTCTTTGCCTGGAACAGGATGACATCCCTCTGTCCTTCAGGGAAGTTCATCATGCAGTGGACTGGTCTCAGGTTTGCTCTCTTGGAGGAATGGTTGATCATCCGACCCATGGTGTTTTCTGTTGGGTGACACTCGCAAGGGAAAGTCTCAGCGTCCACACAGAGGTCCCGACCAGCAGCGTGGAAAAAGAAAAGGTGGGCCATCTCACTCTTGATGGACTCGACCAACTTCCGGCCCTCTGCTCCTGTGATTACCTTGCCATGGTAATCACAAACGATGGAGCCCATGGCAAAGGCTTTGGTGGCAACAACTCCTGTGGTCAAAAGAAGGTGCAATTAGTATTCACTCCAGGAGTACAAATATCTGCTTACAAGACAAAAATGGTATGAATTTGTATGTATTATGTTTACATACCTTGTCCATTTGTGCCAAAGTCCTTGAGGGCCAGGCCTGTCCACTTTTGGTTCCGGATCGTAGTGATGATCCATGGATCCGACTCCACCTGCACCCTAGTGACGGGTCTCCACTTTGACACTATGTCCTCGGGGTGAGGACAGTTGCCAGTCCAATCCTCTTTTTGGATCAGCAGTGACACCTTGCTGACAGTCGGGGGCCGTCTTGAACACTGGGCTGTCAAAGACAAATGTTAAATTAATATTCTTGTCCAAAATGTGAATTATGTTACTTTGATTATAGAAATATGTATTATTTTTTTTTATAATAAAGCACATCAACTTACACAAGAGGTGTTCCTCCCGCTTGGCAAACTGCACAGCCCTCCACCTGTCATAGAACACTCTGTCAGGTGGAAACCCCGCAGCGGTCCGCTTCTTTTTTGTGGGCGGGCTGCTACTCGCTGCCGCTGGAAACTGCAGGAGAAACGCTCCAAAGTCCTGTCATCCGATCAGCTGCGCCTCTGCCTCTTTTCTGTTTCCGACCTCTCCTCTCGGCCGGCTCATCAGAAGAAGAGCTGAAAATTTGAGAAGATTTCATGTTAAAACTCTGACAAAAAGCTAGACAGACCATGGAAGCAGCTGACAAACAGAAAATATATGAATGTTGTGTGTTTTGGATGACACATACCATGCCATAGTACTTTGGGCTCTTCTGGCTTGCTGGCTCGAAAAGCTTGGCAAATCGTACCTGCAATGAAGAACAAATCTCAGATTAATCCTCAATTCTTTCAGTGTATTTTTCTTACAGAACATAATATTATTTGAATTTTATGTAGTACATAAGCCAGACTATCAACTTAATCATTTTATATTTCTTGGTACAGTGCGTATAAATGCATACACTATTATACATGATTCTGCTAAAACTTACTGTTCATGCAGACGCCTGAGGTCGCTCGTGACGTTGCCAACTGGCAGCCCTTGTTTAGACAGGAAAAATCTGCCCTGGTCGTCCACACTGTCCTGCAGACATCCTGGATGAATCTTCTGGAAGTATGTGTCCAGCATCTGTGGAGATCAGATATGAAGTTAATGCATACTGAAAACTTTAAGAGATCTGACCTCTGACCCTGATAAGATTCTCCCAAGGTGCTGCATCCCTGTTAGAGAACTTACAGCAGAGTCCTCCTCTGTGATGGAAAATGTTGCACTCTGCTTTGTGGATTGCACCTCCATCTGAATTCGTCCATCCACATTTATCTTGTTGATCCAGTCTGAAGCCTGGAAAACAAATAAAGAACACAGTGAGTGACTGACTTTATACACACTGAGGAAACACTGTAAAGTAAAAGTACTTACTGTGAATGCCATCACTGCTTCTGGTCGCTGGAAGTATCTCAGGACCAGGATGGCTTCGCAGAAGTACCGGAAAAGCGTCCTTTGGTCTTCTTCCACATGCTGCTGGTCCAGGAGCTTCCTGTGGATGCCCAGCATGTCCATCTGTGATACTCTGAGGACTCTCTGGCAGTCTTGGAGAGTCGGCTGAGCAGACCTAGAATGATTAGATGAAACAAAAAACAAATAAGGAGGCGAGTTAGAGATGTTTCTGTATGTGTGCCTGGCAGCGTTCCAATATGAAATTTAATGACTCTGCATTAAATGAAAAGTAATACTAGTGAATAACAACTCACTTTGCAGCGCCTGGTGGTCTGTGACTGGATTCAGCCTGTGCGTCCATTAGGTCATTCAGGATCAAAAAATGCCTTTCACGAAGGTCTTCCAGAAGAGCCTGTCTGGATGCCTCATCGGGGTACCGTTTGACCATGGCGTTGTAGTCCCAGGTTCTGCCTCGGAGGGTCCAGGCCTTCATGGACTTTTTGGCTCTCTCCACCTCTGCTTTCCTCTCCTCATCAGTCTGGTCCTTCATGCAGACCCTCAACAGGTGGTTAGGCAGCATCTCCTGTGGCTTGAAACACTGCAGACAGGAAATGATGCGACGATCCTTGTCACTGTGAGAGAAAGAAAAAAAATCCAGAGAGTTGACTTGTGAAAGCTATTCTTGATATTTGGTGACTTTTAAAGTGGCCCTAATACCTGTGAACTTACATAGTAACTACATGTGTTCATAGTGTGTAAGAACAAATGTGTAACAGGACATTGTTGACAACACTTTTTTCACTTCAGTAAGTACACATGTGTAACAGGAATTATGTAACTACATTTTGTAACATCAATATTTTACATAAGTTGTTCCACTTCCACATGGAATCTTAAATACTGTATATTTTTTATTGTTGTTACAAAATAGAGTTACATAATTCCTGTACATGTTACTTACTGAAGTGGAAAAAAAAGTGTTTTTAACAATGTCCTGTTACACATTTGTACTTTACACTATGTACACATGTAGTTACATGCAAGTTCACAGGTATTAGGGCCACAATATAAAGTGGGACCCTTTTCTCATTTATTATCATGAACATGCATGCAAAGTTTCAACATGCTGTTGTGTTTTGTCATATACAAACAAAATTCATATTACATTCGTAGAATAAAATCAAATGTTTACAGTTTATTATGTCAGGTATATCAAATGATCTGAACTTACCACTTGGGAGCCATTCTTCACAGATGAAAAAGCTGGTTTCAACAAGCAGAAATTGCAGGAGGAATCTTCAGTGTTGTCTTCACCAGAAAGTGCAGGAGGAATCTTCAGTGTTGTCTTCACCTTGTTCTTGAAGAACTGACTAACTGGTGCCTCTGAGCCTCACCTTTATTGACCACTTGGAGTACCACCCCTTTTTCTGCAGCAGGTGATACAATATTTTAAACCTTTACCTGAATAGGCCCAATTACAGGATGAAAATGGGCCAATTTTAAACCACTTAGTGGGCCATCTACACGAATTATGGGCCATTTTCAAACCAAAATTGGGCCATCATGGTTGTGATCATTGGGCCATCAATGGTTGTTTACAGGGCAATAAAATATCTTATCAGCCCATTTCTAAAACTTCTCCAAATAATTTCAAATCTCAGGATGAAAATTATGCATTTATACAAAATGATAAAATTATGCATTTGATGAAGCCGTTGTGGTTATAAGTTGATATCCTACATTAAAAAAATGTTTTGATACATTTAATAAATATATTCTTATTATTTGTATATTTATAACAGTCTGATTAATTCTGAGTCTTGAACTGTAAACTGGGGTTGAAAGATCAATACAAGTATAAAAATGTTAATTATATTCAAGTTAATAAAGTTGTAATGTAACCTTTGATTAATATTGTAATTAATAAAATAGTATAAAGTACTTTATGAAGCCTATTTTAAGACCATATCAGGGAAGGAAGCATGATCACACATTTAATAAATATATTCTTATTATTTGTTGTTTTTGTTTTATGTTTGACTCTCTCAATATTTATAACAGTCTGATTAAACTTGTTTCTCAAAGCAAAGTGAACAGATGGGGTTGAAAGATCAATACAAGTATAAAATGTTGTAGCTAATAGTTTGCCGCACAATGCCAGCGGTATGGGCAAAGAGTATAGAAGCCCAAGAGGCGAAACTCTGTTGTGTTATGGGTAACAGTCTGTAGATGGCGCTGCGGAGGCGCGTCCGCCATTATGGACTGAAAGCTGCTGAAATCGTTAGCGCCAGTCAATGGCAAAATCAATGCCTCTTCTCTCACAAAAAGAAAAAAATACAAAAAAACGTCTCATACACAAATGCACACACAATAGATGGTGGTGTCTGATTAATTACTGAGATCTTGGCACCACTTCCATTTTAGTACTGTTTATAGTTCATGTGTTAAACGCAAGTGTTAAAATATATTTAAATCAAATATTTCAAAATAGGTTGAGCAGAAACATACCTTTCTTTTGAGTAGTGGATTTTCTGCTAGGTTGAATGTGAACTGTTGACTTTGAACTGTTGAATTAAAAAAATAATAAGGTTTAACAGTTGCAACATCTGTAGAATAACTGGTAAAACATTGTTTTTCATGTTTGTTAAATTGATCATTATGAGTTTAAAAATACACTTGTTATAATTGTTATAATACAATTATATAATTGTTGGTACTACAAGTCTTAAATAAGAATTATTATGAATTTCGAATTTCGCTCTTCGGTCTCTGCATAGAAGATATTTTAACTGTCAGTTAAATGGAGTATCAAAAATAAAAAATATTAAGATACTTAAATTACTAGAGTAACCATTTTGAAATTCTGAATTGTAACAGTGTAATTATTTACTTTCTTATAATAGACCAATCAAAATGCTGAACTTACCTCATGTTAAATCCAAATGTGGTTTTATTTAGAAGGGAAATCCAAACACGTAATCCAATTCACAGGCAAAAATCAAACACAGGAAGGCAGTCCAAACTATCAGGCAAACAAAACAGGCGAGGGTCAGAGGCAAAAAGGGTAATCCAGTGAACAGAGCATAAAATCCAAACACAGAGAGACGAGAAAACAGAACGCTCAGAAATGCAGTATGAATAAAGCAAGACTTTGCAGTGAGTGAGTGTGAAAACCAGGCTATTATAGTGTGAGTTAAACACTCCTCCTCCTCACTGGTGTCAATCACCTATGCAGAAAACCTCAACCTAATTACCTTAAACAAAAATTGCAGCTATACACTCCTAATCATACACACGCCAAACACAATTTTCATGGTGTGAGTGTGTGTAGAAATCAACAGAGTTCATACACTCTTGAATAGTAACTCATTTTCACAAAAATGCAGTTCTGCTACATCACAAACTTTACCCTGAGCACCAAGGGCATAGGTTTGTTGGTTGGGTTTGGACTTTGGTACTGGGACATAATTCAATTCAAGCGCAAAGTGCGCTAGTGCATGCATTTCAGCACAAATAGGCTATAATCCACCACTGTAAACTCTGTAAAATTATCTGGGGAACACTGCACATTATTTGATGAAGTCAGTTTATATAGCACAGTTTAATACAACTGGCGTTGCCCAAAGTGCTTCACAGTAACAGAGTAAAAACACAGAACAATAGAATAAATAAACATATCACATATAAAAGACACATAGACAATAATCCAGTTAAAAAAGCTCTCCATTAGAGTTTAAAAGATGTTGTTTTAGCATGGCTTTGAACATGGATAAGGTTTTGGCAGATCTAATCGATTGAGGAAGGTCATTCCATAGTTTTGGACCTGCTCGAGAAAATGCTCTATCACCCCTATGTTTATATTTAGTCCTGGTAGTACAAAGCAACTGTTTATCTTCAGATCTCAGGGATCTAGAGGGGGTGTAAATTGCCACCTGGCTAGATAAATACACTGGGGCTAAGTTGTGCAAGGCCTTAAAAACTAGTATGAGGATCTTATAAATAATTCTACATCTTACTGGCAGCCACTTTAGTGAAATTAATAGTGGAGTCACAGAATCATATTTCTTTGCCGACTTTATCATTTTAGCTGCAGCATTTTGGATTTTCTGTAAACGCACAATTGCTCCGGCATCAACACCATAAACTCTTAAATCTTGTTTAAGAGAATGATTTTGAAAATGTCCACACCACCACTTTAAGTAACTGCAGAGACTCATTTTTTAATACAAGTGCATTTCTTCATATTGCGACTACAGCACACTTTCCAAGAATCCACCTCCATCCATCCATCCATCACTCTGACAGTATTTGTAACAGGAGACTGAATCTTGACTTAACATGCCTGGCATTACAAAATAGCTAACTTTATTTGTTTCACAGTCTTTTAAGTAATATTTATCATTTCAAATAAATATTTCAAGCTTAAAAAAATAATAAGGTTTAACAGTTGCAACATCTGTAGAATAACTGGTAAAACATTGTTTTTCATGTTTGTTAAATTGATCATTATGAGTTTAAATATACACAATATAATTGTTGGTACTACAAGTCTTAAACCTTTAGGCGCCAAGGTTTTTTTGAAAAAATGCTGGATTTTGACATCAAAATTTCAAAAGCTTGTGGCTTGAAAGGGCTTAAAGATAGAGATCTACTGTAAATTAGAAAAATGTTGGGGATGACTGAAAGTTTATGTTGGGTGTAAATATACTCATCTAATTTGCATATTATGACGTCATCACCAGTTTGCACGCGAAGATGAGCAAGTGGTCGAAACGCAAGCAGTGTTCTGCAATAAATTGCAACAATTATCAGTCTACCAGAAGCGATTTGGCATTTCATCGATTTCCAAAGGATGCACAAAGGTAATAACTCATTTAAGTGGAAATATTTTAATGATGTCGTGATTTAACTTGAATGTTGAACGTGAATGACAGCATTGTTAGCGTCTGTAAATCTGCATGAATGTTAGGCTAGTACATCTCTGTCAAGTTTGCCTTATACTAATGATTGACGGATTATTAGATCGCATTTATTTTCCATAGCATAGACATGCTTTTTTAAGAATAAAATTGGTGTTTTGAGTGTGGTGGATGAAATAGTGGTAACAATTTTCAGGCTCAACCTGGCGGGAATTTCTTTTAGCAGGGAATGCTAAATGATAGATGCTTGCATGAGTTGATTAAAACCCGCACCAGCTTAAAATGAAATAACAATATACTATGTTGATAGCAATTGCTATCTCGTGCGTGCCTTAGCTACATGAAAATGCATACCAGGTGCAATGCCATTTTATGTTCGCATTATAAATAGATTCGCATTATAAATAGATTTAAGTGTAACAGAAGTTAATGCTATGATCTTCACTGATGTGTCTGACAGTCACTGTCTATCAGCAATTGCAAAGGTGCATTTGAGCAGTAACATCAAATGTACTGTGGAAAATGACAACTAGAGTAAAGAGGCAATAGGTCTGAGATCAATGCAATTTTTCAAAATATTCATATTATATTATCTCCAGTCACACCAAGTGCATGAACATTAATGTTATTACCAATTACCAGACAAATATGCAGATAGCCTAGTCTCTGCATAGCCTAGTCTCTGCATAAAGGGCAGTGCTATTTTCTTGTTCAAAATAATTTTGACACTTGAAAACATTTATTCATCATGTTTCATATATATATACATTGCAGGTGTGCCAGGTGGGTCCAGAATCTAAGGAATGCATCCCTTCATGGCATACCTTTGGATCAGCTGCATCGGACCCACAGGGTGTGCAGTGCCCATTTCCACAGCAGCCAGTTCAAAAGACCATCTGATGTGTATGTGTAATATAAAACTGTAATACTTTTTGAAAATATGCTTAAATAAAATATGTAGCTCTTCTATCTATAATATCTAGCTCATCTTAAAGTACCTTCTAACATCTCATCTCATTCTAAAACTGCAATTTACTTTACTTCCTTTTCTCCTTTTTCTAAACTCCTACTCCCATCTACTACACTTGACATACCTGTACAGAATTTGGGAGTACATTATCCAAAATGACTGAACCCTCATCCTCTGACAGTGTCCTGATGTAGTTAAAAATAGTTTACTAGGTTGAGGATTACAAATCATGTCATTGTCTTACAGCCATGGTGGGCTGAAATGGGATGCTGTGCCCACAAGAATAGAGGCCCCTAACCCACCTCCCCCACTAGATGTCGAGAGGAAGCGTAAACCTCCGAAGACACGCCAGGAGTTGCCACGTAAAAAACGTAAGATGCTCATTTATTTCTATTTCACATATATATCTATTCAGGTAGACTGATTCTATTTATAAAAGATGGAAGTTCAGACTTCTCTTACGTTTTACAGCAATAATATCTGAAATTGTATTAATATTGTTCTGCAGTGAAATTATATTTAATTAGTTTTTTGTGTGTGTCAAGTCAAAGTCAAGTCAAGTCAAAGTTTATTTATATAGCACTTTTTAAAAACGTACTCGGTTACTAATGTAACCTCGGTTCTCTCTAGAAGAGGGAACGAGTACTGCGTAAGATATCTTACGCTAGGGGAAAATCCTTTTCCGCGAGATATTGAAGCCAAAAAATATCCTTAATTTTGTAATAATGCAAAACGCATTGCAGCAGCAATGCAGACATAGGCGAGACAGCTCACGCGCCTATTGGCTGCTCTGCGGCAACTGCAGCAGCCTATCGAGCGAGGCCGGGCGTGACGTCAGACCCAATCAGGGCACTTCGCGCACACTGCGTCACGTTCCGCCGAAATGGGCGTGGTCTAGGCCTATAAATATCGCTCGCAGGCAGCTATTATATGGTTTTTCATCATCGAAGCAACCAGAGCGTGTGCATGCACGGCAAGATACGCAGTACTCCTTCCCTCTTCTAGAGAGTACCGAGCTTACGTGAGTAACCGAGTACGTTCCCTTCCGAGAGATCTTACGTAATGCG
>FLSR01004869.1:4992019-5078318 GCA_900092035.1 Leuciscus waleckii | reverse complement strand
CTTATTAGTTTGTTATTGTTGCATAAACTTCACATTGCAGTTGAACTGTTGCTAGATATATGGTGAATGAAAAGGAGGTTTGAGAGGGATATGTAGGTGGCTGGCTTGAAACCAGTGGAGGTGTCGGTAAGAACAGTCCAGTCCAGTCACTTTAATTACACAATGACTTTCTTTATTAGGTGTGTTTGTGTGTGTGGTTTCTAGGAGGGAAAAGGATATGGGATACAATTAACCACATAATGCCACAATACAAGGCCACAATTCATTTGAATGACAATCAAAAATTTAAACAGACAAACTGAAAGGAATACAAGATTCGTGCTCACTTTCTCATAGTTAACATACCATCAAAGGAGAAACATATGGAACTTACATAGTTCAATAACGCACACAAGGCAGGAGACACAGCATTTCCAGCAGCAACACACAAGGATTCCTCCATGTGGCATGAACAAGAGGCAGGGGCTGTGTGTACAGGTGCTGTCTAATTAAGTCTGTGGCTGATTGAGGCTAATTAGTTGCAGGTGTGGTGAACTGCATGGGGAACTGAGTGGCAAAGAAAATTGGGGGCGTGGCAACTGCAAGACAGAGGAAAAACTTCCAAACAAAGGTTACTGGTTCGATCCCAGCAGTCACCACCAGTGTGTCCTTGAGCAAGACACTTTACTCCACGTTGCTCCAGGGGGATTGTCCCTGTAATAAGTGCATTGTAAGTCGCTTTGGATAAAAGCGTCTGCCAAATGCATAAATGTAAATGTAGTGAAAAGGATTGAGCTGCTGGCAAAAAAGTCAGTGTCAACCAAAGAAGAGCTGGTCAAGATGCATCATCCATCAGTCTTCACTGGATTAGGTGAGTTCCCAGGAGTCCATCATATACATGACCCGACATTCACACCGGTGATCCATGGATGCAGAAATGTTCCACTGTCTGTTCACTACAAACTGAAAGAAACACTTCAAGATCTTGTGCATAGAGGTGTTATATCCCCTGTAACCCTGTAACCACTGAATGGGTTAATTCCATTCCCACTCCTGAAGATGTGTGCAGTAACCTGGCTGGAAAGTCTATCGTCACCATTCTCGATGAAAAAGATGGTTACTGCAGATTAAGTTGGACGAGCCGTCCTCAAAGCTATGCTCTTTCAACTCACCATGGGGCAGCTATCCTTTTCTGAGACTCCCATTCGGGATCAAGTCAGCGAGTGAGGTGTTCCAGCAGAAAAACTGCGAGACATTTGGTGACGTACAAGGAGTACACATCATTGCCAATGACATGATCATCGCAGTCTCGTCAGAGCAGGAGCATGATGAAATCCTTAGTAAGGTCATTGAGAGAGCAAAAACAGCCAAGGTGAGATTTAACAGCGATAAGATCCAGTTCAAGGTCAATACTGTGACATACATGGGACACATCATCACACCGGATGGCCTCCGACCTCATGATGCAAAAGTGAAGGCGATCATCAACATACCACCCCCAGAGGATAGCAAGGCCTGCAACGTCTACTTGGCATGACTAAGTACATTCCAAATGAAGCGTCACTCACAACGGCTCTAAGACAATTACTGAGGAAGGTGTTGGTAGGCAGTGGAATCCACATCACAGCACTGCTTTCGTGAGCTTGAAGTCTGCTCTCACACAATCACCTGTGCTAAGGTTCTATGATCACAAAAAAACACTAACAATACACACTCTAAAAAGTTTAACTATAATTTACTCTATTTTTTTGGTGAAACATTTTTACACTCAAAAAAAAATTTAGTAAATTTTAAAGCTGTGAAATCAATGAAATATACTGTATGATTGAGTAAATGCAAGAAAAAAAAAGTAAATCTGAGTAACTGCATCTGGTACATTAACAAATAAAATTGAGTAGAAATAATTTAACATTTAAACATTTGAAAAAAAAACAATATTTATGAGTAATATTAACTGTTTTTATTTATGAGTAATATTAACTGTTTTTATTTCCTCTAAACCTTGTAAAATAGTATTCCATACAACCACCAGTATACATGACATTGGCCTTTGTGATGAGTACAGCAATACAGCATATTTTACACTGTTTTAACATGTAGCCTATACAATATTGCCTACATTTAAACTCATTTAACAAACATTTAGAAGTACAAATGAAACATTTAAACATAGCCTAATCCAAGTGTAATCAACCAGTCTGTTATCCAATATCCACCGGATCAGCGCAGGTTCTCGTGCCGGAGACGGACTCACCTCTGCTGGTGAACTTCGAACTTCAGACCGCTGTCCTGCGTTTCACTCACAGCCGGAAGATACAGCGAGCGACTGACTCCATAACCAGCCAATAAACAAACAGTGACAGTTCTGAGGACATTTTATCATCCAAATTAATTATATTCATTATCATTAGGAATAAAGTCGTGTGTTTTATGCAAGGCGTTTCAATCACGCGAAAAAACATACGCGACTCTCGTTTAGGTGTCACATTACGCCTCTGTATGTTGTTTTGCATTGAATAAAATGATTTAAGCACAGTAATGATTTTATAGATCAAATAAAACATACACAAACCTGATTTTCACAGAGGAAATGCACCAATTGTCACAATCCACACACAGGAAACAAGAGAGATCCAATGTGCAGTTATTTATTGGGGTAATCCGTACTCACAAAACCAGTCCAGGCAAAAGGTCAAAATCCATAAAGGCAATCCATAAACAAGAACAAAAACAGGAACCAGGCAGAAACAAACATCAGAAGTGGTGTGAAATGTTACAAGGACTCAGTGACAAACACTGACACAAACAGGATATATATACACAGACACTAACAAGGTGAGGGGAAACAGCTGAGTGCAATGATGATGGGGAACACCTGAGTGCAATGATCAGTGGTAGCCAGACAGGATGATGGGAAACGTAGTTCATGATGTGAGTGACACCGGGGAAGGAGGACATCTAGTGGTGACCCAGGGAACACAACCCAGACACTGTGACACCAATTCTGCGCCGCTGGGAAAAGAAGAGAGAACTGTTCTGGAGACTGGAGAGAATTCACTCAACCGTTGAGTGTCGTCACCTCAGAGGGCGGGGGAGGGGTGTATTGTTTTAATTGAGTAAACTTACTCAATTTCTTAAGAGTGTGTTGAATATTAATAATATTGATAAGTAAATTGAATTTGAATTAAGTAATATTTTTGTTTCTTGAAATAGATCAGTTTAATTCTCCAATCTCAAATATTTGTATAGAAATTTCACAAATATATTAAGTGTATTATAAATAAATAATTGTTTAATCAAATACAAAATTATTTTAGTGGAAAAAAACGTACATATAACTGTAAATTTTAGATAAAATTAACTGTTGGATTTTTAGTCAATTATTTTGGTATGTTTAACTCAAACAATCAAGTAAACGATATTCAGATATTTTATAAAGTTAAATATTACTGTAATATTTACTAAGCCACAGAATTATTTTTTAGAGTGCAGGCTGACTCATCGAAAGATGGCTTGGGAGCCTGTCTTCTGCAAGAGGGACACCCTGTGTGTATGCATCACGAGCACTCACTGACACTGAGCAAAGATATGCTCAAATAGAGAAAGAGCTACTCGCCATAGTCTTCACAGCAAGGAAGTTTCATCAGTACATATATGGCAAGGCAGTGACAGTCCAATCAGATCATAAGCCCCTTGAGAACATCATGCAGAAACAGCTGTGCAAGGCCCCAGCACGATTGCAGCGAATGCTCTTACAACTACAAAAGTCGAACATTGTACATACACCGGGCAAGCACATGCATATTGCCGATACACTATCCCGTTCAACTGTAAGTAGGGAGGCTGATGATGGCGAAGATGTCTATGATGAGAAAGTTGTGCATGCTTTGGAGGCCACAGATGCTCCAACAATTGAAAGAGGCCACTGCAGCAAGTGTTGCAAGATCTGTGTGAGAAGGTAGAGACTGGCTGGCCACAGAAAAGACGTGGTGTGAACAGTAGCCTACACAGCTTCTGGCCTATGCGGCACAAAATCAGCATACAGAACGGCATAGTGATGGTTAGGAGACAAGATAATCATACCTCAGTAATCTTAGAAAAGCTACACATAGCTCACCAAGGTATCCAGAGAACAAAGGCCAAAGCAAGAAAATCCCTCTACTGGCCTGGAATGGCACTTGACATACGATGATGGTGGAGAAATGTGTGCCGTGCCAACAACTCATCCACACATGACGTCCACATCCAGCCACTCATCACACATGACGTTCCAGAACTCCCATGGATGAAGGTTGGAGCAGATATCTTCGGCCTGAGAGGTCAGTCTTATCTATTGCTAGTGGATTATTTGACAAAATATCCAGAGGTACTGAATTTATACCCGACAAATCAGCCCACTCGGTAATACAAAAGACGAAATCAGTCTTTGCCAGAGTATCCCGAAAGAATTAGTGAGTGACAACCTACCATTTGCCAGCTACGAGATGAAGTCCTTTGCGGCATCATGACTTTAAGCTCACATTCTCCAGTCCAGGATACCCTCAGTCCAATGGACCTGCTGAAAGAGCAATAAAACTGAACAACATGCATTGAAGAAAGCGATCCAAACTGGCACAGACCCACATCTAGTGCTAGTGTCACTGAGAAATACACCAGTGACAGGCCTGAATGAATCTCCTGCACATATTTTACAATTTGTTTTTTTACAATGAAGGTGTTTGATCGTAATAATTTATGAAAAAACTGTAAAATAACAGTTTTTTGGCTTATTTAAATTATGGTATATTACTTTCCTTTTACAGGTTTTTTTTTTTTTGCATGTACAATTTTTAATTTGTAAAATGTCTCATTTGCTATCGGCTGCCAGTCATTCGACGGTTTTATCAATTGACTGTTTTGTTACTGTTCAATTACATATTATTATTGTAATTTTACATACATTTGTAAAATTTTACAAAAATACAGTAATTTGTGTATAAAAATGTGAATTACTGTAAATTGTCATTAGTCATAATACTTAAAATAACAGTTGTTAATTTACAGATATTGTTTTTAATTTTACAGAGTTTTGAGTACAATTTAAAATAAAATAAAACTACCATAAAAAAATCTGATATTTTCCTTAAAATTAGGATTTTTTAAGTGTGAGAAACGGCATTGGATTCTCTAATGAGCTGATGACCTGAATCAGGTGTGTTACATGAGACATGCAAAATGTGTGCAGTAATGGAGGGATCCAAGAATGTGTTGGGATCCACTGATCTATTCTCATCACAGTGTTTTCCTCTCAGGTGAACTCTCCATGTGCCGTCAAAGACACGTGACTGGCCTCCACGGCCCCCACAGACACACTAGAACATTCCACTAGACCAGTGGTCCTCAACTCTGGACCTTGAGATCCACTTTCTTGCAGAGTTTAGCTCTAACCCTAATCAAATAGCTAATCAAGGCCTTCAGGATTACTATAAAGTTGCAGGTAACACAAACAAATCCCCAGTTAAATCAATAAAGAAGAGTTACATATTATCCCAATCTACAGTGTTAGGGCGCTTTCACACTGGCAGTTTAGTGCGGACCGGGGCACGGTTCGCATGAAAAATCGCTAATGTGAACGCTGTCATCGGACCCGGGTGCGACTAGAGTGCGTATCACTGTCGCATCAGTGAAAAATCTTCTGCGAGCAGCAGAAACACTGCGTCCCCTGGATATGTGCTGAATTACACCATGTAATGAACATAAACGTAGTTGTCTCTCACTATGTTGTGCATAATAGCACCAAAAAAACAGACAAATTACAGCTATGCTCAGTCGAGTTGTATTCTCCATGCGTTTTCCGTGTGCGTTTGCGATGACGTAAGATCACTGCAAACGCACCTGGGTTCGATACAACTAATTGAGTGTGAAACCAGACCAACGCTGCGGGGGGCGCCGGGAACTAGCGCACTCGGGTTCGGACCGCAGCAAACGAACCCAGTGGGAAAACGCCCTTAAAGTAACACTGATGCAGTGTTAAGTTAATGAGATAATTAAGTGATGAATTAAGGGATATTAAGCATTAATGATGAACACATGCTGTTAACAAGCAGGATCACTGAAAGAAAGAAGAGAACAGAAAAAGAGACGAGCAGAAAAACAAGAACTACAACTGACTTCAGCCACAGCCTTAGGGTCTGTTTACACAACACTGTTTTTAACTAAAAACGTAAAACTTTTTATGCGTTTTGGCCGTTCGTTTACACGACAACGGTGCTTTGGGTGCCTGAAAAAGCAAAGTTTTGAAAACGAGTTTCACAGTGCAAGTTTTTGAAAATGGTCTCCGTGTAAACAGCAAAAACACAAATCTGTGAAGATGATGACGTCATGCACATGCGTATTATGTGTTCAGTCTATAGTTTATTCGTTTTCGCGGATCCGTGTGAATGGGGATCGTTTTGACAAGGTGTTGTCTGTACGCGGAAAACTCAAAGGAAAAGCTTCTCCATTTTAAGCACATAATTGTCGCGTGATGAAATCAACTGAAAATAAAAGAAGAAATTAAATCTCTCAAGATCTGATTAAAAAAAAACTCCAGTGTCTGCGTCCTTAAACTTATGCAGCTGACTTGTTGCCTCGCTGCCCTATCAGGCAATGCATTTGCAGTGGGGATGTGCTGAACGAGGCTTCTGAAGCAGTGAGGCTTTTACAACAAACTGCACTGGTGCTTCGAAGCTTTTGACACAGTGCTCTACTATGTAGTATATTTATATGTAATAAGCATGTATGTAATTAGCAAGATGACGGTGTGTGTGTGCAGCGATAGTTTCCTAATTTCATTTTATTTTGCACAATAAAATGACAATAAAGACTTTCTGTTCTTCATTTTTACTCGCATCAAACTTGTCTTTTCACCTTCTAAATAGAAAGTTTAATACGCCAATAAGTTGTGATTTTTTTCATTGCACCATTTTGTGTGTGTTCCTTACAAAACAACACAAACATGCACATTGTTAAACACAAATGCACAAATACAAATACAATTAAAGCTGCAAGCAGCATTTATCGGGGTTCAAGCAGTTAAGGCCTTTAAGCACATAAGCATTTAAGACATTAAGTTTTATTTAGCAAGCATGTAACCACGGACATAATAGATGGAAAAGACCATTTACAGCCAATTTTTTTAAAGTGTTTTGACCTTGTAATGTTCAATCAATTTGTCAGACTTCTCTCAGGTGACGTATGCAGAATTTCTCCAATCATTTAGTCTGCTTAAAGAGGACCTATCATGCTTTTTTACAAGTTCAACTTTCTTTAGTGAGCATAAAAAGGTCTGCAAAGTTAAAAAGCACAAAGCCACTCCAAAGGGAGTTATTCTCTATATCAGTGAACACTGTTGAACTCCCTGAAACGTCTTGATTGTTGTCATGAGTTTTCTTCCGAGAACAAATACATCACAATATTCCCAATTTAAATAATTCCCGCCCAAGGTATACTCAAAAAAAAGGGGGCGAGGCCTGGTTGAGCTAAGCCGTGAGTTAAACTGTGCATCAACACTCAAAAAAAATTTTTTGTCTAAAAATAAGATTTATGTATTTGAATTGCATAACAAATTTCCATGCATTTGGATTACATAGTTTTAACATAAACCAATCAGTAATCTGAATGTGATTCATATTTTTAAGTCATATCTAAATGAAACAGATAAGATTTATGTAATTGTATTAATAAACTGAATGTGATTTATATTTGTCAGTCGTATGTAAATGAAACAGGTAAGATTTATGTAATAGTACACAGAAAAACGCCCATGTTAAATTAACACTGCTCAGTGTTCATATGTGTGCACACTACAGAGTTAAAGCGGTGTTGAAGTTAATGAGATCATTAAGTGATGATTGAGCATTAATTATGAACACCTGCTGTTAACAAGCAGAATCACTGAAGGAAAGAGAAACACAAGAACTACAACTGACTTCAGCCACAGTCTTAGATGAAATCGACTGAAGAGAAAAGAAGACATTAAATCTGTGAAGATCTCAGCAGAGGAGGATTAAACAACTCCACAAACAGCATTACCAGCTTCACTTATTACTAACCAGACTGACTTTATTTCTGTCTGACGTATCCAGAAGTTTTATTGAGAATTAACAGAGGTTTAACTCTAATGTGTTTCATTTGAAGTCACCATAACAGTGATTATTTGCTGCTGCAAATGTGTTTGACAAACACACTGTCACAGCAGCCAAAAGAGACTTATTAATATGTTAAGAGTTAAGAGTCCAACTAATGGAAACGCTAATCACTGTTATGGTGACTTCAAATTAAACATCTCAATAAAGAGTTCTAACAGAAATAAAGTCAGTCTGGTTAGTAATAAGTGAAGCTGGTAATGCTGTTTGTGGAGTTGTTTATTCCTCCTCTGCTGAGATCTTCACAGATGTAATGTCTTCTTTTATCTTCAGTTGATTTCATCTAAGGCTGTCTCTGAAGTCAGTTGTAGTTCTTGTGTTTCTGCTCATCTCTTTTTCTGTTCTTTTCAGAGGTGTAAAGTCCAGGTTCAGAAAGTAAAAGTCCTGCTCAGAATTTTGTTCCAATCACTTGGATTTGCTAATTAGCAGTTTTTCAGCCAGGAGATAGAAATCAGCTGACTGAGTTCATGGGTGGAATAAACATATGGCAGGGCTTCTACTTTCTGACCCCTGGACTATACAACTCTGGTTTTGCACAATGTCCCTTTGCGCCACCTGGCGGTCATTTTGGGAACGACTTTGAAATGCGGCTGGTTTATTTTCGCCGCGGTGATTTCGCCGCGGTGATTTCGCCGCGGCGGCTGGCGCGGCGGTAATAGGCATTCTGGTTGTCCACCATCTGTACCTGTACGTTGGTAGTGCGCGCATGTTCAGTATCAACTGCTCGTGCTCATCACTTCTCTCAGCACAACATGTCTCAGTTCAGTGAACTGTTGGATTTACTGCCTACTCCGGGATATTGGCTTATTTTGAGTCGAAGGGACTGTCAGGACTCAGGCATGTCCGAAACAGTGAGTAACTTTAGTAACTTATGGATCAGTGCTGACGCAAGACGCGAACTGTTTAGAACGATTCAGTCCGATTTAGTGTATTGGTTCGACCAGTTCCCTAAAAAGAACCGGTTCAAAAGAACGATTCGTCCACGAACCGGACGTCACTACCAAGTATTTCTTTGATAAACAACACTGCTAGATTGCTGAAGAATCAAATGACTTCTAATATGAATAAAACAGACTTAAATCCACAAGTCCTCTATAATAAAAGCATTAGACACTGAATAAGATCAGGGATTCAGGCAATTACATGATGATATCGTCATCATCATTAATAAACTGCCAACATCTCCTGAACTCAGTATCTCATGGCTTTTTTAGCTACAACAACAGAGCTTTATAAACACACAGTTATAACGGTCAGAGAAATATTTATATTAAAAGTCAAGGGTCAAGAGCACAACTAAAGCAAACGCTAACCACCATCATGGTGACTTTAAAATGCAAAATATGATTTCATTAAACCAGAAATTAGATAAAGTAAATCTGGTTAGTGTAAGTGAAGCTGGTAATAAGTGTACGGCCATGCATTTCACTTTCATTTTTTTTGGAAATAGGCTCATTTTACAACTCCCCCAGAGTTAAACAGTTGAGTTTTACCGTTTTCGAATCCATTCAGCTGATCTCCGGGTCTGGCGGTACCACTTTTAGCATAGCTCAGCATAGATCATTGAATCGGACAGGACCATTAGCATCTCTCTCAAAAAAATGACCAAAGAGTTTCGATATTTTTCCTATTTAAAACTGGACTCTTCTGTAGTTACATCGTGTACTAAGACCGACGGAAAATGAAAAGTTGCGATTTTCTAGGCTGATATGGCTAGGAACTATACTCTCATTCCTGCGTAATAATCAAGAAACTTTGCTGCAGTACCATGGGTGAAGCAGGCGTAATGATATGACGCAGCATGTCCGATTCAATGATCTATGCTAAGCTATGCTAAAAGTGGTACCGCCAGACCCGGAGATCGGCTGAATGGATTTGAAAACGGTAAAACTAACTGTTTAACTCTGGGGGAGTTGTAAAATGAGCCTATTTTCAAAAAAAAGTGGAGTATCCCTTTAACTGATTGAAATATTGCCATTATCTTTTCCTTTTCTCTTTCTTTCTTTACTTTTATTATGTGTATATAATGCTTAATTTAGTTGTGTGTAGCCTACCCGTAGTTTCCTTTATTAAACCATATCCACGCTTTATTGTTTCTGTGTCTGCCGCTCACAAATCAAGTTACTTAAACTTTTTGATTTTGCCACACTATTACCCTGCTACAGTAAACATTAGGGATAAGTTATTCTTTCTTGGGTAGGAAGATCATTTATTTCCTAGAATCGAAAACTGATTATGCTGTCTGTTCGGTGGACAAACTTATTAAATACTTGTAATATTAATTCAATTGTGAAACAAATCCAAATATTTATAATTAATTATAATTTGTTATAATTAATTATACATATTTCCCTTTTGAGCTAATTTGCTAGAACTGACACACTGATATCCCATTCAGCTCCACTGTAAACAGGTAAAAAACACACATTTGCATATGTGGTTAACAGGGACTTTCCATAGGTTTTTATACTGAGCTAATCACATTTTCTATCCCCTAACCCAAAACCAACTCATCACAGAAAACCCATGAATTTTTTTTAAGACATTTAGATTACAAGGACACTGGAGGATCCGTTTTATTATACACATTTGTGTCCTCATAAATACCATTACGCACGCACGCACACACACACACACACACACACAGGTATCAAATTACAGTCCAATTGAATGATGCTCTGCGCCATGTAGGAAGTACTTCTGTTTTGCATATCAATGGATTTAAAGTAAACAAGACACACCTTTACCAGGTAGAAACACACAGTAGAAACGAAATGAATAAAGTAGGAAGAGAAGAGACGCCATTCCTGGCTTTAAACCTGCTCTGGGTGTTTAAAACAGTCGCACATTTTGAGGTAAGTTTAGCATACAGCTCATCCCTAATGTAACCATGCATCGTATTAAAATGCGTTATTTCTGTTATTTATGTTTGTTCTCTTCTTTACATGGAATTTGAAACATGCAACACCCAAAATGATGGAAACATTGATGGAATTAATTTTCACGTTTAACGTGTTTAAATATAATGCCTACTTTTGATATCATGCGATCTTTGTTTTATATAGGCCGCCTAAGTATTGAAAACATAAACTGAAAGATGTCGTGTAGGCTATTTATATATGCCTACGAATATTTTTAGATCATGTACAAGATAAGGAAAGATATTTCTCTAAATGGACACATTTTTTCTTTTTGAACTGTAGCCTAGTTAAAGTGTGGTAAATTCAGCACAGTGCAAAAGCAGTGCTGATCTGCGTCCAAATTAACTCTTTATCAAACTACTAAAAGTACTAAAGACTGATAAATTACCTTCTTAAAATACATGTAAATTATCAAAAAGGTAGGCCTACATTTTTTATTTCAAACTTCCTCTTCCTGCATCACACATTGCTGTAGCAAACATTTAAAACTGAATCAACCGGTAGGCTAGTTTAATTTTAATTATAGATAACATTTTCTTATAGATAACAAAACTATCTGAAAAACGATTCACAATGTTTGAAATTAAATAACTGAACTGCAGTTGAGATGTATTGAGCTTATCTTGTGTTGCGCTGAATTTTAGCTCTAATTAGCTCTTTAAAATCCCTCTTTCTACCTGTACCTTTACAGCCTCTACTTGGGTTTTACATTAATAAAAAATGCTGAGGTGTTTTTTTTTTACCCAAATGCTGGGTTCAGTCTGTTGGGTCATTTTAATAGGTTTTTTTTATATATATTTTTACCCTGGTGTTGGGTAGTTTTTCTGTAAAAAGCTGCTGGGTCATCAATGTCAATACCCCATTACCCACCCAGTGCTAGGTCAATGTAACCCAAAGTTTGGTGTGCTAAACCGGTTAAAACGGTCATTTTGTTCCCTTCCAGTCGCTCACGTTCAACGTAACGTTGACGTGACTATGTAATTGGGGTCACTTCAGGGAGCCCTAACAACTTCAAGTGTGTACAGAATGAGCCAATAACCGTTGGCGTATGTGAATCGTGTCAAACGCCCCACCCCGCAGTGCGGGTATAAACAGGAAGCGAGAGCACGCACACATTGTCTTTCACTTCGGAGCCGAGAAGTTATTACTTCAGTACTGCAAGGAAGAGACTCTGAAAGTTGGAAATCTGAACTCTGTCCAGCGTTGATGTGACGGCATGATCAGCGGTGGCCACGACTACAGCTCTCAACTTGTGTCGGTATCGGTGGGCGTTCCTGAGTGTTTAAATCATTATAGTCCTGGGTTCCTCAGCGTGGGAAGAGTTTTTTTTATTTTCAACTAAAAGAGCAACACAAGCTTGACTCTGCATCCTTTTCAGGATGTCATTCCGCTTGTGCGTTTCTGGATGCCGTCGTTCCCTGGCGCCAGCAGATGGCCACAATAGTTGCCTCTCATGTTTGGACATCCAGCATGCTGAGGCAGCTTTTGTGAATAGTTCATGTTCCCATTGTGGGAAATATGATTATTGCCATGTTAAGATCGAGACTTCGCTTACCTCAAGGGAGGTGCATTCCCCTTGCCTTCGCCCGTGTCCAGTCAGTGTTGAACTGTGGTGGAAAGAGTACAAAAAATCTGTACTTAAGTAAAAGTATTGTTACTTAAGTAATAATTTACTTGAGTACAAGTAGAAGTACTGAAAAATAATACGACTCAAGTAAGAGTAAATAAGTGGTCTGCTTAAAAACTACTCAAGTAACTACTTTACAAAGTACTTTAGTATTATTTTTCTATTTTTACCCAAAATGGGGAGATGATAGCGATATTGAGCGCTAAACACTCTCATGTCATATCTGTTTCATTCATACTGGAAGCCCAGTACATACTCATTCATACCTCGCGCAGAAAGTCCACAAGTGAGATTCATAGAGGAGATTCACTTAAGACGTTTCAGGAAATGCCAATATGGATATAATAACATGCAAATAGAGACATTTGACTGATGAAACATGAAGACAAACACATGAAAGCGATAATATATCTGTGTTCATCAAGCTATTTTCATAAGAATGATGTATTCTTTAAAAGGATAGTTTACCCAGGACATTTCTATTAAAGGTTCCATTGCATGGATTATTTTATTATTTTAGAATGTTTCCTGGGGTGCCCTTATAATGTTAGTATGTTTTTTAAATCAAAAGTTGTTATAATTTAGAAATAAAAGGCATATTTCCTAGCTTGATTTCATCCCCTGATTTGAACACTCTGTTTGAAGGGGTGTGTCTGCTGTGAGACTTCAATGCAAACGCCCTCTCTGTGATTGGCTGACATGCTTGCATATGAAATATCTGGCATTACATGTGGAACTATCTGGAAAACTTTTACTATTACAGCTATTATACGTTTTTACTATTACAGTTATCGGGATTAACGAATCGTGAGAAGTTTTTTAAGTATTTAGATCTATTCCCATCACATAAAAGGTTGCAGTGATGAGCATTGAGCAGATGACAGCCTGTTGATCGCGTGAATAAAGATCTTATCATTGCAGCAGTTTCTGCACTCTCACTAATGATTTCACCAATGCAAACATGAGGTAAGTACAGTAAGAGCTTCGTTGTGCAGTGTAACAGCGTCATTGATTTCATAACTAGTTTTGGCAAGTGTCCAGATCACTACAAATCACTACTTACTGCTTGCTGGAATATAGTTGAAATTGACCCCTTCGTCAGTATGAAACGCTGAGAGAAGCCCGAAGAAAAACAGTCCGTGGTGAAATGGACAGACCAAACTAACAACTTCGAATTAAACTTTTGCGGTCTCCGATTATAGATAAACATCAACCATGCCTGTTGACATTTCGCCATCAATACGCCTGTATTCCTGTGGGCGGAGGTTAGTCAAAAAACTGTTCTAGTGACGTCATTAAAGAAGGAAGTAGAGGGATGTAGTCCAAACTGGCCGTTCAATGTAGGCGACTTCTGTTAAATAAAATATCTTGCTTGGCATTGAACTTTGAGCTTTATAATTTTACAGATATTGTTTATACTCTAACAACAACATTACACACTAACTAAAGTTTGAAACATGGGATCACGAAAACGGGACCTTTAATTAATTTTACTATTCGTCTGAAAGAAGAATGTCATATACACCTAGGATGACTTGAGGGTGAGTAAATCATGGCTAATTTTCATTTTTGGGTAAACTAACCCATTAATGCAATGCTAATCAAAATAGCCTGTATTATAGAATTTAATAAAATGACATATTCTCACACATGAGGTAATTTCAAAGGAAAACATGATATTAAACTCATAAACTCATAAATTGTATTTTTGATGGTATGTTATGCAAACATACTAGCTTTCCCTGTTGTCAAGAGAAAATGTTTTATTACTAATCTTTAAAAGTAAGTCCAGGTAAGATCATTTTAATGTTTTTATTTGAATAATTTCATAATTGAAAGCAAAGAAGGTTAAATGAAAGTTCCGATAAAAAAAGAGAGATGTAGTATGAATAAAAAAGTGCCAGTAAAAAAATTAAATAATAATAAGTGGGGTATGGTTAACATGTTAAATGAAATGCTCTTTTTTTCGTTCCTTTCGTTCCTACTAGCCTACTATTGCTTTAGTAACAAACTACACTTTTACATGCATCTGACTGACAGATAAATCATGCAATCTTAATTCACTGTTGTTAAGGGATTTTCAGCTTTGTACAAAGTTTGGTTCATACATTTAGTTTAACTGTATTGTTAAAGAGGGTGAGCTTTACCTTTCAGTTGAACTGTGTTTTCAAGACACTTACATTGTTCTTGCTCCATCCATGCAATAACGGTGTCCATGTTATGAACCGAGTTTTTTATTTACTTCAACTGCTCAATGCTCTGATAATATCAATGGGATGACCCATTTTAGGAGTTGCCATAATTACATTTTAAAATCAGAATATGAGCATAGCTCACTTACATTCACCAAAATATTGAAACGTTAGCGATACGGATTCTAAACACGAGCGCCAGTGATTGAATGTAAAAGCGCGGTTTGAACGCCCCGCCCCCCAGCCAAACTGGAAGTTTTGATTGATTTTGCACCTGAGTCAGACCTGTCTGTTATTGGCGAAGCCCTTCAGAACTGTCTGTTATTGGCTGAAGCGCTTCAGAACTGTCTGTTATTGGCTGAAGCACTTCAGAACTGTCTGTTATTGGCTGAAGCGCTTCAGAACTGTCTGTTATTGGCTGAAGCGCTTCAGAACTGTCTGTTATTGGCTGAAGCGCTTCAGAACTGTCTGTTATTGGCTGAAGCGCAGGGTGAGGGCTCAGCCTCCACCGCACGCAGTAGTTTGAAAAGTGTTTGTGAAATGTAAGCTCGCCCTGTTGCTCCGTCGGCACCTTTGTAAAAGTAGGCTACTCTTTACTTTTGGTGAAAGATAAATGTAGCGAAGTTGAATACTTTATTTTTATTCTACTCAAGTAAAAGTAAAAGTACCACAATTTAATTATACTCAAGGAAGTAGAACAAATCGAAAAATCTACTCAAGTACTGTAACAAAAGTATTTGTAATTAGTTACTTTCCACCACTGGTGTTGAACTGCGTGAGCTCGCTCAGACGTAGAACAGCGGCACCACTGAAACTTTTTCAGAGGCTCCTTGGGCATATGGCATCTGCAGCCGCAGTAACGCCGCTATGATTGTTTCATATGATGCCGCTCCAACACTGGCTCCACGATCGAGTCCTGAAATGGCCGTGGCAGAGCGGCTCGTGCCAGGTCCAAGTGACCCCGCACTGTTGCCAAACTCTCAGCTTGTGGTCGGATCTTTTGTTCAGGTGTGCAGGTGTTCCCCTAGAACAACTGTCCTGGCATTCTGTGGTCTTCACGGATGCCTCTGCCACAGGCTGGGGGGCCACGTACAATGGGCATGCAGCTTCAGGTCTGTGGACAGGACCTCAACTGCATTGGCACATCAACTGCGTCGAGTTGTTAGCAGTCTTGTATTAATAAGACAGGACTTTTATCATCCTCATGTATAGATCATAGTTATACTAATGTAGCTGAACTCTGTTCTAAAGCCTTATCAATTTCGATTGGCTTTAGTGACATAATTGGGTGGGATTATCCAGGAAAACTAAAGTTCCAAAGGCGGGACCAAAAATTGTATATAAAAGAATGTACAAGGGTTTTGACTGTGATTCATATGTGGCAGATGTTGGAAATATCTGTTGGTCTGATGTCATTAAACAGAAAGACCCAGATACTGCACTTAATGTATTCATGAAATTGCTGGCCCCAGTTATGGATAAGCATGCACCTGTTAGGAGGCTGACTGTTAGGCTGCTAGGGCTCCTTGGGTTGATGAGGAATTAAAAGTATACATGGGTCAAAGAGAAAATGCAAGAGAAGTAGCAAAGAAGTCTGGATTCTTATATGACTGGCAAATATATTGTAAATTGAGGAATTATGTCACCAACCTGAATAGAAAGAAGAATAAACTGTACTATGAATCTAGGATTAATTGTATAAAACATGATGGAAAAAAGCTCTGGAGCACCTTAAATAATATCATGGGTAGAAAGAGTAATTTGACCCCATCATGGATTGAAGCGGAAGGATCGTTTATAACTAAACCTGTAGACATTGCAAATTATTTTAATGATTACTTAATTGATAAAGTTTGTAAACTAAGGCAGAAAATGCCAACATCATACTGTGAGTCAAATTATTCATGTATATCATGAATATCATTCATGTATATCATGTTCATTTAAATTTCGAGAAGTGACAAGAGAAGAAGTAAAACAACTATTATTTTCTATTGATAATGACAAACCACCTGGTACGGACAACCTGGATGGAAAGTTTTTGAGGATGGTAGCAGACCACATTGCCACTTCCATATGTTATATCTTTAATATGAGTCTTGAGAGGAAAGTGTGCCCACAAGTGTGGAAAGAAGCAAAGGTAATCCCCTTAGCGAAAAATGCTCGTGCTGTTTTTTCTGGCTCTAATAGTTGACCAATTAGTTTGTTACCTGCTATAAGTAAACTTTTAGAATTTTTTTTTTTAATTTAACCAGATACAAGGTTATTTCACTATGAATGAATTAAGCAAATACCAGGATGTTATAGAGAAGGACATTCAACTTGTACAGCTCTTGTACAAATGACAGATTAAAGTATATCGATCACCAAAATATTGTCGGAGCAGTATTATTAGATTTTAGTCCTGCCTTTGACATAATCGACCATAGTTTGTTATTGGGGAAACTCAAATGTTATGGTTTTACACCATCTGCATTAGCATGGGTAGAGAGCTACTTGACAGATAGAACACAGAAGGTGTATTTCAATGGAATTTCTCTGAGGTGAGGTCTGTAGCATGTGGGATTCCACAAGGGTCTTCATTAGGACCATTGCTTTTTTCTATCTTTACGAATGATCTCCCACTGGTCTGTAAAAGAGCTTCTGTGTCTATGTATGCGGATGATGTAACACTTTATATGCCTGCACCAGCTTTAGAAAACATTACTGCAGCTCTCAACAATGAGTTGCAGATGCTATATAATTGGGTTACTGACAATAAACTTGTCTTAAATGTAGCCAAGACTAAAAGTATCTTATTTGGATCTAAATGTTCATTATAAACAAGGCCCATGTTGCATTTAGTACTAAATAATGTTGCTGTTGAGCAGGTACATGAAATAAAGCTTCTTGGGGTAACCTTAGACTGTACTTTGTCGTGGTCAAGACATATAGAAGAAGTGGTGAAAAAGATGGGGAGAAATATATCTGTAGTGTTGTGGCAAAAATTCATTAAACAATCATCAACTGCGTAAGAGACACTCTGAAATTCAAATGATCATTAAAAAAGTATTTTATTCCTGCAAGAAGGCCCAGTTGCCACACATAAGTCATTAGTACAGTCTGTGGAACAAGTGCGACGAAGGGAGGGAGGGCAGAGGAGCCTTTATAGTACCTTCAAGGTCTTCTGCTCACAGGCCCTTATCTAAACAAGGGAAGGTTTCTCTGCTAGTGACCTAATCCTGCTGAGTTTATTCCTACAAACTCAGAAGTCCCAAATGGGACCACCTCTGATCCCAAGGGGTCAGAGGTTCCCTTTTCAGCTGTCTCCCCCTTTGTCTCACGTGTTCACATTAATCATTATATTGAAAAATCAGGAGCACACCTAGAGTGTGAAAATTAAAATTCCCATTACAGTAGTTAAAAGGTGTTATTCGTTTTTAAATCCATATTTAACTAAACATGTTTTGCAGACCTTAGTGCTATCACACTTAGATTATTGCTCTGTGGTTTGGTCAGGAACTACAAAGAAGAATTTAGGGAAACTACAGAGGATTCAGAATAGAGCTGCTCGTTAGCCCTTTGCTGTACAATAAGGGCTAATGTTAACAAAATGCACGGCAAACTATTCTGGTTACCGGTTGATGAGAGGTTAAAAGCATCACTTCTTGGCTTTATAAACAAAATGAATGTATGGAAAACTCCTGACTGTCTGTATAGGCAACTTACTCTGAGTTATAATGTTCATACATATCTCACGAGGCATGCCGTTATTGGTAAATATATTATTCCATAATAATAGAACAAACTCAAAACAACGTACAGTGTTGTATAGAGCTATGGTTGAATTGAACTCTCTTCCAGGTCATATTGTTAAAACTCAAAATAATATTGGTTTTAAAAAACAAATAAAGGAATTTTTTATGTTAGCTTATATTAGTAGATAGAGTATATTGTATGTGTATGTGTGTATGTATATGTATATATATATATATATGTATGAGTATGTATGTGTGTGTGTGTGTGTGTATGTGTGTATGTATGTATATATGTATATTTGTATTAGTGTATGATTGTGCATTGGTTGTGTATGTTTTTGTAATATGTTAATCTGTGTATTGATTATGTAGTGTGTTTTGTGTGGACCCCAGGAAGAGTAGCGGAAGCATTTTATTGCATCAGCTAATGGGGATCCAAATAAATAAATAAATAAATACTTCTTGCTAGGCAAGCATATACTGGTCCATACAGACAGCACTGCGACCGCTGCATACATCAGACGTCAGGGTGGTCTATGCTCCCGCCGCATGTCACAACTCTCCCGCCATCTCCTCCTTTGGAGTCAGAAGCATCTGAGGTCACTTTGGCAGTTTATATTCCGGGCCTGCTCAACCGTGCAGCTGACGAGCTCTCACAGCAGTAGGTGCTTACGGGAGAATGGCGACTCCACCCCCAGGTGGTCCAGCTAATTTGGAAGGTGAAGGTTTTTAAAATACAAATATATCCACAGACCTGAAGCTGCATCCCCGTTGTACGTAACCCTGACCCTGTGCAAAGTCAGGGATGATGAGGAGCAAGTCTTGTTCATTGTGCCGTTTGGCCCAACTGGACCTGGTTCCAGGAACTGTGCTCCTCTCGACAGCCCCTCCCTGGACCATTCCTCTGAGGGAGGACCTGCTCTCTCAGAGACGGGGCACCTTATGGCACCCACGTCCAGACCTCTGGAAACTCCATGTCTGGTCCCTGGACGGGACATGGAGGTTCTAGGTGACCCCATCACTTCCGCTATAGCCTCCTCTACGAGGCGGCTCTCTGCGTTGAAGTGGAACTTGTTCGTTGAGTGGTGTTCTTTTCACAAGGAGAACCCCCGAACTTGCTCGATCAGAGTTGTGCTTTCCTTCCTGCAAGATGGGTTGGAGCGAAGGATGTATCCCTCCACCCTTAAAGTGTATGTTGCCGCTATCGCCGCACATCACGATGCAGTTGAAGGTAAGTCGCTGGGAAAGCACGACCTGATCATCAGGTTCCTGATGGGGTGAGGAGACTAAATCTGCCTTGCCCGCTCTCTATACCCTCTTGGGATTTGTCTCTGGTCCTTTCGCCACTTCAGAGACCACCCTTTGAGCCTTTGCAATCATCTGAGTTAAAAATTATGTCCTGTAAGACGATACTCCTGGTTGCATTGGCCTCCATCAAGAGGGTAGGGGACCTGCATGTATTTTCGGTCGACGAATCGTGCCTAGAATTCGGCCAGGATAACTCTCACGTGATCCTGAGACCCCGGCCCGGATACGTGCCCAAGGTTCCTACCACTCCCTTCCGGGACCTGGTAGTCAACCTGCAAGCACTGCCTTCGGAGGAAGCAGACCCAGCACCGGCTTTTCTCTGCTTGTTCGCACTCTGCGTCTGTACGTGGACAGAACGCAAAGCCTCAGGACTTCAGATCGTAACAGATCTTTGTCTGTTACGGAGGCCAGCAGAAGGGAAAGACTGTCTCCAAGCAGAGGATGGCCCACTGGATAGTGGATGCTATCGCCTTGGCTTACGAAGCCCAAGGCGTGCCCTGCCCACGAGGGGTGAGAGCCCACTCCACTAGGAGTGTCGCTTCCTGGACACTGCACACGTGCCTCTCTGACAGACATCTGTAGAGCTGCGGGCTGGGCGACACCTAACACGTTCGCTAGGTTTTATAGCCTACGTGTTGAGCCGGTTTCTTCCTGTGTGCTCACTTCAACCAGCCAGTAACACCGAAGTTCCCCCATGAGGGGTGAGAGCCCACTCCACTAGGAGTGTCGCTTCTTCCTGGGCACTGGCACACGCGCCTCACTGACAGACATCTGTAGAGCTGCGGGCAGGGCGACACCTAACACGTTCGCTAGGTTTTATAGCCTACACGTTGAGCTGGCTTCTTCCTGTGTGCTCGCTTCAACCAGCCAGTAACACCGAAGTTCCCGCTCTAGTGTCGGCTTGCTGCGCCACTCTCCTCCACATGGAGTGGATACGTACGCTTTTTTGCTCCAGTCGAGTTCCCCTCTCAGGCGAACCCTGTGAGTTCATCCGCACCCCTTCGTGCGGTGAGGAGGAACAGAAGCATATGAGGCCTAGTGCTTGTATGCTTGTGTAACTTGTGCTAGGCCAGGTTCCATATGTGGTGATCCCTGCGGTGATCCCATATGTGTATTCTTGCACGATCAGCTCCCTGCGGTGAGTCTGTGTCTTTCCCTTGGGAGAGTCCGCTCTGCCGTCACTGTCTGGTGTAGCCTCCCACCTTCTCAGACTGGAGCCACCCCAGACACATTCCATATGTTGCACTGCCCCTTATCGGCCAGTCCATATGTATATTCTCCACATGTTACCTTTCTTCGGGCATGATGTGTCTTCTGCAGCGTCCTTCTCCCCTGGAAAGGCACCTTTCCCAGTGTTTTCCAAGAGTTACACTGTGTGGGGTATAACGGAACAGCAGTTTGAACTCTCTCTACGCAGGCCTTCCACCCCAGCCAGTTGGGGGTCTGTGAGTCTTGCGTAGAGCGCTGGATGTTTTCCATGGGATCCCAATTACGTCGTCACGTCGAACCCTTGTTCCCTGAAGGAGGGAACGGGAGGCCTAACGTCCCGTCACCACTGTTGATGACCATCGCGTCGGCCGTCACGATCTCGGCTCCTCAGCGAAAAACAATGTGTGCGTGCTTCCTATTTATACCCGTGCAATGGGGTGACACGATTCATGCATGTCAACAGTCATTGGCTCGTTCTGTAGACACTCAAAGTTGATAGGGCTCCCTGAAGTGATCCCAATTACGTCGTCACGTCGACGTTACGTCTCCCATTCCCTCTGTTGTAAAGTTTTTCTTTCTTCAAAGCAGACCAGGAGACGTTGGGGATCACGTTCAAACAAAGTTATTCTTTATTGAGGACTTCACGTTGACGTGGCTGCAGGAATCCAACATAATCTAACTAAGAGAACTTTACATGGCAACTTATAGGTATTTTAGGAGGAGGGACTTTTGAAGGTGGAGACAAATTCAAACAAAGCATGTAAATTAGTATACAGGTTAAGGAACCCGCCCCAGACCGGCAGTCTCAATTTAATCAGCGTACCTGTTCAAATGCTGATACTGGCCAGGAACTCTGGTTCCAAGGGCCATCCCAGAGCCATTCAAGACAAAGGTGAAAGTCTCCCCTACAGCTAATCCAATCAACCTAACGATTCAATGTCTGGGCTCCGAAAGGTGAGAATCTCAGTGATCTGACTCATTTAAAACACAATAGAGAAAACAGGTATTGCAACTTTGCTGAGATCTTAACCTTAAAAGCTAAAATCAGTATTCTTCACTGTGATGTTATGTAAGGAAGCATATCTGAAATATATTCTTAAATTTGTAACCCTTCACCTCCTTCAGGGAACGAAGGGTTACATTAGTAACCAAGACGTTTCTGTTCTGAGAGAAAACGTTTTGATGGGAAGCCTCCTGGATGATATTAAGGTTTTGTCCAGGGTTGGGCATAAAATACCAAATACCTTAATTTTAAGTTTATCAAAATAAACTACAAAATACAGCAGCCACACCATGTATCAAAATAAACTACTGTAACAGTTCGGTAAGTTAACACACGACTAATCCGTTCTACCACCTCAAATTCAAAACGAAACATATCACTAATACCAGCGTGCGCGTATTATTCCCAATATATCTTAGTGGTGTAGCACATAATCTCTGTCTGCGCCCGATTTTTAAGAATCGTTGTTGTGTTTCTTTTTAACTGAAAATACATCAGTTAGAAAATATTCTAATTTTAAATTTGGGGTTTCATAAGCTCCAAGCCATAATAAACATTAGACCTACTTAAGTCTCTGCAGCTAGTGTACTTAAATTTTATTTATCTGCAAAATTATGTTCAATTATGTCTTACCAGTTTAAGCATTCACGCGATTTTAAACTCTTCGGTACGTGCGCGCTGACTGAGAGATGTTTCTCTGCACACATACATAGAGTAAAGCCGCCTCACAAACAGCTCGCGGGTAACCAAAGTTATTTTTCGTGGATTATATCGCTGATTCAGGTGTGTTAAATAAGGGAGACATACAAAATGTGCAGAGCAGTGGGTCCCGAGGACTGGAGTTGAGAACCACTGACTAGATTAAAAAAATTAATCTATGCCCACCTCTAATAAAAATATATATTTTTTGCAAGGGAGCATGCAATTTCTTCACAAACCTTCCATCAATTGGGCTATTTTATCTATCCCTTCACCATTACACTGACTCAGTTGCCCGAGTCATGCAATAAATCTGACATATGCAACCAGTTTACAGATACCATTGTGGTGACGTATTGAGTCTGTGCTTGGATTGAGGACCTGCTACCAAGATATCTTTTTGTATAAATAATAAAGCAACCACTATGCTAGTGTTCTGGTTAAAATCAGTATTGCTGCTAGACTGCCAAAATTGAACACCACATGTGTGAAGAAAGGTTAGGTTTAGTTTTTGTAAATCACAAGAATAAACAAGAAGCATTAATTGTGGGCTTATCTGAATCATTCATTTTAGGTTGTACATAGTTGATTATATATATAGATTTCATCTAAGGCTGTGGCTGAAGTCAGTTGTAGTTCTTGTGTTTCTGCTTGTCACTTTTTCTGTTCTCTTCATTTCTTCAGTGATTCTGCTTGTTAACAGGTTGTTGTTAACTCCATATTTAATATACACAGATTTTGTGGCTCATATCAGGTCCAGTTCTGGTTTATTTCTTTGCCATTGGCTGACATGTGGCATTGCTATGGCCTGCTTGTGGCCCAGATCTGGCAAACAGGAGTGAGCCGCCCAAGGGCCGTCATTCCATGCTGCATGTGGGCCAGATCATCTTTCCACATGTGCCAGATGTGGGCCAGATCTGGGACGTCAAAGTGTTGCTATGTGGGAAATACTGCCATGTCTGAAGTCTCACATTTTACCTTTTTTATTTTTGTACCACGATATGTTGTACCATAAATGTTTCTCTTACCTCCCTAAAAATGGTTTAGTCCAATCTAAGGTATTTATTTATTATTTAGTCAGTGACAAACATCAGAATGATCCAATAAAATTGTAAGTCCCAATCGACCGAATGATTATGTGGTCAAGAGTCCTGTCGTTTTACACTATTGTAAATAGATTAAAAAAATGACCGAATTATGACGCATTGCATTATGCACCTGACCTGCTGGCTGATATAGGGTTGTAACGGTATACCGGTATGGCGATTTATCACGATATTGGCATGTACGATTATCATATCGTAAACATTTGCTAATCCACGGTTTTGAAAAAATAATAATAATAATTAAACCAGATCTCATCTGCGCATATGCAACTTCTTTTCACTTGACTGCTTAGACTCCACCCAATACATGTGCAGCAGACAGAGGCTGCGAATTCTAATCTCGTTTTCCCCCGCCGAAAACAAGTATACTTTTGTCATCTGAAAAACGAACGCGGGATTTTCCTCGAAGATGGATATCCAGTTTAGAGTGCTGATCGGGAATTTTTCTGTCCGAGCCCGGCCCGCGTCCGACAGAGCAGTAACCGAACCCGACCCGAGCCCGACAGGCATAATGATATTTATGTCCGAGCTCGACCCGAGACCGACAGTTAAAATCAGTTTTTTTTTCTCATACTACTGAGACATGTAGCTACGTTTGTTTGTGTGGAAAGCCCGCTTTTATTAAGCAACTGTAGGAAGGCATTCGGAAATGTCAACAGGTCAGTTGTGTCCAGAAATATGGACGAAGAGTGGCTGCAAAAGGAGGAAATATGTTGAACATATTTAAATTTCTAAATGGTAAATTAATCCAAATCGCTATGAGTGTGTCTATTAATATACAGCGGAAAACAATGCTATACTGTAAAACTATATTCTGCTTGTTCTGTGTGAATGAGCAGCGCCATTTCGCCTAGTACATACTCAAGTATTGTGACGCTCATGGTGTTTAAAGCGTCTGCTGTCTCACTCATATGAGGACGTGAACACATGAACATATCCAGAGCTGCTCTGCTTTTATTTAAAAGAATCATCATCAAATACACTCTGACTAAAACTCATAGGTGTTTAGTACAACCTGTCAAAATAAAAGTTCGATTTAGCTTAAAGAAATGTTACTATTGTACAATAGAATATAGCTTAGTTATAACAACAAAATAATAAAGTTTATTTAAACATTAAGAAATATAGTTTTTTGTCTGTTTTAATTTAGTAAACCTATCCAGACAAACAAAAGTTGTTACATTTCATCTGATTGCATTTTCAATAATATATTTGTATTAAATCATAGAATCCAGACAAATTATATCAGATAAGCTACCCAGAATTTCTGAGGAAATACATTTTATAAGACTCTACTATCTTATAATTATCTGAAATAATAATTAATAAATTAAGAATAAAAATAAGTTAAGTTTTTATGAATTCAATTGATTAGACATGTTTGTTCAATTGGGAATTTATTTTTTCTTTCTTATTTTTTCAAAAGGTAGACTCATACAAAAAAGTTTGTTTTAATAAACCATATGTTCAACCAAAAAACCCTATCTGTTTTCATACATTTAGCAGATGATTAAAATAATAATAATGATTGTTTAATACCGTATATCATGAAACCGTGATATTTTCTGAGACGATTATCATACCGTGAAAATCTCATACCGTTACAACCCTTCTTTTTCCGAGGTAAAGCACATTCCACAGACAATGCAGTCCTACTGTACCTTTACTAGTGATATAACACCAAATACAAAACATTTATTCACAAGATCAACTCGCTAATAATCCACATGAATTAACTTAAGCTGTAACTGACTGTCATACATTTTTTAACTGCATACTCTGATGTCACTGCCATTACACAATAGGCTGAGGTGTGTCACGTGATCCAAGTTAGCCGTTTCGCTTGCTGAAAATTAAACACGGCCTCTGAAATGAGTTCTTCATCTCTTGGATCAAGCTGTGAGTCTGTGAAGAGTGATCAATCCATGATGACAGATCCTCCTGAATTCAGTGATGCAACACTGACCTCTGACCCCAGGTAAGACACTGGCCATTTTAGCATTGACTGATCCCTTACGGAACAAATGTCCCATATATGAATGATCAATATATTAAATGGTTTAACAGTATATTTGAAATAATATATTGTGTTAATATATTACAATATATTGAATAATACATAAGGAATTCCAGCTTTTCATTTATTGAAAAATATGTGACAATATATTTAGTAATATATCACATACATTTCATAATATATAGATGCATATGTGATCAGATATGGTACTTACATACAGATATGTAAAATATTGCAGAAATATTTACTCATGCAACATAAACACAAATATATATATAGAAATTTAACTTTTTTTTATTATCTACATTATAAATTATTATTATTATTATTATTATTTCATATTTTAAAGCTAGTTCACAATAATATAATAATCAGCATCTTGATATGCCACACCTGTGAGGTGGATGGATTATCTCGGCAAAGGAGAAGTGCTCACACAGATTTAGACAGATTTGTCAACAATATTTGAGAGAAATAAGCCTTTTGTGTACATAGTAAAAGTCTTAGATCTTTGAGTTCAGCTCATGGAAAACGAGGGCAAAAACAAAACTGTTGTGTTTATAATTTTGTTCAGTGTACATGCTCACTTCCGCGTATAAATTATTTTGCAGAAAGACTATCATTGTGCCGAGGAGTGCACAGCCTTTACTTTTTACAATATAGTAATTATAGTCTTTAAAATATTTGGCCAATCATCAACCGAACCACAGGCTCTACTCTTCAGCACAATGGTGACCCCAAAAACTCACACATATCAGAAAACCTTTTAAATAAAAAAATAATAGAGCATTAAACACTTACAGATCCTCCCCCCATATTAATATTAAGCAAAATGCATTAAATAACACTCAATTTTAACATTTGCTCTCCTTTAACAGTCAGAAGCAAAGCATGCTGGGAACTAGAAATCTGTTGTAACTCATTCTGTGAATGTGTGTATATATATGTGTGAACATACATTATTAAAATTATAAATATTTTATATTCATTAATATATAGCCATACATGTTCAATGCATATATTGCAGTATATTGAACAATATAAGCACTAGTTTCCCAGATATGGAAATGTATTATGTAATATACCACATTATATACATTTTCAGTTATTCCCATATAATTTTGTTCCATAAGGGATGCTTTTATTCAAAGTGATTTACAGAGCATTCCAGAAGCCTGAAGTGGGTGAGTGGTGATTCACAGAGAAGCAGAAAATCCATTTCCAGAACTTTCACTGTCACCGTTCCGATTTTTCCAACTTTCCCAAACAGTGGAGTCGCTTGCAGTTTCCAAGAAGTGTCTAAAAACTTCTCTTTTAGCACTTGACTAACTAAACCCTCTTAAACCATTAGTTGTCTCTATTACTAGTAATGTATGCATTTTTTAAATAAATGTTTTCAACATTTCTTACCTTCATCTCTTTTCTAACATGTGCTCTGTACAGTTTTGGAACATTGTATTGCAGCAGTTCTCATGTTACTGTCTCTATTAAATGAATTGCTTGTTGAATTCCTTATTTGTAAATGGCTTTGAATGAAAATCAACTGCTAAATTAATAACTATAAATCTATAATGCAGTCAAGTTATACAAGATATAATGCTCTAAAATGCTTCTTTTTTTTTTCTTTTTTTTTGTCTTTTGTCAGCATCAGGGAGAAACAGAAATCTCCAGACCCCAGCGGTTTGTCTGTGAAGAGTAACAGATCCATGACGCCACCTCTTTCATTCAGTGATGATTCAGTGACCTCTGAACCTCTGTTAGTATAAACGGTCATTTGCTATTTTACTGTAGAGTATTTCTCATGAATAATGACGTAAGACCCAACTAAATAACATTACATTTACTGTAAAATATGCAACATATGCACTGCACAGGGGTTCAACTTGAAGAGGGTCACTAAAACCATACCTGGTGACCTACATATTTCTGAAGGTCTTCAATAGTCATTGCCTTTTTTCCCTCCTTTTTTTCAGAAGCAAGAAGACTTATGAGCCAGACAAAACTGAAGCAGTCCTGCAAAATGGAGACCTGCAAATAATCAAAGACCAACACCTCAGAAAGTTTCTGATGTGACTGAGACTTCATCAGTGGGTGAGTTGATGTCAAACCTCATGAAAGGAGAGCTGCTTCCCTACGCTCTCATCTGGATCACCTCCAGACCAGCAGCAGCCAGTCAGATCCCCTCCAAATACATCAACCGTCTGACAGAAATTCATGGTTTCAATGAGCCGCAGAAGGAGGAATATTTCAGGAAGAGAATCAGTGACGAGCATCAAGCCAGCAGAATCATCTCACACATCAGAAGAGCAAGAAGCCTCCACATCATGTGCCACATTCCCGTCTTCTGCTGGATCTCATCCACTGTGCTTCAGAAGCTCCTGAAAGAAGATCTGAGTGCAGAAATCCCTCAAACTCTGACTGAAATGTACATCCACTTCCTGCTGATTCAGATCAACATGAGGAATCAGAAGTATGAAGAGAGAGATCCAGAGGAACTACTACAGTCCAACAGAGAAGTGATTGTGAAACTTGCTGAAGTGGCTTTCATACAGCTGATGAAGGGAATGTGATGTTCTATGAGGAGGACCTGATTAAGAGCGGCATAGAAGTCACTGACGCCTCAGTGTATTCTGGGATTTGCACTGAGATCTTTAAGGAGGAATCTGTGATTCATCAGAGAAAAGTCTACAGCTTCATTCATCTGAGCGTCCAGGAGTTTCTTGCCGCCTTTTTTTTGTCTTACCATTATGTAATGAAAAATATTGACACATACAAGTTTTTGATGTAGTGCATAGTCTGCAAAGGGAAGCAGTAGATAAAGCCATTGAGAGTGAGAATGGACAGCTGGATCTGTTCCTGCGGTTCCTGCTGGGTGTCTCACTGGAGTCCAATCAGAGACTCTTACAGGATCTACTGACACACACAGAGAGCAGCTCAGAGAGCATCAGGAGAACCACACAGTACATTAAAGAGAAGATCAAAGATGGACATGGACTCTCCGCTGAAAGATCCATCAATTTGTTCCTCTGTCTGCTGGAAGTCAAAGACCAGACTCTGTCCAGAGAGATTCAGGAGTTTGTGAAATCAGACAAACACTCAGAGAAGAAACTCTCTCCTGCTCACTGCTCAACAATCGCCTACATGCTTCAGATGTCAGAGGAGGTGCTGGATGAGCTGGCCCTCAAGAAATACAACACATCAGATGAGGGCAGAAGAAGACTGATTCCAGCTGTAATCAACTGCAGTAAAGCTCTGTGAGTGTTTAATCATGTCTTCTTTTTAAATGAGCTTGCATTTTCTGTTGTTGTTGATCACAGTAATTTATCCTGATTTTGTTTTGCTGAATTTTTTTCTTCATGTCTGACTTATTTAAAAAAAAATGAAGCAGATATTTTTGAAATGGCATTTGTGGAATGAAGATAAAACAATTTATTTCCATCTGTTCTGCTCTTTTTCAGTCTTGCTGGCTGTAATCTCACTGCCCAGGATTGTGGATATGTGTCATCAGCTCTACAATCCTCAAACTGTGTCCTAAGAGAGTTGGATCTGAGTAACAATGACTTGCAGGATTCAGGAGTGGAGCTGTCTCTGATGGACTAATGAATCCACACTGTCAGCTGGAGATACTGAGGTTTGAGTTGATTTATGATTATTTAATATTTAGTATTCTATACTTTAAATAATGTTGTGTGTGTGTGTGTGTGTGTGTGTGTGTGTGTGTGTGTGTGGGTTGTCAGGCTGTATGGTGACAGAGGAAGGCTGTGGTTATGTGTCTTCAGCTCTGAGTTCAAACCCCTCACACCGAGAGAGCTGGATCTGAGCTACAATCACCCAGGAGAATCAGGAGTCAAGCTGCTCAATGACAAACTGGAGAATCCAAACTGCTCACTGCAGATACTCAAGTATGTGGGGCATTTTTATTTTTTTGTTATAAATACCGGCGGCCAATAATTAGAATCCCCCCAAATAAAACCGATCTAAATCAAACCGAAGCCCTAATCTTTCACCACTTCTGTGATTCTTTTTTCCATGAATGTGTCAACTGGCATGCGTCATGTAACTACCAACAACTGACGTTACGCACTCATTGCAAAATCTGTGAGGCCAATAGTGAGTATGGGGCGAAAAATTGCTGGAGCATGGCCGTAGCCAGCTATGAAGTCACCGAAGTAATTGCCTAATATAGTATTAACACTAAGGTATTGCACAGCACTAAGATCGTCTCATCTGAGCTGCCTCATCTGAGCTGTCTCATCTGAGCTGCCTCATTGGCCTGTCACTGCTCGTCAGTGTCAAAATATTTGAGGTGACAAATCAAATCAAAGTAGACAGGCTTTATGTTCACTGAAGCTGTTGAGGGTGAATTTCAGCGTGACTGGACGGCCCCTTCAGTTAACGATCATAAAGTGCGAGATAAGATGTAAATAGCTAAACTAAACTAAACATTTCATATTTGATAGGAATATGATCAATATGAAGAATCATATTTCAGAGGAATCAAAATTTTCTCATGGGTGCTTCTTCAAAACTTTAAATAAATCATTCCAGCTGATGACACCCAATTTTTATCTGTCCTTAAAGCACATTTCGGATGGTTTGGATATTAAAAGGCCTGTGTGTCAGATTTAAATGCCTGGATGTATCTAAATTTTCTGAGATTTAACCCTCTGGGGACCAAGCTGTTTTTGGGGTCCTTGAGATGTTCTGACATGCCTTCACATTTGTGCTTTTTTCAGTTATTTATAGACATGTTAATGGCTAAGGTGTAAATTCACTCTATATAACACAAACAGGGCTAGCATAATATCTGATCAACATGCTTGTAAATCTTTGTATTTTTAAGAGAATAATGTTTATGCGTGGTTATTTAAAAAAAATTTCAGCAACTTTCTTTTTTTAACACACACAGGGCAGTGTATTACATTAATACAGTGAATGTTTATTATAGCCACAAATTATTTTACACAGCATTTGCATAATTATTATTATATTTTTTTTTACATACATTTCAACCAAATGATTCCATTGTCTTTTTATATACAGTTTACAATCTTCTTTAACAGCAAATGAAACAGAACTTGACATCAGAATGGCAAAAGAACTCTTTTGCACACATATGCCTGTGTCACGTCCGGATCGAGGCATTTTGAGCAGATATAGTTTGAATCCAGGTTCCAAGGACCGGAAATCTTCCCCGTCGCGTTGGAGACACACACTACACATGTTGCTTTGGCTCGTCTAGACTGATTTCAGTGAAGATCTCTTCTGCTGCTCCTCCCCCTGCAGTGCATTAAACATTAATACTGCAAACTTACAATATTACACATGCTGACACTTACTTTTCAATCACTTTTATTTCAACATAAAATAGACCAAAATCAATCCACGGTGATCAGAGACAAGCACTTAATATAATACAGTAGTGGCCAAAAGTGATGTTTGTTCGATGAGTAAACCATCAAAATATGAGGACAAATATTTTATTTATATTTTTTATGTTTTAAATATGAGGGAAGATTAACTAAACTTGGTTAAGGCATTTATCTGACAAAATTATTTGGCAAAAAAGGAAGCTAGAAAAACTAAAAGCTCACAGGAAAAAGCATGCATTGACTATAATTTAATCAGTTATTAATATATTATTGACAACTAAGCGATATAACAATTTTTAAATAATATTTGAATAAAGGGTGAAGATGTCGGGCATCAGTTTTGGCTGTACTGGACATATAAGAATGGTCTTTCCTCGGTTGTACTGACCAGCGTTAGAGAGATTATTGTTGTTTTCATTCTGCGGCGCGTCGCTGGCATCGGCTGTGCTCAGACTCAGATCATTCAGGTCATAATCTCCTCCAATCAGATCCAGGTCCAGGTTAAACTCCACTTTCTTCATCGGTGGAGTCGAGCACGAGCTGGAAGTGAAGCTGTTCTCTTCTGGAGAATTCTGCTCTTCTTTAAGATAATAGACAGGAGGAATATCATCACAATAAAGTCAACTCAAACAACTCTCCAACTCCTCCCTATGAAGACAATCCTAAAATAAGCATCAAGAGATGGTTTTGAAATTGATATTTCCTTCGACTCCGTCTTAAAGTGCCACTATTATGCTATTTTAATGGTTCCGATAACAGGTTTACATGCATTCAAGGTAAAAAAACACTTACATTTTTTCATAACATACATCTCCTCATTGCTCAACAAGTCTAAAAAATGGTTAGTTCGAAGATTCTGTCTCTCTAAACTCCGCCTTTCTGAGAGCTTCCTTTGCTCTGATTGGTCAGATGGCCCAATTTGTTGTGATGGGTCTACTCTGCTCTGATTGGTCAGATGGCCCAGTCTGTTGTGATTGGTCTACTCTGCTCTGATTGGTCAGATGGCCCAGTCTGTTGTGATTGGTCTACTCTGCTCTGATTGGTCAGATGACCCAGTCTGTTGTGATTGGTCTACTCTGCTCTGATTGGTCAAATGACCCAGTCTGTTGTGATTGGTCTACTATGCTCTGATTGGTCAGATGACCCAGTCTGTTGTGATCGGTCTACTCTGCGCTGATTGGTCAGATGGCCCAGTCTGTTGTGATTGGTCTACTCTGCTCTGATTGGTCAAATGACCCAGTCTGTTGTGATTGGTCTACTCTGCTCTGATTGGTCAAATGACCCAGTCTGTTGTGATTGGTCTACTCTGCTCTGATTGGTCAAATGACCCAGTCTGTTGTGATTGGTCTACTCTGCTCTGATTGGTCAAATGACCCAGTCTGTTGTGATTGGTCTACTCTGCTCTGATTGGTCAAATGACCCAGTCTGTTGTGATTGGTCTACTATGCTCTGATTGGTCAGATGACCCAGTCTGTTGTGATCGGTCTACTCTGCGCTGATTGGTCAGATGGCCCAGTCTGTTGTGATTGGTCTACTCTGCTCTGATTGGTCAAATGACCCAGTCTGTTGTGATTGGTCTACTCTGCTCTGATTGGTCAAATGACCCAGTCTGTTGTGATTGGTCTACTCTGCTCTGATTGGTCAAATGACCCAGTCTGTTGTGATTGGTCTACTCTGCTCTGATTGGTCAAATGACCCAGTCTGTTGTGATTGGTCTACTCTGCTCTGATTGGTCAAATGACCCAGTCTGTTGTGATTGGTCTACTATGCTCTGATTGGTCAGATGACCCAGTCTGTTGTGATCGGTCTACTCTGCGCTGATTGGTCAGATGGCCCAGTCTGTTGTGATTGGTCTACTCTGCTCTGATTGGTCAAATGACCCAGTCTGTTGTGATTGGTCTACTCTGCTCTGATTGGTCAAATGACCCAGTCTGTTGTGATTGGTCTACTCTGCTCTGATTGGTCAAATGACCCAGTCTGTTGTGATTGGTCTACTCTGCTCTGATTGGTCAAATGACCCAGTCTGTTGTGATTGGTCTACTCTGCTCTGATTGGTCAAATGACCCAGTCTGTTGTGATTGGTCTACTATGCTCTGATTGGTCAGATGACCCAGTCTGTTGTGATCGGTCTACTCTGCGCTGATTGGTCAGATGGCCCAGTCTGTTGTGATTGGTCTACTCTGCTCTGATTGGTCAAATGACCCAGTCTGTTGTGATTGGTCTACTCTGCTCTGATTGGTCAAATGACCCAGTCTGTTGTGATTGGTCTACTCTGCTCTGATTGGTCAAATGACCCAGTCTGTTGTGATTGGTCTACTCTGCTCTGATTGGTCAAATGACCCAGTCTGTTGTGATTGGTCTACTCTGCTCTGATTGGTCAAATGACCCAGTCTGTTGTGATTGGTCTACTATGCTCTGATTGGTCAGATGACCCAGTCTGTTGTGATCGGTCTACTCTGCGCTGATTGGTCAGATGGCCCAGTCTGTTGTGATTGGTCTACTCTGCTCTGATTGGTCAAATGACCCAGTCTGTTGTGATTGGTCTACTCTGCTCTGATTGGTCAAATGACCCAGTCTGTTGTGATTGGTCTACTCTGCTCTGATTGGTCAAATGACCCAGTCTGTTGTGATTGGTCTACTCTGCTCTGATTGGTCAAATGACCCAGTCTGTTGTGATTGGTCTACTCTGCTCTGATTGGTCAAATGACCCAGTCTGTTGTGATTGGTCTACTATGCTCTGATTGGTCAGATGACCCAGTCTGTTGTGATCGGTCTACTCTGCGCTGATTGGTCAGATGGCCCAGTCTGTTGTGATTGGTCTACTCTGCTCTGATTGGTCAAATGACCCAGTCTGTTGTGATTGGTCTACTCTGCTCTGATTGGTCAAATGACCCAGTCTGTTGTGATTGGTCTACTCTGCTCTGATTGGTCAAATGACCCAGTCTGTTGTGATTGGTCTACTCTGCTCTGATTGGTCAAATGACCCAGTCTGTTGTGATTGGTCTACTCTGCTCTGATTGGTCAAATGACCCAGTCTGTTGTGATTGGTCTACTATGCTCTGATTGGTCAGATGACCCAGTCTGTTGTGATCGGTCTACTCTGCGCTGATTGGTCAGATGGCCCAGTCTGTTGTGATTGGTCTACTCTGCTCTGATTGGTCAAATGACCCAGTCTGTTGTGATTGGTCTACTCTGCTCTGATTGGTCAAATGACCCAGTCTGTTGTGATTGGTCTACTCTGCTCTGATTGGTCAAATGACCCAGTCTGTTGTGATTGGTCTACTCTGCTCTGATTGGTCAAATGACCCAGTCTGTTGTGATTGGTCTACTCTGCTCTGATTGGTCAAATGACCCAGTCTGTTGTGATTGGTCTACTATGCTCTGATTGGTCAGATGACCCAGTCTGTTGTGATCGGTCTACTCTGCGCTGATTGGTCAGATGGCCCAGTCTGTTGTGATTGGTCTACTCTGCTCTGATTGGTCAAATGACCCAGTCTGTTGTGATTGGTCTACTCTGCTCTGATTGGTCAAATGACCCAGTCTGTTGTGATTGGTCTACTCTGCTCTGATTGGTCAAATGACCCAGTCTGTTGTGATTGGTCTACTCTGCTCTGATTGGTCAAATGACCCAGTCTGTTGTGATTGGTCTACTCTGCTCTGATTGGTCAAATGACCCAGTCTGTTGTGATTGGTCTACTATGCTCTGATTGGTCAGATGACCCAGTCTGTTGTGATCGGTCTACTCTGCGCTGATTGGTCAGATGGCCCAGTCTGTTGTGATTGGTCTACTCTGCTCTGATTGGTCAAATGACCCAGTCTGTTGTGATTGGTCTACTCTGCTCTGATTGGTCAAATGACCCAGTCTGTTGTGATTGGTCTACTCTGCTCTGATTGGTCAAATGACCCAGTCTGTTGTGATTGGTCTACTCTGCTCTGATTGGTCAAATGACCCAGTCTGTTGTGATTGGTCTACTCTGCTCTGATTGGTCAAATGACCCAGTCTGTTGTGATTGGTCTACTATGCTCTGATTGGTCAGATGACCCAGTCTGTTGTGATCGGTCTACTCTGCGCTGATTGGTCAGATGGCCCAGTCTGTTGTGATTGGTCTACTCTGCTCTGATTGGTCAAATGACCCAGTCTGTTGTGATTGGTCTACTCTGCTCTGATTGGTCAAATGACCCAGTCTGTTGTGATTGGTCTACTCTGCTCTGATTGGTCAAATGACCCAGTCTGTTGTGATTGGTCTACTCTGCTCTGATTGGTCAAATGACCCAGTCTGTTGTGATTGGTCTACTCTGCTCTGATTGGTCAAATGACCCAGTCTGTTGTGATTGGTCTACTATGCTCTGATTGGTCAGATGACCCAGTCTGTTGTGATCGGTCTACTCTGCGCTGATTGGTCAGATGGCCCAGTCTGTTGTGATTGGTCTACTCTGCTCTGATTGGTCAAATGACCCAGTCTGTTGTGATTGGTCTACTCTGCTCTGATTGGTCAAATGACCCAGTCTGTTGTGATTGGTCTACTCTGCTCTGATTGGTCAAATGACCCAGTCTGTTGTGATTGGTCTACTCTGCTCTGATTGGTCAAATGACCCAGTCTGTTGTGATTGGTCTACTCTGCTCTGATTGGTCAAATGACCCAGTCTGTTGTGATTGGTCTACTATGCTCTGATTGGTCAGATGACCCAGTCTGTTGTGATCGGTCTACTCTGCGCTGATTGGTCAGATGGCCCAGTCTGTTGTGATTGGTCTACTCTGCTCTGATTGGTCAAATGACCCAGTCTGTTGTGATTGGTCTACTCTGCTCTGATTGGTCAAATGACCCAGTCTGTTGTGATTGGTCTACTCTGCTCTGATTGGTCAAATGACCCAGTCTGTTGTGATTGGTCTACTCTGCTCTGATTGGTCAAATGACCCAGTCTGTTGTGATTGGTCTACTCTGCTCTGATTGGTCAAATGACCCAGTCTGTTGTGATTGGTCTACTATGCTCTGATTGGTCAGATGACCCAGTCTGTTGTGATCGGTCTACTCTGCGCTGATTGGTCAGATGGCCCAGTCTGTTGTGATTGGTCTACTCTGCTCTGATTGGTCAAATGACCCAGTCTGTTGTGATTGGTCTACTCTGCTCTGATTGGTCAAATGACCCAGTCTGTTGTGATTGGTCTACTCTGCTCTGATTGGTCAAATGACCCAGTCTGTTGTGATTGGTCTACTCTGCTCTGATTGGTCAAATGACCCAGTCTGTTGTGATTGGTCTACTCTGCTCTGATTGGTCAAATGACCCAGTCTGTTGTGATTGGTCTACTATGCTCTGATTGGTCAGATGACCCAGTCTGTTGTGATCGGTCTACTCTGCGCTGATTGGTCAGATGGCCCAGTCTGTTGTGATTGGTCTACTCTGCTCTGATTGGTCAAATGACCCAGTCTGTTGTGATTGGTCTACTCTGCTCTGATTGGTCAAATGACCCAGTCTGTTGTGATTGGTCTACTCTGCTCTGATTGGTCAAATGACCCAGTCTGTTGTGATTGGTCTACTCTGCTCTGATTGGTCAAATGACCCAGTCTGTTGTGATTGGTCTACTCTGCTCTGATTGGTCAAATGACCCAGTCTGTTGTGATTGGTCTACTATGCTCTGATTGGTCAGATGACCCAGTCTGTTGTGATCGGTCTACTCTGCGCTGATTGGTCAGATGGCCCAGTCTGTTGTGATTGGTCTACTCTGCTCTGATTGGTCAAATGACCCAGTCTGTTGTGATTGGTCTACTCTGCTCTGATTGGTCAAATGACCCAGTCTGTTGTGATTGGTCTACTCTGCTCTGATTGGTCAAATGACCCAGTCTGTTGTGATTGGTCTACTCTGCTCTGATTGGTCAAATGACCCAGTCTGTTGTGATTGGTCTACTCTGCTCTGATTGGTCAAATGACCCAGTCTGTTGTGATTGGTCTACTATGCTCTGATTGGTCAGATGACCCAGTCTGTTGTGATCGGTCTACTCTGCGCTGATTGGTCAGATGGCCCAGTCTGTTGTGATTGGTCTACTCTGCTCTGATTGGTCAAATGACCCAGTCTGTTGTGATTGGTCTACTCTGCTCTGATTGGTCAAATGACCCAGTCTGTTGTGATTGGTCTACTCTGCTCTGATTGGTCAAATGACCCAGTCTGTTGTGATTGGTCTACTCTGCTCTGATTGGTCAAATGACCCAGTCTGTTGTGATTGGTCTACTCTGCTCTGATTGGTCAAATGACCCAGTCTGTTGTGATTGGTCTACTATGCTCTGATTGGTCAGATGACCCAGTCTGTTGTGATCGGTCTACTCTGCGCTGATTGGTCAGATGGCCCAGTCTGTTGTGATTGGTCTACTCTGCTCTGATTGGTCAAATGACCCAGTCTGTTGTGATTGGTCTACTCTGCTCTGATTGGTCAAATGACCCAGTCTGTTGTGATTGGTCTACTCTGCTCTGATTGGTCAAATGACCCAGTCTGTTGTGATTGGTCTACTCTGCTCTGATTGGTCAAATGACCCAGTCTGTTGTGATTGGTCTACTCTGCTCTGATTGGTCAAATGACCCAGTCTGTTGTGATTGGTCTACTATGCTCTGATTGGTCAGATGACCCAGTCTGTTGTGATCGGTCTACTCTGCGCTGATTGGTCAGATGGCCCAGTCTGTTGTGATTGGTCTACTCTGCTCTGATTGGTCAAATGACCCAGTCTGTTGTGATTGGTCTACTCTGCTCTGATTGGTCAAATGACCCAGTCTGTTGTGATTGGTCTACTCTGCTCTGATTGGTCAAATGACCCAGTCTGTTGTGATTGGTCTACTCTGCTCTGATTGGTCAAATGACCCAGTCTGTTGTGATTGGTCTACTCTGCTCTGATTGGTCAAATGACCCAGTCTGTTGTGATTGGTCTACTATGCTCTGATTGGTCAGATGACCCAGTCTGTTGTGATCGGTCTACTCTGCGCTGATTGGTCAGATGGCCCAGTCTGTTGTGATTGGTCTACTCTGCTCTGATTGGTCAAATGACCCAGTCTGTTGTGATTGGTCTACTCTGCTCTGATTGGTCAAATGACCCAGTCTGTTGTGATTGGTCTACTCTGCTCTGATTGGTCAAATGACCCAGTCTGTTGTGATTGGTCTACTCTGCTCTGATTGGTCAAATGACCCAGTCTGTTGTGATTGGTCTACTCTGCTCTGATTGGTCAAATGACCCAGTCTGTTGTGATTGGTCTACTATGCTCTGATTGGTCAGATGACCCAGTCTGTTGTGATCGGTCTACTCTGCGCTGATTGGTCAGATGGCCCAGTCTGTTGTGATTGGTCTACTCTGCTCTGATTGGTCAAATGACCCAGTCTGTTGTGATTGGTCTACTCTGCTCTGATTGGTCAAATGACCCAGTCTGTTGTGATTGGTCTACTCTGCTCTGATTGGTCAAATGACCCAGTCTGTTGTGATTGGTCTACTCTGCTCTGATTGGTCAAATGACCCAGTCTGTTGTGATTATAGGCCTATATATATATATATATGATCACAGGAATAAATACATTTGACAATATATTCACATAGAAAACATTATTTTAAATTCTAATAATATTTCACTGTTTTTACTGCATTTTTTAATCAAATAAATGCAGACTTGGTGAGCAGAAGAGACTGTTTTAAACACATTAAACATCTGAATTATTCAAAACATTTGACCGCCATGGTAATGCATGTTAAAAATGTGATCAGGATCCAATACAGAATTAATAAAAATAAAAAATAAATGAAAAAATGTTTTTTTAAACTGCAAGAAATGGTAATGTGACCCTCTTTAAAGTGATTCAAATAATATATATATATCTTTTATGTCAATAATGTTGTCAATTCACTGAATTAACTGATTAACTCTAATTAACTGTTTAACTGAATTCCCCTATTAATGGCAAAAGGTTTATTTTGAACCTTTCTTATGAGATTTACTTATAAACTACCTTTAGAAGCTATAGTTAAAGCTCACTAGGGTTCGTAACAGATCCAAAATGTACAAAATACAAGCAGCAGAAAATCTTACCCTTCCTTTCTTTCTCAGAAAATACAAAAGGCCAAGTAGGAGAACAATCAGGATGAGGATTATGATCAAAATGATGACGCCTGTCAAAAACATGAAGATGTGTTGTTGTGGTCTTTAGTTTATAATGAGACATTGTTTTAATGTGAAAACAGAATAAATGTGTGAAAGAGACAGGAAGAGAGGGTGTGTTAGGTGTCTTCCGCACAGCAGAATCCAGCTCACCTCCTGTGTACGATGCTGACTCTGAAACAGAAGAACGCTCACGTTACAGCAAACCAACAAATCTCAAGCATGCAATTATGATCAAACCTAATAATATCTTTGATGTGAAGCTATTAAACATGCATGCATGTGTGTTTAAATAAAACCGAGAGAAAGAGAGAGATTTTGCTGTTGTGGCAAGTCTGCATTTAGAAAGCATGCAGGAGACGAGCAGTTGTTCACGTTCACACCCACACACACTTTAACCGCTCAGATCTGAAACTTTACACTGACATTTTCTCAACTTTTGAGGCGTCTTATACGGTTCAGTTTCTCTTACAATTATACATTCGTTCTGGGGGTGTAATGTTCACAAAGGGGGGTTTAAATATAGAAGTACTTAAAATCATTACAAAATTTAATTTGACAGACTTTACCACAAATTTCAAAACACAGAATAGCCATTGATATGTTTAAAAGAGTCTCTTCTGCTGTTCAAGGCTGCTTATTTTTTTAAATAAAAAATACAGTAAAAATTGTGAAATATTATTATAATTTTAAAAAGCTTGTGAATATATAGTAAAGTGTAATTTATTCCTATGATCAAAGCTGAATTTTCGGCATCATTACTCCAGTCTTCAGTGTCACATGATCCTTCAGAAATCATTCTAATATGATGATTTGATCTGAAGGATCATGTGACACTGAAGACTGGAGTAATGATGCCGAAAATTCAGCTTTGATCACAGGAATAAATTACACTTTAACAATATATTCACGTTGAAAACAGCCGTTTTAAATTCTAACAATATTTCACACTCAATTTTTACTGCATTTTTAATTAAACAAATGCAGCCTTAGTGAGTAGAGGAGACGTCTTTCAAAAAAATATATATTTTTAAATTATTATTTTTTTATTTATTTTATTTCAAACGTTTGACTGTGAATGTGGACGCATGTGTATCAATGTTCATCTGTTTGATGTCAAAAATGTGCTTAAGTTCAGAGCGAGTCATTTTTCAAGCTCTAATAAAATGACCTTTTTTAAAATGGGTGATGAATATTTCTGAAAGTTATTGTTTGAATTGCATGCGAACAAAAGGTCAGTGAAAATTGGATTTCTCACTTGAAACCACAACCTTGAGCTGGTTTAGCGCTCAGACTCTGAATAAAGTTGCTCAACGGCTTTAGAACATCAGTTAGATGCACAACAGAACGTCATACATTATAATAGTTCTATTATATAATTCTATATAGATTATAAAGATATATAATCCTAAATACTTCAGTAAATAGACAACAGCTTCCATTGCCCATTATAAACACCTAACAATGACTAGATTTCAAAAAGCTTCAAACTTTAACATTATGAAGTTTCCTCCAACCGTTTTTACTCCCCTGAGGAGTAGTCTGCCTGTGCGTGGTGCTCTCGGGACGGATCATGGAAGGGATTACTTTCTCTGAGTTTCTGTCCGGTCCTTCAGATTTATGGACTGAAGTGTCTGGAACCGAGGTGCTTTCATAGCTTGTATCTGTAGGAATTTCAGGTGAACCACTTGACTGTGTTAAGTTTCCAAATGTTGTTGATTCTGCTGTTGTCTCAGTAGTGTTAGAGTCGGATATGTTTGATATTTCAATAGTGGTCCTCTCTGGAGAAGATGGTGATGGGGTGTAGAACATCCCATAATCACACAAGAGAAGAACAGCTGAAAATATAATTAAAGAGGACAAAACATAATAAATAAAAAAAGGCAGCAAAGAAGAGCAAATATTCTGTATATACACACTCTTTTAAAATAAAGTTCTTCAATGGCATCGATGGTTCCATAAAGAACCTTTAACATCAGTGGAATCTTTCCATTCCACAAAAGGTTCTTTATAGAATGTTTTTAGATTTTTAGAATGTTCTTCACACTGAGAGAAAAAATATTATTATTTTGAGAACTGATCACTGAAAGGTTCTTTGAGGAACTAAAACTATTTTTTAAACCTACTTTTGGAACAGATATCGGTTCCAAAAGTAGGTTTTAAACACACACACACACACACACACACACACACACACACACACACACACACACAAATATATATATATATATATTTGTGTATATAGAAATTATTTATATAGAAATTCAGACATTGCAACAACCATTAGAGATATAAATACAGACCCAAATGAGACAATAGTGTTCCTACACTCAAATGAATGCGAATAGCCACACAGATCACACATTTAAAAAAAAAATGTTATTCATACATCAAGTTCATTTTGAGATCTTGTGACTTGTTATTCATACATCAAGTTCATTTTGAGATCTTGTGACTTTAGATAGCAAATATGGGCATGTTGTTGAGATATCTGAATGTTTTTCTCAGGAGAAACATCTGAGAAAAAGAGAATTTTGCAAAAAAGTTCATTCATCTCTTCGCTATAGAGATATTTAGGAAATCTTGTTTGTTTATGGAAAAAGACAGTTGCAAATGGATACAGAAAGATATTTTCAGATATTTGAAAATTCAAAGCCAACGATTAAAACAAAAACAGATTTTTTTTCATATTATTCTCTTTGAACGGTTTTAATAAACTTTCAGACACGGTGAATATTAGGAACTAAGTTCAAGCACAAGGCTCTACTCCATACGCCAGATCCTCCTGAAACAATAGCTGATGAAAGAATGTAAAGTAACTCACCAAAAATGTGTAAAAACCCCCAGTAAGTGCGCATCGTTCAGTCGGGTCTTTCTTTCTTGATGGTAACAGTCCAGCTCCACCTAAACTGAGTCTTCAGCTCTCTGACACTTCGTCATCATAGCCTTTGAATCGTGCAAACCACAGTGAGGCCTAAACAGGATGCCAGCAGCTCAGAGACGCATGCAAACCTGCAGCCTTTCCAACCGTTCAGAGGAAGTTCAAGAGTAACTACAGGCTCTAATGCAAGACCTGACATCATATCACACATTATATGTCCATTAATAATGATAATAAAAACAGATCTCTGTTCCTTCCCTGATGGATTGCCTCTAAATGTGTTTATATGAGGGTGCAGCAAATAGGCTGCAGGTTTTTAAATACATATATATATATTTAAATGTTTGGGTGATAATATAGTTGCATATCATGATCAGACTTAAATTTTAGAGTTAAATCACTACACACGTGTAATGTTCAATGGATTGTTTTGACGTTTGCAAAAGATGAAAATCAATGCATGCTGATATCCAAGAGTGGCTGTTACAGAAGTTTCTTAGTGTACACTACTCTTATTTTAATAAATAGCAACCCCTGGTGGACACTTGAGTTCTGCTCAGACGAGTTTGAACAAGGACTGCATTTAGATTTCATATTGATTAAAAATATTTCAGCAATTGTAAAACAAACAGCTTGTTTCACAGACATAACTCAGAATTTTGCTACCTCTTGGAAAACAGTTTCAGAGGGGCAGTTAGTTAGTTATTTGCTGTTATAAAAACGGTAGTGTGACGTCATGATTGACAGCTGTGATTGACAGCTTCTCTAAGTGAAGTAGACTAGTTACTGAAGCACCAACAAACTTTTTTCTGGATTTTCGGGAGGAGATTGGAGCTTTACCTTTATTGTCTAAATTTCCATAACTGTTTATTTCACACTGACATAATTTTATTCTTCAGTAAACTGACCGATTCTGCGGCTCCACTTCACAGTCACTACTGAGCAGACTCGGGTCCCGACTCCCGAATCCCGAATCAGAGCAAGATATCAGCACCATAATGGGACATTGGCGGCTTCACTTTTCTACAATGGTTTGAAGCCATTATAAATTACTCTACTGTGACCGCATTACATGAATGAATGAAGGTTTATTCGGTTACTAAAACATAGGACAGAATATATGTACAGAAAATTCATTACAAACAAAGATGGTAACCGAAAAGGTGTAGGCTGAAGCCATGGCTTATTACGCCTACCCTATTTACAAAACAACATCTACCCATCAAAATTTAAGCATAAACAATATACATGTATAAACATATACATACATACACACATACATATATATACATATATACATATTCACTGCTTGTGTTGTTTCAATTTATGCACAACAATTATACATAAACTTATCTTAGACAATTTTTCTTAAGCATCCATATATTTGTCAAAAATTAAGATTTTAAGCTGTTTTTTTAAAATAATGAATGGAATTGCTCCTCTTAAGATCATCAGTATTACTGCGTCTGTGTGTTCGCTTCTGAAGAACTACATTGCTTGGTGGAAGAATAATTTTTTTATCAACAGCAATACAGTTTTGTGTCAGTGTGTTTATTTTATGAAACCTTGCCAGGTTTGTGAATGACCATTTTATAAAAGCATATGAGCCCCGTGAAGCCGTGATTTAAAGAAGGGGTTTTAGGCACTACACGTCATGCCTTCAGAAACGTCAGAAACATCATAATCTCGGACTTAAGAAAGGTCTCTCAAAGGCATCAACGTGGGAAGAGTTTCATTCAGAAAGGTATTACAAACCAAACAAATGCTCTCAGTGTGGGAGGAGTTTATCGCAAAGAGGAAACCTTGAAATGCATATACATATTCACACTGGAGAGAAACCTTATTCAGGAGTATGGAAAGAGCTTCACTTGGGCAGAGACTGTCAAAGATCATCATCTCTGGGGTAAAGTAATTTAAACTGTGATCAGTAAAACATTATTTTGGCATCAAAACAACATTTAAGAATCCATGCAAATGAGAAGCCACTGTTGAAGAAGAACGTCTAGGTTACGTATATAACCCTCGCTCCCTGAATGAGGGAATGGAGATGTTACGTCAGATGTGAACTGACAAATTAATTGGGTTCCCTTCCAAAGCGCCACTATTGGTGACCCTTCCAGCGCTCCATAGAGGAGGTCAATTACTGCTGTTCCGCTTGACCCGTACTGTAAGACTATTTGGATAACACTGGGAAAGCGTGCTTTTTCCAAGTGGAAAGGAACGTTTCGAATGCCACATCTTGCCTGTAGGGATATAACATGTAGTAGTTACACACGTTGACTGGCCTTTAGGGCAGTGCTACATTGGGAATGTCTCAATCAGATAACCTTGAGTTTCTCATGGTTAAATGTAGACCGTTTTATCTACCGCGGGAGTTCACTTCCACTATTATAACTGCAGCCTATATTCCCCCGGATGCTGATGCCAAGTTTGCTATGAAAGAACTTCACGCAGCCATCAGTAAACAACAGACCGTTCACCCGGAAGCACACGACACCATCCACATCAGTGGAATGGCTGTTGAGCGTGTCTCCAGTTTCAAGTTCCTGGGGACCCACATCTCGGCGGACATGACCTGGACAACCAACACCTCCAGCCTGGTCAAGAAGGCTCACCAGCGCCTTTTCTTCCTGAGGACACTGAGGAAGAATCAGCTTTCCTCCACTATCCTGGTGAACTTCTATCGCTGTGCAATAGAAAGCATCCTGACCAACTGTGCTACAGTGTGGTATGGGAGCTGTTCTGTTGCAGAGCGCAAGGCACTGCAGCGGGTGGTGAAAACTGCCCAGCGCATCACTGGGACTCCATTACCTGCCATCGAGCACATCCAGAGGAAACGCTGTCTGCATCGAGCTCGCAGCATCCTTAAGGACTCCTCTCACCCAGCCCACGAACTGTTTTCTCTCCTGCCCTCCGGCAGGCGTTTCAGGTGCCTCCGGACCAGGACCAGCAGACTAAAGAACAGTTTTTTCCCCAGAGCTGTCTCTTTATTAAACTCTAACCCTCATTGATCCCACTCCCCTCATATACTGATTGACTCTCCTCTCCCTCCTCACACCTGCCTCCATTTTGTTATTTGCAATACTATAATGTTCATTTGCACTGCTGACTGTTATTATAGTAACAACTGTTTACATATGCATCTTGCACTACTACCTTGACTGGACTATGCTCAATTTGCACTGCCGACTGTTTATTTACAGTACCGACTGTTTACATATACATTTGCAATACCGTACTTTAACTGTAATATGCAATTACTTTCCACTGCACTTTCACTCGGATAGCTTCTGTCCAAACTTTATTTGCACTACTTTAAATCCATTGTTATACTGCTCATTTTTAGCCTAACGTATACATATATCTATTTGTAAAATTCTGTTTATAGTAATAGCCATCTGTATATTATGCTCACATTCTGTTTATAGTAACAGCCATCTGTATATATATTCATAGTACATATCTATCTGTAAAATTCTGTTTATAGTAACAGCCATCTGTATATTATATTCAGTACATATCTAGCTGTAAATTCTGTTCACAGTAATAGTTATCTGTATATTATATTCATAGGACAAATCTACCTGTAAATTTTTGTTTATAATAGTATTCAACTCTATATTTATTCAGTACATATCCATGTTCTGCACTTATGGAACCACTGTATATCCTGCACTTGCTGCTATTGCACTTCTGGTTAGACCTAAACTGCATTTCGTTGCCTTGTACCTGTACTTGTGTAATGACAATAAAGTTGAATCTAATCTAATCTAATCTAATCAATGGTTGCTCCGGCCTAGTTAGGGGGAGTCAACATTGGCAGGGACGGCAGGGCGGACTCTCCCAAGGGATAGACACGTGGAAAAATGCACATATGGGATCACCGTAGGGATCACAACACATGGGCACCTAGCCTAGCACAGGTTCCACTACTGGATACGAGTGTCAGGTCTGGTGTCGGACGCTCCGCCTCGTGGGTGGAGGAGCTCCAACAGGGTTTGCCAGCTGGGGAACTCAACTGAGGAGCAGGATAAGCAAATATATCTGGTCTTTAGGATGGGAGCAAGTGGGTGTCCGGTGTTTACTGGCTACTTGAGGTGAGTACATGGGAGGACACGGGCTTTACACAGAAGTTATAGAACCTTGCAAATGTGTTGAGTGTTGCTCAGTCCGCAGGTCTACATATATCTGTCACTGCGTCCAGGAGAAAGCAACACTCCTGGTCAAGTGAGCTCTCAACCCGAGGGGACACATCTCGCCTTGGGTCTGATATGCCAAGACAATGGCATCCACTATCCAGTGGGCCAACCACTGCTTGGAGACAGCCTTTCCCTTCTGCTGGCCTCCATAACAGACAAAGAGCTGGTCTGCGGTCTTGAAGCTCTGTGTTTGGTCCACATACAGGCGTAAAGCATGGATGGGATGTAACCTTGAATGTAACTCTACACCCTTGCCTCATTTAGTATATGCGGTTCTATTAATATGCAAATGAGCCCCGCCTCCACTCACTCAACTCAGAGATCCACTCGTGACGATCACACGTTGATCTGATGGTTACAAGGTAGTTTGTGACGTCAGAAACACCAGCGATTTCAAACCGAGACTGTCTTTGGTTCAATGCAGTTTTAAGGAGAAAATACTCAGCAATGCTGAGTAGTTTAAATTTAAAGTTAATAAATGTAAAGTTTCTTTTTTTCCTTTAAGGAGAGGCTTTGAAGGTGCTCTAAGTGATGCCGGGAGTGTTGACATTCGAATTGTTGTCAAACAAAACGGAGGCTAGCTAGACCCTCCCTCCTCCTCATCCCGTCTCCTCCCTCCTCCCCTCCCCTCTGGCATAAAGGAAAGTCAAAGTAGTCACTAAAAACAAAGTTAAGTTTTACTGATACTTCATTCAATGTGTGTCACCAAGTAAGATAAATGCTTTTATATATTGCAGAACAGAATGCAGAAAAAGAGAAACATTATCTTAAAATCGTTTCGCCACCTGAGGTTATAACTATAGCTCCCACACAAGGACGCAATAATAGCAAGATAACGTTAGCTTCGCGTTTCCCAGTAAGCATAAACAACGGCGGCGGCGTAAACAAATTTAGTCAAAGTTGTCAATAGCCTATAAATGAACATTCAAATCCACAACAAACAGTGGATGAAAACAATCATTCACACAAATTGTCGCCCTACTGTGAATTTGCTTGACCATTTACAATAGAGATTGATCGCTAGCTGAAACATATATGTTGTATTCACCAAAGCTAACGCTGACTGCATAGTTCTAGCTAATTACATCATTGTGTTGGTTTGGCGAACATGAACGTCAATTTAGAAAGAAAAATGGATTTACCTGTTCTGCAAAAACAGAGCAACTGAATGTCGGATTGGAAGCCCTTCTGCCGCCGGAGTTCTCGCCACATTTCGAGGGTTTTTCCGATGTAAATTCGGGACTTCGCGCGTTCCTTATCCTTGTCCCTCTTCTTTACAATTTGTTCATCGGAACGTCGTCTCTTTAGTCGTGTGTCGGACATAATTCAAACTTCCCTCTTCATGCTTCTCTCTCCTCCACACACCCCCTTCATGTGCACGCGCACTAACCCCCAAACCACACCCCTCAAATACTTCTTGTCGGTGATTGGCTGGAGCACTGTTTGTTGTGTTTCGTGGTGCGGGTGAGCCCAGTTTGTTTTTGTTGCCGTTTGTGGAGCCTGTGGTGTCTAGAGAGACCGCGTTTTTTTACAGTGTGTTCAGGGGACAGGCAGCTAGCGGATAGTGAGGAGATGTTTGCTGTATGTGACAAAAAATGTTTTGGCCTAAAAAACGCGTGACACCACTTAGAGCACCTTTAAATAAGTCCTTTTGGGTTTTCTGCCTCTCCCTGCACAGTATTTGGATTGTATCCAAATACTGTATCCATATATAATACTGTATCCATATAAATACTGTATCCAAATTGTATCCATATATTTTAATATATACAATAAAAATATATACTCTTATTGTATATATTTAACATTTGTGCAAATAAAATTAAACTAAACTAAATGCTGTTGACTTATGAATTTGCACATGGTTTGTCATATTAAAAAACATCACATATAAACAACATTAAAAGTTGGATTTTCACCACAGGGGAAATTTAAATTATTTCTTCCTTGTGTAATTTTGCATATTTTATTGCACAACCTGTCTGAGCCAGTGTTTTGGGGGTGGGCTCTGGCAGTGCGCATAGCCTGAATGTAGCCTACCATTTTCCAAAACAGAGAGAGACATGAGTGCTATGATGTGTTAAATGATTGATTTTGTGGTTGTATGTTGTGCTTGTTTGTATTAGGATGATTGTATGTAAGAAATTAGTTTTTGAACATGTACATATAGTGTAGTATTGTAGTGAACTATAGTACTTAGAGTGTTACAGGGAAAGGTTACACACTGTGACAATGGTTTGTCCCACTGGTGTTTAGTGGGAAACTTGTGATTTAATCCATTGTCTGAGCTGTTTGAGAGGGGGGAAGCTGCATCATGTAGGCCTATACTGTGCAAGCTTTTGAGTATGTCTGAGGTGAGACATGCAGTTTTATGCATATCTATAGGCATTATTTAGTGCCAGGTTTGCTGCTCACAGCATTTTTTTGTGTGTGTTTTTAGCATGAGTTTAAGTTGTAATGTTATTTCATTTCATTGATTCATTTCTGTGAACCGGTTCTTTCGGACACTTCGTTTCAATGAACTGGTTCAAAAACTGATTCATCGGTTCCTTACGTCATCAAGCAATGATGGCACAACGCATTTATGTTCTAACAACTGCTTATTAATGTGTATTAATGCTTTATAAATGATGAATTAACCGTCTACTAATGCTTAACTAATGATTTATATCGTGCAGTTATTATAAAGTGCTACCGCAGATCCTGTATGTCGGATATGACTGACCACCAACATTGAGTAGCTAACATCGTGGATAAGATTGGATTGCTAAAAGTTTCTCACCTACAGAACACATTACATACATGCATAAACGAGGGTATATTCTACATGTCTAAAGTATATAAAGCCTAGAATGAATAAACCAGTCTTTTAAACCAGTGGTTCCCAACCTGTGAAAACTACTCCATAGTACTGCCTTCTTAATGTCTCCCAGGCCTCTCGACAACACAGTGCAGAGAGATTTTGCATATTAATTAGCAAGCTGTTTAGTTTACAAGAAATATCAGTTATAGAATTGAACACTTGTCTTTATTCAGATGCTGCAGTCATTACAATATAAACCAAGAACCTCAATATTTCACAAATAGTTCAATGTTAACAGCTGGAGAGGAGAGAGAAAAAGGCTTTAGAAATTTCCTTACAAAATAACATGTAGAAGCTCTGGAATGTTTGAAGATTCAGTATATTATGTAGAATTTCACCGTATAATATTAAATCATATTATGTAAAATGTCATAGTAGATTTAAAAAGCAAAGTATAAATGAAAGTTAAAAGCAAACAAATCTTTGTGTGATTAGAAAATATAGACTGTAATAAATTGGCCATTCAAATGTAACCGTGGTTAAATATTGTACAGAGCTGATGCAGCTGTCAACGACAGCTCCGTGGCCAATCCCGCTGAGGAGCGATCTCCACACGCAGGCGAACAGGACAATCTGGCACCCCCGTCCCGACTTGTGGGCCCTCCACGCATGGCCCCCAATGGGTACCCCAGGACCTCCCAGAAGGAGTCCTGAATACCATAATGGAGGCTGGAGCACCGACCACTAGACGCCTCTACCACCTCAAATGGTCAGTGTTCTCCAGCTGGTGTTTAGCTCAGAACCTAGACCCACATAGCTGTGAAGTACCGATGGTACTTACATTTCTCCAAGAGCTGTTGGATGCGGGCCGCTCCCCCTCCACGCTCAAAGTGTACGTGGCAGCCATAGCCGCTTTCCACTCGCCAGTGGCTAGCTCCTCCCTGGGTAAAAGCGACCTGATCGTTCGCTTCCTAAAAGGAACCAGAAGGCTTAACCCGACCTCGGCCACCTTCGTTGCCGGCTTGGGACCTATCCACGGTCCTGCGGGGCCTTAAGGGACCTCCCTTCGAGCCACTCCAGTCGGCTGATCTAAAGCCCCTCTCTCTTAAAACCGCTCTGCTGTTAGCACTAGCGTCAGTTAAAAGAGTTAGGGACTGACAAGCTCTCTCTACGAGCGCTTCCTGTCTTGAGTTCGGGCCCAATGACTCCAAGGTCGTCCTTAAACCAAGACACGGATATGTACCTAAGGTGCTCTCAACCCCATTCAGAGCCCAGGCCATCAGAAGACGATAGTGACGCATTCATGCTCTGCCCCGTTAGGGCTTTGAGAATTTATCTGGAGCGTTCTGCCTCATTCAGGCAGTCAGAACAGCTCTTTGTCTGTTTCGGGGGCCGCACCAAAGGGCCTCCGGTCACGAAACTCAGACTATCTAGATGGATAGTAGATGCTATCTCTCTGGCCTACGCTTCTATGGGCCTTCTGTGCCCCATAGGTGTAAGAGCCCACTCCCAAGAGGCATGGCTTCCTTTGGGCATGGTCCAGTGGAGTCCCTATAGAGGACATTTGTGCGGCAGCTGGCTGGTCTGCTCCGTCCACATTTCCAAAATTCTATAACTTAGAGGTTCCTGCCTTACAGGCACGAGTCCTCTCCATCTAGGACCCTGGCTCTTGTGACCCAGACCTATATATATCTGAGGCTCCCCCGTGGTGGCCCTCTACACTTCACTATATGCAGTGTATAACATCCTAAGGCCCGACACTTCTGGTCTGTAATGATTCAGACTACTCTGTTATAAGTCCCGGGAGCAGTCACCGGCGAATAGCACGGCATTTTAAAATGGGTTTACATAGCGTTTGCAACGCAATACGTACTCGGTTACTTACGTAACCTCGGTTCCCTCAGAGATAAGGGAACGAGTATTGCGTTGCCAGCCGTGCTATTTCGCTCATATCAGGTGCTTCACTTCAGTCGATTTAGCCTGTCCCATGGTGAATTTTCACTGAATTTATACCCTTCAGCCACGCCCATTTTGGCGCGCTCGAGGGTAGGAAGGCGGCAAGCGCTCTGATTGGACCGCGCGTCCTTGCTGACTCGCCATAGGTTCGTGCAGTTACCGCAGCACATCCAATCAGCACGCTTCAGTCAGCTATGATGTGCTCGCTGTGCAGCTGCACTGCGTTTTAAAATAAAGGCTTCAATATTCTCGAGAAAAGGAGTTTTCCCATGCGTTTGCAACACAATACTCGTTCCCTTATCTCTGAGGGAACCGAGGTTACATAAGTAACCGAGTACGTTTAGGGTCCAATTCTCACTAGTTTCTTATTACCAGGATATTGGCTGTTTATTATATTTATTATAAAGCACATATTAATGCCTTAATCCAGCGAATACCTTAACTTAACAACTCACTAACTATTAATAAGCAGTTATTAGGAGTTTATTGAGGCAAAATTTGTTAATAGTAAGAATTGGAGCTTAATCTAAAGTTTGACCACATATTTTTTCACACAACATAAATCACAAATATTTAAGCTACACTCTGTAAGATTTCTCCCATCTAGCGGTGAAATTGTATATGACTACCAACTGAATATTACTATCTAGCCCCTCCCATTCCGATGGCGTTTTAACTCCTACGGTGGCCGTATTATTCCAATCGCGAGTAATCTCCCCCTCCTTGCATTCGTCACGGTGCCACTGAGTGTAAAAGCGCGAAAGGCGAAGCTTGAATTTCCAGGTATGTCCCTCTTTGGCAAATGTATTTTCAAGATGGAGGCGCAACATGGCTGCCGCCATTCGAGCGACTCAGTGTAGCTTTAATTATAGTTGATGTTTTGTTTTTTGAGGGCCTGTAAATAATTATTTAAATTTTTTGCACTTGAACATATTTTGTCTATCACATAGGATTTTTATTTACATATTCTAAAAACAGCAATCTTTTCAGATTTTATCTTTTTTTTTTTTAACTGACAGTAGTGATGATCAGTGGGTTTGAGTTTTTACCTTTATCATTAAGGCCTGGGCTGAAATATGGATAGAGTTTGTCAGTGAAAGTCTGACCAGTGAAAGAGTAGATATGAGATCTGGACTCCACGTCATAAAAAGAGACCAGACCCTCCTCATAATCCACAAACACACCAACCTTCTCAGGTTTCACTCTCTGAGATAAAGAGACAAATGGATTATCAAAAACTAAATAGTGATTCTCCATAATCAGACCCAGAATCCAGTATCCATCCTCTGGACTCAGTGTGATCTCCTCCTTCCTGTTAATGGATTCTCTGATCACTCCTAAACTCCACTGAGTCTTTCCCTTCACCTGCACCTCATAGTAAAATCTCCCTGAACTGAATCCCTGTTTTGCCAGAACACAATCCAAATCAAATCTCTTTGGGTTTTCTGGGACGTCCTGCTTAATGTCTCCATGACTGACTTGTTTTCCATCATCAGACAGGATGAGATATGGATTCGCTGTATCAGGATCCAGAGTCACATCCACTGAGAGAGATCAGACATTATCAATCAACTTCAGAACAAACATTTTCAGATGTAAGTATATAATACAGATATAAACAATGTATTGTAAGTGTATTGAAGAAAATCAGTCAGTCACACTGTACCTGCAAACTTCTGCACAAACTTCAACCCTGTGGACACAATATAATGATGAATTATTTATAGGACTAATTTCAGTGAGTTTATCTGTATTGGAAGCATCAGTGGCATGTAAATGTTGCTTGTCCATTTGTTTGTAAAACAATGCAGAATGTGTTTACAGTAAATAATATACTTACAATTGAGGTCTATGGGACAAACATAATGAGGATTTAACCCTCATACTGTGATTGTATAAAAAATAAACATTTTAATAATACAAATTATATAGCCCTATCATTTTTAGGCCATCTGCTGGTTAGAGAAAAATATGCAGTGAAAATAGTTTTAGAAAAAATGTGTAATAACCATATACATCCATAGAGATCCATAAAAAAAAAAAAAATGATTCATTAAACCAGTATTTTTATCAAATGTTTTTTTTAATGTTTGATGTCTGTGGTCTTGTTTTTGCAATGCCACATACATTTCCAATAATGTCACATAAGTTGCCACTAAAAGACAAGACTTGATTAGAATCACATTATTTATTTAAATAATCCAAATGTATACAAATAATTAACTTTAAATTAACAGCATAAAAATAAATCAGCAATAAGCACATATGAAAAGGAGTGAAGAGTGAACACAAGAGTGTGTGTGTGTGTGTGTGTGTGTGTGTTCTTGTTTGTTCCACATTGCATTTGTGCTCTAGTACCAGGTCTTCATAGCCTGACGTTGTCATACTCAGATTCTAGTCAGAATATGAGTCTGATGGCTCGTTTCCACTGAGCGGTACGGAACGGTACGGTACAGTACGGTACGGTTCGGGTCGGTAAACCATGAATCGGCTAGCGTTTCCACTGTCAACAGTACCCTTACTTAATAGGCGTGGTGTAGCCTATGCTGGAAAGAAGCGATCGACATCATTTTCGCGCGAAGAAGAAAGCGACATAAACAACAATGGAAGACATACAGCAATCTTGTTCTTGCTTTCGGCATGTTTGTCACAAGAAGCCAAGCGCCGCCGCCGACATTAGGCGTTTTTCAAAAGCAAGTACGCAAAGTTTGGACTTGCCAAGTCCAGCTCAGGAGAATGACTCCCGAGGACACGAGTCCGGTAATTCTGCAAATGGAACAGCGCGTTCTTCAAAGCGTCAGTCAGCTCGCTCTGCTAACGTTACTCCGGTTATCTCTGTCCTTGGCTGTGAACCGCTCCTGGCGCGCGCCTGGCAAATCCGCCGTTACAATAGCAATCCGCTATGGAAAAAGCGCGTCTGCTCTTAAAGGGAATGTGAGATGTCGCTCTGATTGGTTTATTTCACGTTACGCCCGAACCACACCTATGAATAATGAAGCTACTTCAGACCAACCCATTTTAGATTTGCGCCTGGCGCAAGAGGCATTTATCCCGCCGGGAAAATAGCAACAGCGCCGAGACCCGCCCACAAAGTTACTTGCGCTTTGCGCTTGACACTTGCGTTTCAGATCGTTAAAATAGGGCCCTTGGAGTTTCTCAATAGCAAGTACGCAAAGTTCAGACTTGCCAAGTCCAGCTCAGAAGAATGACTCCCGAGGACGCAAGTCCGGTAATTCTGCTAATGGAACAGCGCGTTCTTCAAAGCGTCACTCGCTCGCTCTGCTACCCGGTTATCTCTGTATATTTAGGCAACAATAAAACGAAATATGTTATAAAACACCTCTCTGCCTCTTTTCGTTTTAATTTAAAGAACTCTTAAACATTATAGCCACACAAATGTGGTTCAGGCAACGCATATTAATTAGCCTATATTCACTGCATGTAACGTTAGCCTATTTATAACAAAACGAAATATAAAACACAATCCTGCCTCTTTTCGTTTAAATATAATATAAAAATATTAAACATTTTAATATGGTCCAGGCAATATGTGCATTTGTACTAAACAACAGATGTTGCAGTAAACAACATTACTGTGATCATTTTCACTGTATTAAAATTTAAAATGACAAAACTCAACCCAGTCTCTTTTTGTTAAATTTCAGGTTTATCAATATTAGCCATTATAAAAGTATAAGTAAAAGGTACAAGAAGCTATACAATAAGAAATAAAGCAAACAATTCAGTCAAACATACAAAGTCAGCGCTCTAGTCTAACCTTACAACGGTAAAGTTAAATAGCTTAAATATATAAAGTTATGAAACTTCCCCTCAGCCAAAACGATTGGCCAGGGAACAAATTATAGATTCACGAGACCAAATATCGCCCGTTAGATATACTCAAGACGAATTATATCTCATGTTTAACCACTACAGAGAACCCAGAGTCAGCGGCAAACGTCTGAACGACTAGCCGAGGAAAGGCTGTTCCAGGCGGGGTACATGAGCGCCGAGCGCCCGGTGATCGCCTGGATCTCACAACCGGGATCAAATTTTTACATAAATCTTTATAAATAAACCACAAATTTGAGCTTTAAACAACTACATTCTCACCTGAAAAACTTTTAAAACTACATTTCGTGACACAAATACAGTAGTAGTATATTTCAACTGTATATTAAAAAAGTGGCGCTTCTTATGTTGTCATGCTTGTAGCACGCGCAAGTGACGATACTCTGTCAACCAATCAACGTTCGGCAGTGAGTCTATTCACAACCATTCACAACTTTTGACATGGAAACAGAAATATTGTGTACCGTACCGTACTGTACTGTACCGTACCGCTCAGTGGAAACGAGCCATGATACTGCTCCATTGGGCTGTGATTATGGGGCCTGTTTCAACCGAAACAGGAAATAAAATGCCTCTGCACTCAATTGGATAGACCTACAACCAATCAGAGCAGCGGAGTAAGTGACATATATTCTAAATTTCATCTTTCCGATCGCCTAATGCCTTGATCGCGGTTCTCTGCTCCTCTTTTACAATTAATGTGCTGTTGATATCTTCTATAACAGACGCGATGGCGGAATCTGCACATGATGTTTTATAAACAAAGTTCGGGAGGAGAAAGTTCAAATAATCAATCCAATCAACTTGTCATCAAACAATTACCATGTCTACCCTATCAGCATGAGAGGAAGAATATATGTATTCACTCTGTAAACTTCCTTGACAGTTTTCATCATCCCTCCACTTGTTCTTCCACAGCCAGGAATACGGGGGGAGTACTTTGGGTTCGGGCCGAATACCGAGCCAGGAGCCTCTCCTCGGACAGCACGCCAAATATGCATTTATTCTATCTGACTTATTTGTAAGTGTGAACTCGTGAAATCTAAATTCTCCAGCGGCAGTCATCTTTGTTGTAAACGAATTCAACCCAAGCGCTCGTTGGTGATGTGGATGATTACGTTACTGTTGATCATATGTCCATCATCGTATAAAGCCCGCCCTGACAATTTGATTGTTTTTAGTTTTACACAGTACCTTTCAAACACAGTAAACAAATTTGTCAAATTTGACTTTGTTACTGTTTCATTCTGTTTTGTACAATTTCTAACAGACTGGTACAAATAAAATGTTCAAGCAGCTCATCATGTTTGGAAATCTGTCCTGTATTATTGTACATATTGACTGAGACAGATGTTGACAGACCTGTATGAGATGGAGATGATCGTCAGTGTGTGAGAGCTGCTCCAGTTCAGTGTTTCTCCTCTTCAGCTCAGTGATTTCCTGATGCAGCTCTTTAATGAGATCTCAGCCTGTTTCCTGCTGCTTTCTGCTGTTCCTCCATCATCTTCAGCTGCTCAGACTGACATCTCTCAATGGAGCGGATCAGATCAGTGAAGAGCTCAACACTGGAGGACTTCTCTTCCTCTGTGTTTCTCTGATAAATCAGATCAAATAGAAAGTCTGTGTATCATGTTTTATCTATTTAATTAAGATCCTTTATAAAGCAGATTGAAATATTATAATGCAATATCAATTTTACAATGTTTTAACTTCCACTCACCTTTCTCAGCTCTACTGAGTGCTGGATCTCTTGAATTTTCTTTATTCTGTCCTGGATCATCTGATGAACGTCAGTTTGTCTCTTAGCCAGATGATTCTACACACCGTGAAAAACAGAAAACTTTATCCTCTGAAAAAACATCTTTTTAAAAGACCAAATGAATTCAAAATTTTGTGGCTGGAATTGTCTTTGAGGATAACATTCTTAAAAGATGACAAAATCAGCTTTTAGCAGATTTATCATAAAAAAACAATTGACAGTTTAAAGGTAGGGTAGGGTAGGCAATTTCAGAGAGGCTAGCAAGGAAGCTGTTACAGGAGAGGCTTCCTCTCCGCTTCCTCCGGATCACCAGAGGGAGCTCTGACCAGAATATTGACTGTTGCTATTCGGACTCCTAAATCCCATAGGCCCTCATACCTGGGACTGATTACACACACACACCTGCAGTTCATCACACAAACACTATTTAAACACTCCACACACACACCACCGTTGCAAAGTCTTGATTTGACGTGGTGATCATTTCTGAGCGTTTCTACTGTGGACTATATTCTGGGTTTGATCTTGGACTGTTTCTTGTTGTTTGACTCCTTGCCGTCTGCCCCGACCTTTGCCTGTCTTTTGGATTGTGATTGTCAGCTACCTGCCCAGACCTCTTGCCTGTCCTTTGTACTGTGAATGTTTGCTGCCTGTCTCGACCTTGCTTGTACCTGTTTTCGACAGTTTTCGAGTTAATAAAGCTGCAGATGGATTCTCCATCCGATGATCCTCATTACAAAGACTTTGCCACCAAGCGATCCAGCAGCCATCACGCAATTGTCATCTGAACTATGAGCTCAAGCCCACCAACTCGCGATACATCAGCACCAGCTCGCTCATCTAACCTCTCTGACTGAAGAACTAGATAAAGCACTACAAGGGCTACGCGTGACACCCGCGGATTCCTGTTACAATGCTCTCTGTTTGTAAACCAGCAACCTACCTTGTAACCAACAGATTCGGGCAAGATATCTTTCGTCTGCTCATTGCTAACCGGAAGGGCTTTAGACTGGGCCACCGCAGTATGGAGAGATGACGGAACCGCTTTCCCTTCCTTCAATGTATTTCTTCAGCGCTTCAGAGAAGTATTTGAACATCCGGTTGGAGGTAAAAGTGCTGGTGATCAGTTGCTCACTCTATGTCAGGGGAGGAGAACGTAGGGCTGTTCGATTCTGGATTTTTTGGAATCGATTCCGATTCCTGTTTCTGGAATCGATTCCTCACTGTTATTTTCAATTCTTTTTTTTTTTAATACCAACACCGTGTCTAACATTGTTGCGTCTTACCGTGCCACACAGCGAGAAACTCTCTACACCGGGCGTGACAAAGCGACCGTTGCAAATCCATTTGTCCTTCCTATTAGACGTATTGCGAGTGCTGCTTGGTCATAAATAGAACGAGGCATTTACTTCGGGGATTTGTCACGTCGTGATTCCTGCGTCAGGTGTAGACAGTAGACACAGTGTAAAGACTAGGAATAGGTTCACCATATACATATATGCGGTAGATTCTATTTTACATGCATACCTACACACACACATACACACACGTATACATACACTTATGTAAGTGGATATATAGATTTTTATTTATTTGTGGTACATATATTTCATCCAGAATCCTAAAACTATAGCTAAAATTCCTGTTAAATTCTAAAAGCATTTTGTTCAGGAACAGACTCATGCACACTTTACACATACAAACTTTTTAGGCCTTTAGTTTACAAGTATAAACTTTTTTTTTTAGGGTGTGTTCTTTAGGGTGTGTCCTTTTAGGGCCTTTACAGGGTTGTTCTTTAGGTGTGTCCTTTACACATATTAACTTTTTTAGGCCTTTACACAAATAAACTTTTTTTACACGCACACCTGCAAACTAACACCTAAACTTTTTACGGCGACACAAATAAAGCACGAAAAGAGCTCTTTTCTGTCTGTGTCATATGTAGGTCACGTGCCCACTATAATGTTCGACACCATCCGTCTATGTTTCGCACCCCTACACACAAGCACTTTTCCCACAGTAACCATTCCTCCAGCTCATGCTGCGAATTCAATAAATGTAGGTCGCGTGCCACTATGAAGTGCGCACCACTACACATAAGCACTGTTCTCACAGTTTCAAGTTTTCGTAAAAAAAGTGAAATACCTTGGAGGCATTCTTCTTCACGTGAGTGTGATTGAGTGTTGTTGTCGATTGATTAAATAAATCAGATTTATTCTTCTTGTACTAAACTACAACGAGTAAGATCAAACCCCGCCCAGCAACCGATTCTAAAGACTTCATTGGATCAGTCATTGCGCTGATTGCCTACACAATGCTGAAATAATCATCCTACCCCAAACCATACTCTGTGTCACGACTGGATCCATTTGTTTAGTCTGAACTTTATTTCTTTACAGGTGACGTGATTGTGTTGACAAATGAAATCGACTACAGGCCGCGGTTTGTGTTAAAAAAAAAAATCTTAAAGAAGAGTCGATTCCCCTTAATGGAATCGATTCCAACCTTTGGAATAGACTCTCAATTCCCAATGCCTCGGAATCGAGGAATCGATTCTTTTTGGAATCGATTCCCAGCCCTAGAACGGCGGCAGAATATGCATTATTTCACTCTCTCGCGGCACAAACCAACTGGGGAGAAGATCCGTTAAAATTGCTGTTCAGAAAGGGGTTAAATCTGGAACTCCAAGCTGAACTAGCGTGCCGCGATGAGGGAAGATCACTTAATGAGTTTATTGAACTAACAATTCAAATTGACAATTTAATTCGCTTACGTCGTCCTCCTTGCATCCTGTTCGCTGATACACAAGCACCCCTCCAGACCGATGCAGCTTGGTTACACTCATTTAACCCCTGAGGAACGGGAGCGGCGAATTCAACATCATCTGTGCATGTACTGCGGCCAAGCTGGACATCTGAAGACATCATGCCCCATTCACCCCAATTATTTTAGCTCCAAAGTGGTGATTGAAAGCGCGCAGTTAAATTATTCCTCTTCATGTGTTAAAATCCCAGTGAAAATAACGGTTCAAGATATAATTATTTCCATGTCTGCTTTGTTAGACTCAGGTGCTGCTGGCAACTTTATTTCACATGAATTTGCTCAACAACGTAAACTCACTCTAATCTGTAGAGTGTAACTCTTGTCTGGCAGTGGAGGCGCTAGATGGTCGTCCCATTGGAGAGGAAAAAAAATCACATACATCACTGAGGAGGTCCGTATGCAGGTTGGAGTTTTACATAGGGAGGATATTAGATTTTATATAATTCATTCCCCTCACAATTCCATTATACTTGGTCTGCCATGGTTGCGTCAACACAATCCTCATATTTCCTGGAAGGAGGAAGAAATCATCCAGTTGGATCCTGTCTGCCATGAACATTGTCTTACCCGCATTAGTCCCTTGCCAATGCACGAAATAGACGTTAACGAACAAACTCCTGTAATTCAGGGCTTGCCCACAGAATACTCTGATTTAAGTGAAGCATTCAGTAAAACTAAAGCATCACAATTGCCACCTCATCGTTCCAGTGACTGTGCCATTGATCTGTTACCCAGCACAACTCCCCCTAGGGGAAGAATATTTCCATTGTCACAACCTGAATAAGAATCCATGAAATCTTACATCAAGGAAGAACTGGCTAAAGGCTTCATCAGACCCTCTACATCCCCAGCATCAGCTGGGTTCTTCTTCGTCAAGAAAAAAAATGGTGGTTTGAGACCTTGCATTGATTATCGTGGCCTTAACAACATCACCATAAAATTTCGATACCCCTTGCCATTGGTTCCTACTGCACTCGAACAACTCCGTCAAGCTAAATACTTCACTAAACCGACCTGACAGTGCATATAATCTGATCCGTATAAGAGAAGGTGATGAGTGGAAAACGGCTTTTTCAACATCCTCGGGGCACTACGAATATTTGGTTATGCCATTCGGCCTGGCAAATAGTCCTTCTGTGTTCCAGTCATTCATCAATGATGTCTTCCGTGACATGCTCGACAGATGGATAATAGTGTACATAGATGATATCCTAATTTACTCCAAGTCTCTCGAAGAACACATCCAGCATGTAAGTCAGTACTCCAACACCTAATCCAGCATCAACTGTACGCCAAAGGCAGAGAAATGCGAATTCCACCAAACAGCAACAACCTTCCTGGGATACATCATCAGTCGAGAGGGAGTAGCAATGGATGAGAACAAGGTAAAATCAGTGCTCGACTGGCCTCAACCACGCACAGTGAAGGAGCTACAGAGATTTCTTGGATTCGTGGTGGATGCCTCCAACACAGGCATAGGGGCCATACTCTCTCAACGCCATGGGTCCCCAGCAAAGTTGTTTCCATGCGCCTTCTCCAGAAAACTATCCGCTGCAGAGAGAAACTATGATGTCGGCAATCGCAAACTCTTGGCCATGAAAGCCGCCCTAGAAGAATGGCGTCACTGGTTAGAGGGGGCACAGCATCCATTTACAGTAATCACTGATCATAAGAACCTAGAATTATCTACGTTCAGCAAAACGACTAAATCCTCGTCAAGCGAGATGGGCCATGTTTTTCACTCGCTTCAATTTAATTGTCACCTACAGACCTGGTCCCAAGAATACCAAAGCTGATGCACTGTCACGACAACTTGAAGACCCAGTTCATTATAACTCTGACAAGAACATCATCCCCGAAACACTGCTTGTTGCTCCAGTTCAGTGGGATATCATGACGGAGATTAACCAATACAACACCCAAAATCCTCCACCATCAAACTGCCCACACAATCTCACCTTTGTGCCCGAACAACTGAGGGAAAGACTCCTTCAGCAGGTCCACTCGACTCCCAGCTCAGGGCATCCTGGAACACAGCACTCACCATCTCCTCACTTACCGGTTTTGGTGGCCCACAATGTCTACAGACACCACAACCTTTGTAAAGAACTGTACCATATGTAACACATCCAAAACCACTCGACAATTACCCGCTGGTCTACTTCAACCCCTGCCGATTCCTCAGCGTCCCTGGTCCCACATCTCCATTGATTTCGTGACCGACCTCCCCAACTCCCAGGGCAACACCACCATCCTGACAGTTATTGACCGTTTCTCCAAAGCATATCGTCTCATTCCTCTGCCTAAAGTTCCCACTGCTTTCGAAACAGCCGAGGTACTATGCAACTACGTCTTCCGCTTCTATGGATTACCTGAAGACATTGTGTCAGACAGAGGTCCACAATTTACCTCCAGAGTATGGTCAGCTTTCTTTAAACAGCTCAACGTGATCATCAGTCTCACCTCTGGTTACCTTCCGCAGTCCAACGGGCAAACTGAACGATTAAATCAAGAACTCACCCGTTTTCTCAGGTCCTACTGCCAACACAACCAATCTGATTGGAGTAAATACTTAAAGGACAATTCCGGTGAAAAATGAACCTAGGGGTAATTAACACATAGTTACTGAGTCGATCGTTCCCTGTGATGCGTTTTCATGAAAATCGAATGTAAAGAGTTTTATCTCTAAAAACAGATTAGCTCATAACGCTAGTATATGGGGCACAGAGTAAGTAAAAGAAAACACTTCTCTATTATGCTATTCCAGACTCTGTATACGAAGCAAAGTGAAGTAGCAGAGTCTGGTATTACCAGGCTAGTGAAAATGCATAGGCACTGTGAAAACTGAGGACCTCTAGTGTTTAACCCAGGGAACCACCAGACACTGTGACATAACCCCCCCTCTACGGAGCGGCTACCAGACGCTCCACGACAGAAAACACAACTCGACAAAAGTCCAGGAGGGAGGTGGAACTGTGGGGGATTAGGGGGAGGGACGGAGGGACGGAGGGCCAGGACCATGGGAAGGAATGGACACAGGGGATGACAGTTCATGGGCGGCTGGGCGGAGAAGACCCTTCAGGCGACCAGGGTGAAGCAGGTAGTCCATCGGGCGGCCAGGGCGGAGACCTCCCCTCGAGCGACCACGGCGGAGACGACCCATCGGGCGGCCACGGCGGAGACGACCCTTCTGGCCTCCGGGACGACAGCGGGCTGCTCGGAGGGGACGGCCTCCGGGACGACAGCGGGCTGCTCGGAGGGGACGGCCTCCGGGACGACAGCGGGCTGCTCGAGGACGATCTCCGGGTCCTTGGGGAGACTGGAGGTCTTCCTCCTCCTCCGCCGTCTTTGATGGCGATGTGCAGGCTCTAGGTTGGACGGAAACCGCGGCGAACAGAACTCTGAGCTGGGTGGAATCAGCGGCAGATGGAGCTCTGGGCTGGACATCACCAGCCCAGGGTTGAAGAGGAGCCAAAGTGGAGAATGGTGTCAGGATTCCTCTCGACCACCTCCTCCACTGCGGCCTCCACGGGTCCCGCGAAAAATCACTTGGCGGGTTCCCTTAAAAAAATCTCTCCTCCCCCGCTCGGTGGCTGGGAAAGAGAAGTTAGTGTACATACCGCTGGATCTTGTATTTGACGGAGTCCTTCTGTCACGATCCATCACACGGGAAACAGAGAGAAGATCCAAAAGCAGTATAATTTATTAAGGGAAATCCGTTACATCATAATCCAGTCCAGGCAGGGGTCAAAACCAAAGAAGCAATCCAAAACATAAAACAATCCAAAAACAGGCAACAAGGCAGAACACAGAAGTGGTGTGATAAAAGACAAGGACTCCGTGACAAACACTGAAACAGACAGGGTATATATACACAAGTGCTGACAAGGTGACGAGAAACAGCTGAAAGACAATGAACAATCAGTGACAGACAGGATCATGGGAATTGTAGTGAAAATGCATAGGCACCGTGAAAACTGAGGACCTCTAGTGTTTAACCCAGGGAACCACCAGACACTGTGACAATTTTGAGCCTTGTTAGTGGTATTAACTAGCGATTTAATTTTACTTACTCTGTGCCCCATATACTAGCGTTATGAGCTAATCTATTTTTAAAGATAAAACTCTTTACATTCGATTTTCATGAAAACGCATCCCAGGGAACGATCGACTCGGTAACCATGTGTTAATTACTCCTAGGTTAATTTTTCACCGGAATTGTCCTTTAATGTGGGCAGAATACGCACAAAATTCGCTGAGAACCCACCACTGGGATGACTCCCTTCAAGTGCATTTAAGGCTACCAACCACCTGTTACAGGAGAGGCTTCCACTCCGCTTCCTCCGGATCACCAGAGGGAGCTCTCACCAGAATATTGACTGTTGCTATTCGGACTACAAATCCCATAGGCCCTCATACCTGGGACTGATTACACACACACACCTGCAGTTCATCACACAAACACTATTTAAACACTCCACACACACACCACCATTACAAAGTCTTGATTTGCCGTGGTGATCATTTCTGAGCGTTTCTACTGTGGACTATATTCTGGGTTTGATCTTGGACTGTTTCTTGTTGTTTGACTCCTTGCCGTCTGCCCCGACCTTTGCCTGTCTTTTGGATTGTGATTGTCAGCTACCTGCCCAGACCTCTTGCCTGTCCTTTGTACTGTGAATGTTTGCTGCCTGCCTCGACCTTGCTTGTACCTGTTTTCGACTCTGAGTTAATAAAGCTGCAGATGGATTCTCATTCCGATGACTCCTCATTACACAAGCTAGCTTTGAAAACATGAGATCCCACCCTCCCTTCAGAGCGTCTCCAAAGCGTCATGAGAGACTGCGTTAAATTACCTCATGTCTCAAAGCACATAATATTATGTAACGCAGTTTGTTGTTATGGGAAGAAGGAGGCAGGAACTGGCGAACATTTAAAGACTTTAATTACATTAAATAATGTCATTAAATAATGTCAAATAATGCATCGCACAGGAGTCGCTCATCATTAATCACGCCACTGGCCTCGCACCACTCTCTCAAGGCCTTCGGCCTCGTCCTGCTCGCCACATATTACAATAATAATGAACATAAACAACTTTCAGAGCTCTTACTTGTACCACCTGACTGCTGCAGATTGATTTCGGCATTGATACTGTTGACATAGAAACACATAAATTCGAGTCTGAGGATGTGAACAGCTCGGGCATCACGGATTGCCATCTCTTAATTACGGTTACGACTGTCACATCCGCCAGCTGGAGTGCCCTTAATCTCCACCCCAACTCCTTGGGTTTTTATATTATGGACCTCATTTCTCAGTATCCCTTTTATCTGTTCTCATGATTGTGTGATTTTGTTCAGCTGTGTGTGATTACCCTTGTTAAAGTCTGCCTATTTAAGCCCTGTGTTTCCATTCTCACTTTGAGTAGTCTTGTTTTGTGTTACACTGCTATTCAGAGCGCCTGTAACCTGGTTTATCTTATCTTATCTTCTCTTGTCTTGGTCTTATTCTTCTGCCCATTGTCCTCGATATACTTAATTGCCTGTGTTTTTGGACTATCGTACGTTTGGATTGTTACTCTATGGTTTTGACCCTATGCCTGTTATATGGATTACGATTCTGGATTGAATACCCATAATGCACTTGCCATAACTGATTGATCATATCATTTTTTTACAGTGTGCTTCAGGGAATTTCACATAACAAAAGCCAATGTGTTATCCTTATAAGGTTATAGAGCTTATAAGGGTTTAAGTGTTTTGTTTGTAACTCTTTACCTTCTTCTCTCGACTCTCCTCCTCTATAGGAACAGTGTTGTGAGTCCTGTGTTCTCCTTCAGTGCAGGACAAACAAACACATGTCTGATCATCTCTGCAGAACAGCTCTAGAGGTCTCTCGTGTTTCTGGCATATATAATCCTCCAGATTTTCCACAGGATTGATGAGTTTGTGTTTCTTTAGACGTGGGACTCTGTGATGAGGCTCCAGATGAGTCTCACAGTAAGAGCTTGGACACGTCAGGCAGGTCTTCACTGCTTTCTGCTTTCTTTCATCACAGAAGTCACAGAACACCTCAGATCCTCCTAGATTGAGCTTCTCCTTAAAGTGTTGCACAACCTCTCTGAGTGTTGTATTAATCTTGAGATCAGGTCTTCTGCTGAATGTTTCTTTACAGAGTGGACAGAAGCAGGTCTGTGTGTTCGTCCAGCACTTCATCAGGCAGGTTCTGCAGAAGTTGTGTCCACATGGAGTGGTGACTGGATCAGTGAACACTTCCAGACAGATGGATCACTGGAGCTCTCTTTAGTGCTGGACCACTGGAGGATGCCATGGCTGACAAAACAATGACAATATATCATATACATTGCTGAAGAGAGCAACTTTCCTAATACAAGTTATGTGCACTGTGTAATTTAGTTTGTGTTCTAAAATGGATGTAGCATGGTTAAAAACTAAAAACTATTCTAACAAAAACGATGAACCACTCTCAAGCAGTCAAAGTAGGCATACGTGACGGCAGGTTTTTTTTATTTATTTTTTTTTTATAAAGTTTCTGACAGGAAGTTCCTCCACCACTAACTCTAACCTCACTGAGCCGAGAAGTTCCACCTTTAACTTCCAGTCTGAGACTGCTGGCCTCATACTTTAGATGGCTGTAGTTAGATCTATTGGGCTGCAGAAGAAGAATCTAAATACAGAATCTAAATGTGTTTCTGGGAGCCACAGTACAGCAAATGTAACCATTTTTTACAACACCATTTTATACAATCATGAAAATATATTTTTATATATAAAAGACAGCACAGAAAGGGGTTAAATTGTAATTTTTCAAACAAATAACCCACTAAACAAACATCTGCACACACCAGGTGTCAGTTTTTTTTTTATGGACTCTACTAGAAAAATCATTTAGATTTTTAATTCGTTCATTCTGTCGCTAGTTCAAGTACTTCCTGTTTCTAAAGTCTCTAAAGTGTTACATGACCACAAATAATGAAACTTTGATTTATAGCCCAAAAATTATAAAAAATGACAGTATTTTCACCAACAATTTGATGCTGCTTCATGCTACCAAACTACAGAACTAGCTCTAACATTTCCATTGCTTACCTGTGAGTGAATATCAGATCTGGTAATTAATTTCAGAGTTTCTGAAATGAAATGCTGTTGTTTGATGAAGCTTCCTGTTCATCTGTTTAGTTTCACTTTCACTGAAATCTTTTACACACTTGCAGTGATGCTATAGCTCAGCCCATAATCATATATATATGGAACAGTTCATAATTCATAGGTCTTGTAAAAAGGTAAAACAATCAATATATAGTCATTTGAAAAGTGGCAAAAAATAAATGAAGGCATGCAAAAAAAAAAAAAAAGGGAGCACACAAAGTCTAATATTTCATAAGTTTACTTGGCAGCTATTCTTATAGTTATCAGATTATTCAAGTTTCTTTAATGTTTTATCTTTTCATGACATTTGTCTGCTATGTCAACACATGTGTATCAAGATAAATATAGTTTGAGGGTTCTTTAAGTTAATAAATCCTGCAGATCGCACTTCCTTTTGGCTACGCAGGAGGCAGCAGAGCTAGAGAGAACTGCTGTGGGAAAGTCGTTTCTGTTGTAGCTCAACGCTAAAAGTTAATAAATATGTCTTTTCATATCAAATGTTTGACACTGTATGAAAATGATTGCTCACAGTAGACACGGGTATTTATATGTGGGCATTTTTTTGTTTTGATGTACCCTATAATCTTTCCATGTGTGACATTTTTCCATGTGCTTGTTGGGACTGTTACCATATTTCACCTTGTTCAACCTCTTTGAAATATGTTTTGAATAGGTGGAGCTGTAACATCACTACATGACTTACCATTTTCTCTCCTGCAACAGCCTATGACACCACTACTGATGAAACTGTGAGTAAAAAACGGCACCTGTAGAATATTTCATCTACTTGTTTGAAAGAGACGTGTGCAGGAATACCTGAAGTATGGAAAAGAGTGTCTCGTTCCCTTTCTCAGGGAACCATGGTTACATGCATAACCTAAACCATTACCTTTCCAATGGGAACTCGCACTGTGAATGGGGAACAAATACCTATGCTGCCATGCTGAAGGGATAAGTGCCTTATGGCTGACATAAAGTCAAGACTCAGGAGTCCCCATCCCTAAGGTACACACCAGCACCGTGACTAATTGCTACAAAAACCCTGACAGACAAAGCTCAAGAGCTTGGTATTTCTAAGAACACCTTTGTAAGACTTGAGAAATTAGAAAATGCACGGGCAGTCTGGTTGAGGAACGACCACTCCCCGAGAAGACAAAGGACCTTTCTGGAAATACATTTGAACTCTGTCTTGTGAAGTTAGCATCACCATTTGAGACGCAAGTCTCACCTCGGAATACATCTCTTTCCCTCTTCCCCCACTCCCTCTCTCTCATGCTGAGATCACCTGAAAATCACTTAAAAATCTATATGGTTTAAATGTGAATTATTGTCATACAGTTTTATACATGTTATATAAATACATTTGATTTACTGTTTTTCTACCCCCTCTTTCTACCACAAGGACCACTTGGAGTTCCTAAAGGCACAGAGGTTTCTGATAGGGATCTAGGCCTGTAGGCCAAAATGTTTGTATTTTGGGGGTCTGAATTGTCACACCTTTAGTACAATGGGGGAAGTTGGAATTATCTGATTGGTCAGTTTGAATGTCTCACGTTTGGGTTAAAGTCACATGGTCAGGGAAAGGATAAAAGAAGATTGTAACTCTTGCTCTGTCTCTTTGGTGCTCTGGGTCTCTGATTCTCTGGGTCCCTTTCTTGGGACTCTCTTCCTTTACCTCCTCTTTTATTTCTCTCTCTCTCTCTCTCTCCCTCTCTTTCTCTCTATTTTTCTCTCAGATAACATTTTTCATATATGCTGGGTACAATTAATAATATAAGATCATCTCATACATCTATTTTGTAACTATTTTAAGTGTAAACATAACCATATTTTGTCATTAAACCTTTTTTTGTAAACCAATTACAACTAATGTGCTAAATAGTTTTGATTTGGTTTTGACTTTGAAGTGCTACCTATTGCAATACAATATTGTCACTCTCTATAGCAACGCTCTCCCACATATTTACAGTGGGTACGGAAAGTATTCAGACCCCCTTAAATTTTTCACTCTTTGTTATATTGCAGCCATTTGCTAAAATCATTTTTTTTCTCATTATTGTACACACAGCACCCCATATTGACAGAAAAACACAGAATTGTTGACATTTTTGCACATTTATTAAAAAAGAAAAACTGAAATATCACATGGTCCTAAGTATTCGGACCCTTTGCTCAGTATTTAGTAGAAGCACCCTGTGACCACTAACACGTTACTTATGCCTTTGGAGTCAGGCTCCATGGAAAGAAAGTCCATGCACACTAAATCCATAGGCCCCTGACTTACGATCTGGTGCAATGGAGCAGCTCTCTGTATGGGGGTCTTGTGAGTGACACACTCCCCACAGTTCTTAATGTATTCTTCCACTTGCTTCGACATCCTAGGCCAAAAGAATCTACTTCGGAGCAGGTCAACAGTTCTTTCTTGTCCAAGGTGCCCCACGTCATCATGCATGGCCTGCATAACCATCTCCCGGAACTCTCTTGGCAGGATGAGTTGATTGACCACATCTCCGGATGGTCTCTTAGTGTACCGGTACAGCAATCCATCTTTCATTGACAGCTTCCCAGCTTCTCTTTTCAATCTAGACAACTCAGGACTCATGTCCCCCTCCTCTGGCCAGTGCCCACTCTTGACGGCTTGGATGGCCGGTCCAATGGCTTCATCCTCTTCTTGAGCCTTTCTGAGACTCATTTTGGACATGAGTTCCAGGGACTTTAACTCCATGTGTGCTGGAAACGCATACAGGTCAGGGACACAGTGGGGAGATGCTCCAAGCTGAGCAACACAGACTGATGTACTAGGTGCAGACTCTGGTATGCAGACTCTCCGGCAGATGGTTTTGACTCCAGACTGAGGTATAGTCACCCAGCCATCGTCATCCTCCTCTGACATGTTCCTGGACAACAGGTCGGCATCAATGTTCTGTCGGCCTGGGCGATACTGCACATCAAACTCGTACGTCGATAGGGCAGCTAGCCAGCGATGCCCCACCGCATTGAGCTTGGCTGTGGACAGCACGTACGTCAGCGGGTTGTTGTCAGTACGTACGGTGAATCTTGCCCCATACAAATAGTCGTGGAATTTATAGACTACTGCCCACTTGAGAGACAAGAATTCCAGCTGATGTATGGGGTAGTTTCTCTCTGCAGAGCTGACTTTTCTGCTGGCAAAGGCAACTGGTCTCAAGCCTCCAGGGTGTTCTTGGTAAAGAACAGCCCAGACCCTTCAAGCTTGCATCCACATGCAGGATGTATGGACGTTGTGGATTGGCAAATGCCAGGACAGGCGCATGTGTCAGACAGTGAATTATGTGATGAAACGCATCTGTACAGGATTTGTCCCATCTTTCCCCGAATGGTTCTGATTCTTTCAAGTAGACTTTGTTCACATCTTGGTCATACTTCTTTCTCTTCTGAGTTGGAGCATATCCCTTTGTGAGTTCAGTCAGTGGTCTTACAAGTTCAGAATAGTTCTGGATGAATCGACGGTAATAACCGCAAAATCCTAGAAAAGATTGCAACGTCTTCAAGTTTGTTGGCATGGGCCATGTAGTGACGGCCTCAATCTTGTTTGGATCTGGGGCAACTCCATCGGCAGACACAATGTGCCCCAGGTACTTGACCCTTGGCAGACAGATCTGGCACTTGTCCACTGAGAGCTTCAGCCCAACTTCACCGAGACGATCTAGGACCTTGAGCAGTCTCTCTTCGTGTTCCTCAAGAGTTTTTCCAAACACGATCACGTCGTCCAGGTACACCAGCACTTGTAAGAGGTTCATGTCACCGACAGCCTTTTCCATCAACCTTTGAAAGGTTGCTGGTGCCCCAGTAATGCCTTGAGGCATTCGTTCGAACTGAAACCCGCCTCCTCCTCTTGGACCGGGACTGCAACACCCTTTAGAGCAGGTTGATCTTCCTCCACATGAACACGAAGGCCTAGTGTTCGGGTGACATCAATGCCATTATCTTTGCATTGATTCACCAAGCGTCTAACATGGCTCGCGTTGGTGCCCACAATGACAGACGTCTTATCTTCACTCCTGGGGTTAGGACATATGAGAGCTAGGACAGTTACAGTCTGACTGGTTCCTAACACCTCAGCTGGATACTCCACATCCACTACCACGTAGCCACGGTAAGGGTAGCTAGCTCCAGACTCACTTAAACCCCACAGGGAAAGACCAGCTACTGGCTGAATGGGGATATCAGACAAGTACTTCTGGTACCAGGGTTCAAAAATGATCGTCACCTGAGAGCCGCTATCTAATAGAGCAGTGCAGGGTTGTCCATTAACCTTCAGCGGCACCAGGCTAGGCGGCCCAACTAAGCCATCAGGAACATGCACACTCTCAGGCATGTCAGCTGTACTTTCCTTAACAGAACAGTTAACTGCATTAGTGGTGGATACTTGACGGCTGGTTGTTTTTGGACAGCTTCAGAGCTTGGATAAGTCTCTTGATAACTTTAGCCTGGTTTTCTGGGCTTTGACACTTCCTGGCAAAATGCCCACTCTCACCACATCGATAGCAGAAGTGTTCCTCCGATACTTTGAATGATCGTTGTGGGGAGCTCGCTACTGGTTTGGAGGTATTCACAGCTGAAACGGCAGCTTGAGGTTCAGCTACTTTATTTGTGACTTTCTGTTGCAAGCGCTTCATTTGTTTTTTCAAAGCTGCTATCTCACTGTCCGAACTGCACTCACTGTACACTAAATTTGGGGGAATTTTCTCACTGCTAACTGACGTGTCTTGTGCTGGCTTAGACACGACAGCAGCAACCAAGGCCTTTAGTTCTTTGATCTCAGACTTCAAGTTCTGAATTTCAGTCTGTTTCACATCAGCATTCTGCCTTACATTTACACCTTGCAGGACAGGAGTTATCTTCTTTCGTGAGGCCTCATATTCCTCTTCTGTGCGTATCTCCTTCAACAGCTGGAGAAAGGTGGGGGGCTTTGCTCTTCTCTCTCTCAGACGAAGGTTAACTAACATCAGATCAGAGGCTATCGCACCACGCAATAACTGGTCAAGTCTTGCTTTATCTGCACATCCAAGGGGGAGACCATCTCTCTGCACCACCCTATTCAACGACTGTTCTAGACGTCTGAGGAAGTCAGACAGCTTCTCACCTGGATGTTGCTGCAGTAAACGAAATGCAAAATACAAGTCTTCTCCTGACTCTGCTGTCCCAAAAGCATGCTCTAGTGCCTCTAAGCAATCTTCGGGGCTCACATCAGGATCACTGGCTCGTGCTGCTTTTACAATGTCAAGCGCCGGGCCTCTGAGACTTTCCATCAGTCTCCGCCTCTTCTCTTTGTAAGAGCAATCACACTCTTCCACCATGAGGCGTGCTTGACCCAACCAGTGGTCGAACTGCTCTTCTCCAGCGGGGGTGGGTAACAAACCGGAGCTCTTAATTAATGATAACTAGCTCAATGAAAGTGCTAGGGAAAATAATCAATTTTAATACCCTTTTATGTGGCAAATCATTTTTATTTTTTTTACTTTTAACCCACATTGTCTAAATGAAATGTTAAATATTTTAGTACTTGTCCATTATTACTTTTATTATTATTTCCCATGATAAATTACAGTTTTGTGGTTGCACCATATTACAGTTCATGTCAACAGTACAAAAACCACTATAGCTGCCAATACGAAAATTAACCAGGTTTTTAAAAACAAAAAACAAAACAAAAAAACATGGTTGCTATAGTTAAATCATGGTAACCACAAATCATGACTTTGCTACAGTATTCATAGTTTAACCATGGTACTTGTAGTAAAACTGTGGTAATGCAAATGGTAATCTGTCAAAAATAAAGGTGACTACACTTATATAAAACTACTACTATAATAAAGCCATGGTTAATTTATCAAGTTGCATCAGCCTGCCAAATAAAACAACAAAAATATAAATAAATAAAAAACAAAAATATACGGCACATACCTCTTTCCTTTGGAGTTGGGCCTCCAGCTGCTGTATCGTCTCGCTATGAAATGGGGCGTCTTGTTCTCTGATGCTGGTGTGCTCGGTAAAGTGACGTGCTGTGTGAGGTTTGTGTTCCTAGCTTCCACACTGTATTGCGTGGGTCGAAACAATGCCACAATTTCTGAATCAATCGGAGTCTGACTGGCCGAAGAACTGGTATCTACAGAATTAGCGATCGTATTGATCAAGACTGGAGAACAAAGATGATTTCTCTACATATTTCCAGCATCGGCAGCAGCCGTACTATCTGCCATGACTGCTCGCTAGATTCACAATAAACCACGCTTCAGTTTCCAAATGAACTAAACTTCCGGTTGCAATGAAACGACTTCCAGACACACTAAAAATGTTTTTGCTCTCTCACACGCGAGAATGTTTGAAAGTGCAGTGTCTTTGTGCAGGTACAACAGTACAGGACAATTACAGGGTATATGCAAGGGTTTCAATGTAACCACATCACATGTGTCTCATATGCACAAATATATTGAGTGTTTCACATGAACATGCAAGTGTTTCAATGTGTTTCGTCTCATCCGGCCTTCCATATTAAAGACTCGCTCTACTATGCTTCTGTAGCATATGCACGGGGTATATGTGTTAAATAGCAGATGAATATGGCTATAGAAGGTTAAATAATGATTGGGCTACAGAAGATAGAGTTCGTCTCAAGGAGGTGTTGAAAGAGTAAATAATAACACGGAGACGGATAATTTAATTTTGGTGTTGGTACCATGTATTAAGTGAAAACAAAGACAAACAACAATAACAACACCCAAAATATTTCCAATCTGCAGAGAAGTTCAGTAGTTCACAGGAAAAAACAAAAACAAAATACAACTCAGGAAAACTGGAGAGTACTCAGATTAAAGACAGTCCACAACACACTATAGAACTATATTCTTTGTTCATAAGAGATGAAAAACACATCCAAATAACGCGAATGGTCCGTGAGACGCAAATAGTCCATAAGCCAGAGCTTAGTAAATGGCTGTGTGTGTGTGTGTGCGAATGAGAGTGGAGGGAGTGAGCAGAGCTGCACAGTCTCCTACCAAACCCACAGGGGGCGATGATCTTGTTGGGGCAGGTTCTGTTCCAGGTAATAATAGCTCGCCATCAACTGGCCCGCAACTGGCCGCACCTGGCCTGTATTAAATAAACAGGACCCATTGTTCAAATGATGCAGGCCTGAATGTAGCTCGGGTACGTTGTAGCCTTAAACGAAATGGCTGCTTCACCACACAGGCCAAACAAAAAAAAATGGTATACCTTATATACTCAATGTAGATGTAAGCTCACACGGACAGGATCAAAGGCGTCAGTAACGGGAAACAGGACAAAGAGAGTTGAAGAGAAGAGAAGATGGTTGACGAGTAAAGTCACATGGTCGACGATACGGGCAAAGTCCACCACTTGGTAACGCTATCCGGCTCCGTCAGGGTCTTTGATCATCGTCACTCGCACAGTTCCACACAGGCTTAACTACTCGAGATCGCTGGCCGCTAGCTTGTTAGCAAAGTCCATGCAAAACACTAAGCACTAATTTCAGTCTTCGGGTGCAGAGTATGCCACTCACACTGACAGAATTATCACCATTAAAGTGAATATAAGAGTCCTTGTTGAACACTTTCACTAAAACGGGTGCATTTGCTATATTAACATTAACCACGTTTCTCTTATCAGTAAACACACTCCCATCTCACGCGTCTCGCGATCCTCTTCCTCCCTTGTACTTTGACCTCAACCGTGATTGGCTCATTACCAAACTTTCAGAAATAGAATAAATTCACAAAACATTTCTGTAATTCTTTCTTTCTATTCTTACCGGCATCATTAAAGCATCTTCACAAATATTATTAACCAAAAAAATATTTAACCTTTTAAATGTAAAAACATGAACATAACACAATATGCATTTTTTCTTATTGAGCAAAATCACATCTTAATTGCTGGTCAATGATTCTTAACTTTTTTAACTCAAATACTATTTATTAAACTATGAAATTATTTATTCCAACTTTACTAATGATAATGATTTCAACAGGGTTACACCTTCATACTGTCTAAGCATCTTTCAAACCTTAGCAATGCTTCATCTTTAATGAAATTAACATTGTGGTCATTTTCCTTCAATTTGGCTAAATCATTCTTCTGTTTGGTTATTTGTGCCAACTTTCCCTTGCGTTCGCCTCTCAGCCTTTGTATGTTCTCCTCTACAGCCTTTTCTGTGGGCTTTGGTGCCCTTTTTTTGTTCAACACACGCAGCTGCGCTTTCATCTGCCATGTCATGTCCCTTTAAAATCTTCACACAAAACTGTCACAATTCCTGGTATTGTCCACAGCTTCTACTCTTCTTATGTATTCACAACACTCGTGAAAAAGAGTCACTGTGTGTAAGATTTCTCTAAATAAAGCTCTATGACTTTCAGAATGAAATATCTGGTGAACACTTAGCTACTGTCACTTGGTTAGACGATGGTTAGTGTTAGCATCGTCAGAAGGCTAATATAGTCAAGAAGATATTATCAGACCGGTTCCAGGGAAAGCTTCATTCAGCCGACGACTCACACTCTAGCTAGGGTATCTCTGGCTTTCTTTCTGTATTCTTGAGCCGCGACGTAGTTTTCGGCCATCTTGGTTTATTGTCTTTGTTAGCAGTCGCTAGCAGGTTTCCTCAGCTCCGCCCAGTCGATTAGCTCGCCGTCCTCTCGAGTGTCTGGCTTCTTCTTTAGCGGTTCTCACGCGGCTCGTCTTTCGGCGTCATTAAGCAATCTTCTGCATTTGCTCGATATTTTATGTTATTATATTATATGTCGAGGAGTCTTTTGACTTTGATGTGAGTGCAGCAAGTTGACTCACTAGCTTAGGACTTCAAAGTTCTTTTGTACTCAACACAAAACGTCAATAAATAAAAGTCTTGAATCCAAAGTCCTTCGTATGACTGTTTAATTATGAATTTCAAAACATAAAAAATAAAAACTTAGGATCTTTACTTTTCTACAAATTAACTGTGCAGTTCCGTGTAGGTCAAAAGACTGTGTTGCTCCAAAGTCCAGTGGCTTCTGGCTGTTTCGCAGTGTTCTATTTCTTTCATACTAAATCTAACAGCCAATCAAATTACATTATACTAGATCACTGGTAAACTGTTTGCATTCTAATTTCTACGTTCCATTTGCAACACAGGTTTTACAAAATAAACTCAAAATATTATTATTTCCATAGAAATGGCTTCAACATATAAGTAAGCAGTCAGTAACAAAATAAGAACAAATAACCGAATTGCAAATAGGACAAATAAATACAATAGAACAAAGAAAGGCTACAAATGAAATAAACAGTGTTTTTAGAGTTTTTCGGGTAGATCTAACAGGTACAGAAATTTGAATAAAGTAATCAAATGTGAAAAAAATTTTATATTCATTACTGTATAAATTAAATATAGATGGGTCTTTTTGTAAAGTTGAAAAGGGTAGCCTATTTAGTCAAGAGCGTTGAGTAATTTATTTGTCCTTTGTTTGATTAACATTAAAACACAGCAGCAGGTTTATTAGACTGCTGTCCCTTTAAGACCGAACGCACGGCCCCCATTTGAACATGGCTGCGTTCACTTGAGATATAACCGCCTTTGTTTACTAGGATACTCGCCAAGACCAGCGTTTTTACATAATTTTGTGTGAATTCGTTTTATTTTCTTTGTCATTGACATCCGACTGAACTACAAACTTTCCAGTGATGTCGGTTTAAAGGGATGCGCTCGACCAGCTCAGCTCGCGCACCACAGCTATGTGTTACTATATTGCGTTTAATATTCCACTAATAAGATACATTTACTTCATAGACAACCTTCTTTTTTATCCCCATTATACTCTCTGTCAGGAGTGTTTCTTTGTCTGGACACACACACTGTACACACACTGCCTGGTAGGCCTTTTCGGTTGTTGGTATCAGAGCATTTTTACGAGTACGAGTACATGAGCTCGGTATCGGTGCATCCCTATTTTTAATAATTCAAGCACTTTTCAGTACCTCTTCAAAAATATGGCTGTTTTCAATGGTTTTCCAGGACTTCAAGCACTTTAAGCACCTTGTACGAACCCTATGTTTTACACAGTAGCTACCTTTCAAACACAGTTAACTCATTTTTCAAATTTGACTTTATTACCATTATTTCCTTTTGTACAATTTCTAACAGACTGTTACAAATACAATGTTCAAGCAGCTCATCATGTTTGGGAACAGAGAGTTTGTCTTGTAATATTGTACAGATTGACAGATGTTGACAGACCTGTATGAGATGGAGATGATCATCAGTGTGTGAGAGCTGCTCCAGTTCAGTGTTTCTCCTCTTCAGCTCAGTGATTTCCTGATGCAGCTCTTTAATGAGATCTTCAGCCTGTTTCTCTGCTGCTTTCTGCTGTTCCTCCATCATCTTCAGCTGCTCAGACTGACATCTCTCAATGGAGCGGATCAGATCAGTGAAGAGCTCAACAGTAAAAAGTACTTACCTCCGAAAAAAACCCCAGCTGGCGTCTAGCGATCCACATCCACTCTCAGCAGGGACGTCCGTTATGACTGAGCGCGCACTCGACACGTGACGTCACACAAACCTGCCAGGTTGTTGCGCGGGCTTTGCACGCGAGCAAATATTAAAATTTTGTGAGGTGTAAGCAAAGTTTATATGTATGGGAACCAGTTGTGAATTTTTTGTGTGTGTGTATATATATATATTTGTTATTGGAGAAAATGCTATATAAAAATGACTCTGGTCTCTCACTAAGAACTTTTTTTTTATTATTCAACTTTTAAACATCCAGTGTGTGCATAGCTTTAAAAATTAGGCTGTAGATTCATGATTTTCATCTGCAGAACAAGTTGGGGGAAAAAAACTATAAAACATTATCATATTATATTTTAATATGCCTATCTGTCTTCTTCATTTACAGTAGCACTACTGCTTTTGCATAAACAGTAAAGTACTGTAAATTCCCATATACAGTAAGTTACTGTAAATTTTTTGTAAGAATACCCACAATGCAGTGCATATTACAGTAGTTAACCGTAGATAACTTAAGTGGTATTTTACTGGGGTTTTTTGCGGTAAGTTACTGTAAAATTACGGCAAAGTCTAACAGTGTAGCTTCCTCAGTAGTGGAGTAGGTTGTAACAAACGAACACCATGTATTTGATATCAATTCACGAGGTCTGTGATATTCTTGTAGAGGGTTGAATTGGTTCCATTTGTAGTAAACAAATGTGGGTGCTTTGTATAAAAGTTTGAGAACTCAAGCTAAAAAATTCAGCGAGTTATAGGCGCTGAAGCAAAAAGTGTTACAACCATCTCCGGTCTCCCCTATGTAACTTTGGCATGTCCCACACGCTGCTCAGCTACTGTAACTTCAGTGAAATATTATTATTATTTTTTATATATTCTTACTTTTCTCAACAAGTTGTTTGATAAAAACAAGTCAATTTGATCATTTATATGCTATTTTCATAATATATTAAAGATATGTACACATGTACGTTTGGTGTAATTGGGTTGGGGTACCGTGGGAAAAAAAATGCTACAAAGGGGTGCCATGCTTTCAAAAAGTTTGGGAACCACTGCTCTAGAGGGCGTGTGGTGGGTAAAGAGTTGACGGTCAAGATCACGTTCCAGAACCCGCTGTCACAAGTGTTGAGGTCAGGAACGTTTTGTTCCAGATAGAGGGAGTGGGAATGCAGCGTCAGAAAGATCCAGTATGAGTAAGACTTTCAGTGTTTCACAGCAGTTTAATTTCAGCTGTGACGTGTTCATGCACTGTAGATTTGCTTCAAAACATAAATTGTACTGCATTAAATATGATATTTAAAGAGTGAAGCTTCCAGAGAGTTGATATTGTCTTTGTGTCTGTCAGTGATGTGGAGAAGCTTGCGACGGTTACACTGACGGAGAAGTTTGTTCCCACCGTCTCCGGCTCTCAGAAGCTCCTGGCATCGATGGACTGCCGTCAGCTCACTCAGGATCACGGATTCACTGATATTGTGCTCAAACCAAAGTCAAAAACACTGCCATTGTGAAGTCTTCTAATGCTCTCGCTTCTCTTGAAGAATATGTTCTAGATTTAAGGATCATCTACATTGAATAAATAATTCAGTATTTTCATTTACAACTGATGTAAGTCAACAATAAAGATCCTCCGTTTTATTCGTATCCTTTCTGTCTGTTGTATGAGTAGATATTCATCGTTCTCCAATGTGTATTTGCATAACAATTACTGTAGAAAACTGTTTAGTTTACAAGAAATATCAGTTATAGAACTGAACACTTGTCCAGATGATGCAGTTGTTAAAATATAATCCAAATACCACAATATTTCACAAATAATTCAATGTTTACAGCTGGAGAGGAGAGAGAGAAAATGGCTTCAGAGATTTCCTTACAAAATAACATGTAGAAACACTCTGGAAATGTAGCATCCTTCTAAAGCCACTCTGGTAACATTGCAACAATCCTTTTGACTCCACCCAATACATCAGTTATCATTTATCATTTTCTCCATTGTCTTACCCATCTGCGATGTCAATGCTATAGGTCTATAACTGCTTGGACTATGAGGGTCTTTCCCATATTATGGACCTCATTTCTCAGTATCCTTTTTTCTGTTCTCATGATTGTGTGATTTTGTTCAGCTGTGTGTGATTACCCTTGTTAAAGTCTGGCAATTTAAGCCCTGTGTTTCCATTCTCACTTTGCGTAGTCTTGTTTTGTGTTACACTGCTATTCTGAGCGCCTGTATCCTGGTTTATCTTCTCTTGTCTTGGTCTTGGTCTTGGTCTTGTTCTTCTGCCCATTGTCCTCTATATACTTGTTTGCCTGTGATTTTGGACTATCGTACGTTTGGATTGTTTGCTATATGATTTTGACCCTATGCCTGTTACATGGATTACGATTATAGATTGTCCCAATAAAGCTGCATTTGGATCTTCAACCTAAGTCTAGGAGTAGTTTGTGACACACCATGGCGTGAACGCAGCATAGCTAATTGTTTTGGGTAAGGAGGAACTGTAAAAGACGGCTGCTGTTTGTTTGCGGTGCTCGGCGACTGTGTCCGAAATCGCCCCCTTTACCCTTAAATAGAGTAATATTTGATGGGATAGCCATTCGTAGTGCTGTCCGAAACCATAGTGGACGTTATTGAGTGCACTCATTCAATCCCACAATGCACCGCAATAATGAGTGTACAACCGTTGTACGCTCAATGGCTATAGAGAATACCCATAATGCACTGATTGATCATATAATTTTTTTACAGTGTGCTTCAGGGAATTTAATTTTGTAACACCAGCCAATGTGTCATCCTTATAAGGTTATAGAGCTTATAAGGGTTTAAGTGTTTTGTTTGTAACTCTTTACCTTCTTCTCTCGACTCTCCTCCTCTATAGGAACAATGTTGTGAGTCCTGTGTTCTCCTTCAGTGCAGGACAGACAAACACACGTCTGGTCATCTCTGCAGAACAGCTCCAGAGGTCTCTCGTGTTTCTGGCATATATAATCCTCCGATTTTCCACAGGATTGATGAGTTTGTGTTTCTTTAGACGTGGGACTCTGCGATGAGGCTCCAGATGAGTCTCACAGTAAGAGCTTTGACACGTCAGGCAGGTCTTCACTGCTTTCTGCTTTTTCCATCACAGATGTCACAGAACACCTCAGATTCTCCTAGATTGAGCTTCTCCTTAAAGTGTTGCACAACCTCTCTGAGTGTTGTATTAATCTTGAGATCAGGTCTTTTGCTGAATGTTTCTTTACAGAGTGGACAGAAGCAGGTCTGTGTGTCCATCCAGCACTTGATCAGGCAGGTTCTGCAGAAGTTGTGTCCACATGGAGTGGTGACTGGATCAGTGAACACTTCCAGACAGATGGAGCACTGGAGCTCCTCATTTAGTGCTGGACCACTGGAGGATGCCATGACTGACAAAACAATGACAATATATCATATACATTGCTGGAAAGAGCAACTTTCCTAATACAAGTTATGTGCACAGACTGAATATTTTAGTTTGTGTTCTAAAATGGATGTTGCATGGTTAAAACATATAACTAAAACCTATAACAACTTAAACTATGAACCACTGTCAAGCAGTCAAAGCAGCCATACGTGCCTTAAAAAGGCATATGAGACAGCAGTTTCTGACTGGAAGTTCCTCCAACACTAACTCTAACCTCACTGAGCCTATAAGCTCCGCCTCTAACTTCTAGTCTGAGACTGCTTGCCTTAAAGGCCCCGATATTCTTCAAGCGAAATCGAAGAACGAACTTATGTGACGTAATTTTGAACAAAATAGGGCAAAACGAACTTCCTTTGGAGTTTATTTTTGGAGTCGAAACGGCTTGCCAAAGGAACTTTTCGGAAAAGTTCGCTTCGTCTGCAAAAAAACTTTTGTACTACCATTGGCCTGTGGCGATTACGTAATAGGTAGGTGTGTGCAGAGTGTGTCCCCCTCCATACCCTTATACACAACATTTTGTTCCATAGAGAGGGATTGAGAATAGTGTAAGAAAGATCCAGTATGGGTAAGACTTCAGTGTTTCACAGCAGTTTAATTTCAGCTGTGACGTGTTCATGCACTGTAGATTTGCTTCAAAACATAAATTGTACTGCATTAAATATGATATTTAAAGAGTGAACCTTCCAGAGAGTTGATTTGTCTTTGTGTCTGTCAGTGATGTGGAGAAGCTTGCGACGGTTACACTGATGGAGAAGTTTGTTTCCACCGTCTCCGGCTCTCAGAAGCTCCTGGTATCGATGGACTGCCGTCTGCTCACTCAGGATCACGGATTCACTGATATTGTGCTCAAAGCAAAGTCAAAAACACTGCCATTGTGAAGCCTTCTAATGCTCTCGCTTCTCTCGAAGAATATGTACTAGATTGATTCAGTATTTTCATTCACAACTGATTAAGTCAACATAAAGATTCATGTGTATTTGCATAATTAGAAAGCTGTTTAGTTAATACGCAATATCAGTTATAGAATTGAAGACTTGTCTTTATTCAGATGCTGCAGTTATTACAATATAAACCAAAAATCACAATATTTCACAAGCAAACCAGAGTTTACAGCTGGAGAGGAGAGAGAAATGAGAGAGAGAGAGAGAGAGAAAATGGCTTCAGAGATTTCCTTACAAAATAACATGTACCATGTTTGGAAAATTAGAATATGATGTAGAATTTCACAACATAATATTAAATCATATTATGTAAAATGTCATAGTAGATTTGAAAAGCAAAGTATTAATAAAAGTTAAAAGCAAACAAATAATTGTGTTGATTAGAAATGATAGACTAGTAATAAATTGGACATTCAAGTGTAACTGATTAAATATTTTTTTCACACAATATAACTCACACTTTAATTATAGCTGATGTTTTGTCAGTGACTGATTTTTGAGGCCTGAATATACAGTTCTTTTTTAGCACTTGTACACATTTTGTCACATATTGTAAGTAAAAACTTGATTGTGTGAATTTAAAAAAATATATAAAAACAGTAATCTTTTCAGATTTGTTTGTTTTTTATTTTATCTGACAGGAGTGATGATCAGGGGTTTGAGTTTTTACCTTTATCATTAAGGCCTGGGCAGAAATATGGATAGAGTTTGTCAGTGAAAGTCTGACCAGTGAAAGAGTAGATATGAGATCTGGACCCCACGTCATAAAAAGAGACCGACCCTCCTCATAATCCACAAACACACCAACCTTCTCAAGTTTCACACTCAGAGATAAAGAGACAGATGGATCATCACAAGCTTCATATTCATTCTCATTCCTCAGAATCACAGTCCAGTATCCATCCTCAGGACTCAGTGTGATGTCCTCCTTCTTCCTGTCAACGGATTCTCTGGCCACTCCTAAATCCCACTCAGTCTTTCCCTTCACCTGCACCTCATAGTAAAATCTCCCTGAACTGAATCCCTGCTTTGCCAGAACAGAACAATCCTCATCAAATCTCTTTGGGTTTTCTGGGACGTTCTGCTTAATGTCTCCATGACTGACTTGTTTTCCATCATCAGACAGGATGAGATATGGATGAGCCGTATCAGGATCCAGAGTCACATCCACTGAGAGAGATCAGACATTATCAATCAACTTGTACAGTATATAATACAGATTAACAAAGTATTGTGAGTGTATTGAAGCAAATGGTGTCAGTCACACTGTACCTGCAAACTTCTGCACAAACTTCAACCCTGTGGACACAGATGACAATATAATGATGAATTATTCATAGCAGTAATTTCAGGTTAACAGTGATGTTTGTAAAATAAAATGCAGAATGTGTTTACAGTAAACATACTTTAGAGGTCTATGGAACAAACATTGAGGATTTAGGATAATGTGAAGCTTGTATTTTTTTATGAAAGCTCTTCTATTAATAATATAGTAAAAATGTGTTATTTGAGCTGTAAAGTGTCTAAATTGTCCTTTTGAGGTGGGAAACTTTTTTTTTGACATTATGAATTTTAACAATTGGTACACAAAGTTACATCCTTTTCTTGTTGTTAAAGTAATACTGCTTTAACATGAGTTTACATGGATAGAACTTTACATAGACAGGGTTAGTTTGTTATGATAAAATTTTTGAAACAGAGATCCTTTACAAACTGAGCTTAAATTGGATTTAATCAACCCTCTCCGAGCGGGATTCGTATCGGAGTCTCGGGAAAGGAGCCATGTGCGCTAATAATGAGCTAAAGACTGCAGTGAGGTTTACACACACTGCTCCTACTGGTCTACGTTACAAATACACTGCTTGTTTACACAATAATAATAACGGACTCGCATGTGCCTATATGTATGCCATTTAAATCGTCTTTACCTTGATTAATCGTCATCCATCAAAACATTACTGGTGTACTAGTTTGCTTTATTCAGCCTATACAGACTAGTCCTGACTTTAGCAGTGGCTCGTTTGGGGCAATAGAGAAAATCGCCCATTTTGGACGAGATTTGATGACGCTGATAGGCTAAATTTTATGTCATTATCTTGAAATGTTCACAGCAATTGGCTAAACTGCTACATAAACCCGCCTCCTGAATTTGAGACATGCGGACAGGCAGAGGGGACATATAGGAAAAGTGAATATTTTGCACAGATGATTTTCTATCATATCATATCTTATCATACACATACTTTATTATTATTATTATTGTTTTGTGTGTGTGGCTCAGGGAGGGCGGCACCCTGTATTGACCAGCTGCCACTTAACCCGTAATATTCCTTGAAAAAATTATTTTCTTAAGTTACTGAAAATAAATCTACTGTATTTGATATTCACATACCAGTTTGACTGAGTTTTTCATCCAGTGTCTCATCTAGAGTTTTCTTCAGTTGAGTCAGAGCTATAAACAGAGTGTTCACATTCACATCAGAGTCAATCCTGATCTCAGTCCAGTTCTTGGTGTGTGGACGAGTGTTCAGGGATGAGCTCATCTACAGCAGGAGAGAGAGACAACTATTAAATGTGTTTTTAATTTATATAAAGTTAGTATATTTTAGACAGCACCTTTCTAACACAGTTAACTAATTTTTCAAATTGGACTTTATTATTGTGGTAACTTGGTATAAGAAGACAACACAAGAGAAAGAATGCAGGAGAGTCGGTTTACTAATAACTGCTTATTTTACAGGATTACACCAGCATGACCTGACTATCCAACAGGACTGAACATTCTACTGTAACAGGTAATTCCCAAACAATACAAGCATATCACCCCCTAGCGGTAACAACTGGAATGGCTAGAATTGTACTCAGTCTACTACAATTACTGTTTCATTCTCTTTTGTACAATTTCTAACAGACTGGTACAAATAAAATGGTCAAGCAGCTCATCATGTCTGTGAACAGAGAGTTTGTCCTGTATTATTGTACATATTGACTGAGACAGATGTTGACAGACCTGTATGAGATGGAGATGATCGTCAGTGTGTGAGAGCTGCTCCAGCTCAGTGATTCTCCTCTTCAGCTCAATGATTTCCTGATACAGCTCTTTAATGAGATCTTCAGCCTGTTTCTCTGCTGCTTTCTGCTGTTCCTCCATCATCTTCAGCTGATCAGACTGACATCTCTCAATGGAGCGGATCAGATCAGTGAAGACGCCATTCCAAAATACTACCGGGTTTCTACTGATACAAAGCTTAATGCTAATCAGTGAAGTATCCCTTTAATGGTTATTATGTATTTACATGTTTAAAGGAATAGTAAAAAACATAATCATTTGAAATTAGAAATTCTCTCATCATCTACTGGCCTCATGTCACTTAAAAGTTGTTTTAATTTATTTAATTGAGAACCTTTATTAAGCAGATTGAAATGTTATAATGCAATATTAATTTAGCATTTTTACTTCCACTCACTTTTCTCAGCTCTACTGAGTTCTGGATCTCTTGAATCTTCGTCATTCTATCCCGGATCATCTGATAAACGTCTTTCTGTGTCTGATCCAGCTGATGAGACACACAGAGAAACACACAGGTATAGATTGCATATTAATTTCATATTAATTCCATATTAGTCATTTGAATAATTATTTTGAAAACCATTTAATGACTTCAAAATTTAGTTAGGTGGCTTTTAGTTCATGTCTCTAAGCTGTGTACTCTTGAAGTTGACTAAATTAACTTTTGGCATATATACAAATTTAAGATGTATATCTTTATTTTCTGCAAAACACAATTTCAAGACTCATCTTGCACCGCTTGTTCTTTCAAACTGGCTGAAATAAAAGTTACGGCCCTTCAAAATGACCTGCACCAACATCAACATAGGAAAACTGCATTTCAAACTGTGTTGAAGGAGTTTAGTTTGCATCTCTTTACCTTCTTCTCTCGACTCTCCTCCTCTATTGGAGCAGTGTTGTGAGTCCTGTGATCAGCAGAGGATGCCATGACTGACAAAACAATGAAGAGAAGTAAGAGAGCAGTTTTGATAATACTAATACTCAAAGAATATTATGTATTTCTCCACTGACGGCCCTTCAAAAGTAGCTGAGAAAATATTTATTCTCCAAGTGACATAAATCACACATATCTCACTATATCTGAGATCCACGGCTCATACAGCAATAGTAAAGGAAAAGTGTTTGGGACTGTGTGAACTCTCTTTCCATTTCAGCTCCGGTTATGTGTGGCGTTGTATTATTTCAACTCCAAACATAAAATGATCTTGTTTTGATGGCTTTATGGACAATGATTTATTTGAATTTCAGGTTTTTGAAGGGGAAATGCACAAGTTAGACCAGTTTACAAGACTTCTCACTTTTAACTAACTATTAACTACGACTTTCACCTCAACAAACTCCTAATTACTGCTTATTAATAGTTAGTAAGGTATTGGGTAGGATTATGGGATGTAGAATATGGTCTT
>FLSR01004869.1:4953462-4991678 GCA_900092035.1 Leuciscus waleckii | reverse complement strand
TAATAAACAGAGCAAAAACAATAGGGTCCTCTCACCATCGGTGCTCGGGCCCTAATAAATGTTCAGACTCTTTCACACAGCAGACTGATCTCAGGTAAGTTAAATGATACACTATCAGACTTCTCTGTGACATAACTCTACTAAAATGATTAATAAAATGAACATTTACTTGAAACGCAATAGTTAGACGTTAAAGCATTTGAGTAACAGTTTTTTCCTCTGAAATGTGATGATTTTTACTAACCTTTAGCTTTAAATGAGCGTGAGAGAAACGAGTGTTATTGAAGCGCTGCTCTGTGTTGTCTGAGGATGCAGTCGTCATGGTAACTGTCAAACTCTCAACTGCCAATCAGAATTTAGAAAATTCAGCTTATTTCCCTGCAATACACACTCATTAAAACACCTTAATGTAATAAAAACACCTTATAAAATACAAGTAAATACTAGTTCACACATGCAAACATCAAATAATACTGTATATACAAATAACACAACATTCTTGTGACACAAATTCAAGTGTGCTTCTTTATTGAAGAGAGAAACCACAGCTGAGGAAGAACAGAGCGATGATGATGAAGATGATGATGATGATGATGATGATGATATTCCTTCAGGTATGTTTCATCCTTTAATGTTTTTACTTTTTCATGATATTTGTCTGCTGTCAGAAACTGTTACAAGAGTTGCTTTTAAAGTCACTTTTCTACAGTTGTATTTCTCATCTGTGTAAAACTCTTGTAAACTCTGGCTTTTTAACAATGATATATTAATGAAGGGCTGCTATTTTGATTATCTGACATTTATTTCTTGTTTTATTAAGAAAGAAACATGTTAATCCTCATCCTGCCCATGTTCTCCTTCAATCAATGTACAAATTAAAGGCTATAAAACAAGTATAAATGTATGAATGTAGCTTATGCTCTACATTATATATAAAAGCATGTTTTTCATTACTGTTATAAGTTGACAGAGTAGATTGACTTACAATATCATGCAGAATCTGCTATTTAACAGATTCAGTTCAGTAACTCTGAATTCAGTGAATCTGGATTAGTCTCTTATGGGGGAAATTACACTAATAATGATGTTTCTTGGTCTTGATAAGCAGTTATACTATATTATCTACTATATTTGATCATATAAACATGAAAGAATTGACCTTAAACATGTTAAAACAAATACTTCTGTTTCTTTCTTTCTAGTTCCCTTCCATTTCTTTTTGCTTTACATTTGCCACAATAGAATTGATTTTTGACAATTTCTGTGGTCATTTTTAGACTTGATGGATGTGAAGATGAAAGTGACAAACTGAGATAATAGTTTTTAAGTGTAGCATATTATGTACAATTTAACCATATATAATATTAAATCATATGTCAATTTCATTGTATATTTGAAAAGCAAAAGCAAAGTATAAATGAAAAAGAAAAGCAAAATATTTGTGTTGATTAGAAATATATAGATTCGTAATAAATTGGCCATTCAAAATGGAGCCGTGATGAAATATATTTTTTAAACAAATCACACAAATATATATGTCTCACAAATATTTGATTATAGTTGATGTTTTGTCAATGATTGATTTTTAAAGGCCTGAATATACAGGGTTTTTGCACTTACACACATTTTGACCCACAATCTAAAGTGAGAACTATTTATGGTTAAGTTGTTAACAAAGCATAATCTAACTCTTTATATATGAGCGAATTAAACTATAACACTTTGTTAATTACAGTGACAATGAATGATCTCATTCGAATATAGTCTATTAATACAGTTTATAAACTATTAATTAACTATAAACTAATAGTTTGTAAATGACTTAAGTGCTTTATTACTGTATTAATTATAAAGTGTTCTGGTAAAATCTACTTGATTGTGGTTTAGTGCAAAATCTCTTTTTGTTCTCATTTACATATTCTAATCCATTAAAGGTGAGACAGGAGTGATGATCAGTGGGTTTGAGTTTTTACCTTCATCATTACGGCCTGGGCTGAAATATGGATAGAGTTTCTCAGTGAAAGTCTGACCAGTGAAAGAGTAGATATGAGATCTGGACTCCACGTCATAAAAAGAGACCAGACCCTCCTCATAATCCACAAACACACCAACCTTCTCAGGTTTCACTCTCAGAGATAAAGAGACAGGTGGAAGTTCACAAGCTTTATATTGATTTTCATTCCTCGAGCCACAGTCCAGTATCCATCCACAGGAGTCAGCCAGATCTTCCCCTTCCTGTTAATGGATTCTCTGATCACTCCTAAATCCCACTCAGTCTTTCCCTTCACCTGCACCTCATAGTAAAATCTCCCTGAACGAATCCCTGCTTTGCCAGAACACAAATGGGATCAAATCTCTTTGGGTTTTCTGGGACGTCCTGCTTAACGTCTCCACGACTGACTTGTTTTCCATCATCAGACAGGATGAGACGTGGATTTGCTGTATCAGGATCCAGAGTCACATCCACTGAGAGAGATCAGACATTATCAATCAACTTCAGAAGAAACATTTTCAGATGTACAGTATAGATTAACACAGTATTGTGAGTGTATTGAAGAAAATGGTGTCAGTCACACTGTACCTGCAAACTTCTGCACAAACTTCAACCCTGTGGACATAGATGACAATATAATGCTGAATTATTCATAGCAATAATTTCAGGTTAACAGTGAGTTTCTCTCTACTGGCAGCATCAGTGGCATGAGAACATTTCACTAATAAAACCAAGAGATACATTTTCCTAATTTTTTCAGGAAACTTTTGAGGCTTGAATTGAAAGACTTCTTGAATTGAGGAACCGATTAAGCTGATTAAATTAAGGAAAGAAGGCACATGGCTGGAAATGGAGGGTAAATATTGAAATTAAGTGTTATTGTATGTGTTTTTATGTGAAGGGAAACATCTGTTGATGTTTAATGTTAAGTTCTCTTACGAGAGGTTCTTGCTTACGCTACGGGTAAAGTCATCTTTTCTCGAGATATTGAAGCCAAAAAGTATCCTTAATTTTGTATATATTGTCAACGCATTGCAGCAGCTAGCAGACCTAGAGCGAGCTTACTAGCTGGCATTGGCTGCTCTGCGGCAACTGCAGCAACCTACCGCTGAGCCCCGCGTGACATCACGTCCAATGAACGCGGCATAACCCGCCAGAATGGGTGTGGCTTAGCGTATATAAGGACGGGCTCGGGGGCTGCTTACCTGATTTTCATCTCTTCAGCGAAGCTCTCCGCATCGCTGGATCTCCAGAGAGAAGCCGACGCCGTCGACTCAAGCGAGAAAGCATGCCCAGGACAGCACTTGAAGAAGCCGGACGATCCTTCGCCGCCTTCAGCCATCCGTGCCTGCTACGCTATCCGGCGTCATATCCTTTTCTGCCTGTGTGTGCTCGCCGCCGCGACACACAGCCTGATATGGCCTGCAAGCGCTCGCCTTCCCCTTCTCCGCGCTCCCTCCCGGATGCACAGATGCCGGCTGCCGCCCACACTGTCGATGCCTCGGGAGATGAAGCGGACGAGGACGCCATCAATGACAGCTGCTCCCTCTTGGCTTCAGGAAGCGAGGATTGGTCTGGCTCCAACCCAGACCCCGCCCCTTCGCTCCAGGAGTCCGGTGGGTCTCGGGCCAGCGTGGAGGCTGAGCTTATTCGCCTCCTCACTAAGGCAGTCGGTCAACTCAGCCTTGAGTGGTCCCCGCCTCAAGAGCCCGCGCCCAACAGGCTCGATGGGTGCTTTCTTCCTGGCCGCCGCCAAGCGCCCGCGTCCAGATCGGCTCCCTTCCTGCCAGAGCTCCACGCTGAGCTCACTAAATTGTGGAACGCTCCATTCTCCGTGAGACTTCACTCCTCTATCTCCTCGACGCTCTCCCAAGTGGAGGGCGCGAGTGAGAAGGGATACAAGTCCATTCCCCCCGTGGAAGAGCGGTAGCAGCGCACCTAAGTCCGCCCTCCGCTGGATGGTACGCTAAGGCTGCCCTCCCGTCCAAAGCCTGCCGGGCGACTTCAGCTTTCGTTGGCCGCGCCTTCACCGCCGTGGGACAAGCTGCCTCCGCCCTCACTCGATGGCCGTGCTCCAGATCCTTCAGGCCGATCTCCTCCGCGAGTGGGACGAGAAAGGCGCGGATCAGTCCATCGTGACGGATTTAAGGAGCACGACGGACCTTTCTCTCAAAACCTTTTCGCCACAAAATCCGCAGCACAGGCTATCGGACGATGCATGGCTTCGCTGACCGTCACAGAGAGGCACCTTTGGCTAACGCTCACGGACATGAGGGAAGCTGAGCGGGCCGTGTTTCTGAACGCCCCGCTCTCTCCGACCGGCATCTTTGGCCCAGCCGTGAGCGGGATTGTGGACCGCTTCTCAGAGGTATAGAAGACCACTCAAGCCATGAAGCTCTTCTTACCCCGACTCTCGAGCTCCGCCGCGGGCCGCTCTCAGAATCAGCCGCCTGCCCGCAGTGCTACTCAGCAGTCCTCTCAGCCTCCCCCTCCGCAGCGACGCCAGGGCGCTCGCCAGAGGTCGCGCTCGTCGAGCTGCCGTAGGCCGCCTCCCTCTCGGGGACCCCGGCCTAGGATCGCGCTGACACCTGAGCCAGCGAAGTCCTCCTAGCATCGAGGAGGAAAAGATGGTTGAGTCACGCTGCGGCCGGACCACCATCAAAACATCCCCCTCTGTCAGTTCCCGTAGAAAAAGCGACTGCAGATGTGTATTTTGCAGCCAACGAGCGCGTCGCGCTACCCGCTCGCCTGCACACAAACGCTGTTTTCACGGTGACCCACAGACATCTCATAAAGAGTACAATTTCTGGTTATCCGGCTCATGCCGATGGTGTTTTAAGTGTAGAAAATGTGCCCGCTTCCCAGTGTTCACCCCTACACATAAGCACGGTTCCCCAGGTGTCTTTCACTCATGCAGAGCCCACTCCCATGAAGCTGGCATTTGCGCTCGAGTGTTAAATGTAGGAAATGTGCCCACAGAACAGTGCCCACACCTACTCACTGCCCGCTGTGTTACACCTCTATCCCAGGGAACAAAAAATATAAAGCCGACACACACCGGCTATATCATAAGACCTGTGTTGCCCGCAAGCACTCACGCTTATTGATAAACACACCACGCCCAGCGCTACACACGCGCCCCAGGGTTTTTCCCGTGAAGCGTTCCCCATCCAAGCTGACCGGGACGCTACATGTGAACCGGCCAGCCACCGTTCTCAGCACGCCGCTGTATACAAGCACCAAGAGTGCGCTCACAGCGCCAATACCTCAGACTCAGGTTCACGAGCCTACACTGTGCGGCGATCGGGACCGAGAGTCCATTCTTCCCCTAGCCATACACGCAGAGGCGTGGGAAGCTACTCCGGGAGTGTCAGAGTGGGTGCTAAATACAGTGAAGAAGGGCTATTTGCTGCAATTCGCTCGCCGCCCTCCGCGCTTTCGAGTCCGGACCGAGATGAAAGTGAATCAAGAAGTAGCACACCTACTTTGCGCAGAAATAGCAAAGCTGCTATGCAGAGGGGCTGTAGAACCAGTACCACCTTCTCAGAGCGAGTCAGGCTTCTACAGCCGCTATTTCCTCGTTCCAAAGAAGGATGGGACTCACAGACCCATCTTAGATCTAAGACGCCTGAACAAAGCCCTCATGAAGCGACCGTTCAAGATGATTACGACCAGACAAATCCTCTAGCAAATTCGCCCGAGGGACTGGTTTATATCTCTCGATCTGAAAGATGCATATTTTCAGATCCAGATAAAACCCCGTCACAGGCCATTCTTGAGATTCGCCTTCGACGGTCAGGTATATCAATACACCGTCCTCCCATTTGGCCTGTCCCTAGTAGGGGTGTGCAAAGCAGCCGGTATTTGTATCTGTATTTGTATTTGTTGAGGGGGGAAAAGTATTTGTATTTGTATTTGTATTTGTATTCGAGTAAAATTCTAAATAGGTGTAAAAATCCAGTTTTTTTTTGCGTTACACTTCTAATTTACGTTATAGTGTAAGTATTCTTTAATTATATCCATTATAATAATTATGGATATGCAATATTGGTTGATGTTTTTCCATAAATCCAGCAATCAACATGTAACAACGAATGTCATTGAAAAGAAAATAACATAACAGCCATTACCTACGTTAACGTTACTGTCAACAGCCTTGTCTAAATTACCGAGCTAACAGAGCTACTAGTGTTGTCACGGTACCAAAATTTCAGTATTCGGTACCTATACCAGTGAAAATCCACGGTTCTCGGTACCAATTTCGGTAACAAAGCTTACGAATATTGAATTACTTGGACGATTGGCTGATTCTAGCGTAGTCAGAGATAGAATTAATATCTCACAGATCGCTGCTTCTCAGCCACCTGGAGAGTTTGGGTCTCACGGTCAACTGGACCAAGAGCTCATTACTGCCCAGCCAGACGATCTCTTTTCTGGGGATAGATCTGGATTCTGTGTCTATGACGGCTCGCCTGTCGACACTTGGCCACTTCATTCCGGACAGGCAGCCTTGTCCCCCTGAAAACTTTTCAGAGAATGCTAAGCTGCATGGCCTCAGCCGCAGCGGTGCTTCAGCTGGGTTTGCTACGTATGCGCCCGCTACAGCGCTGGCTGAATGCACGAGTACCACACCGAGCTTGGTTGGGGCGCCCTTTTCGAGGGCAGACCGGTCTTTGGCCAATGGTCAGACCGGGAAAAGTGCTTCACATAAACTGTCTGGAGATGATAGCGGTCGAGAAATCGCTGAGGCACTTCCTCCCACACCTACGGGGCCACCACGTGCTGGTCCGCACGGACAATACGTCAGTGGTAGCCTACGTGAACCACCAGGGCAGTGTCGATCCAGATATCTCAGTGCTCTGGCGGAACGTCTCCTCGTTTGGGCTCAGCATTCCCTGCTCTCGCTGAGAGCCGCGAATGTGCCCGGACGCCTAAACGACGGTCCAGACAGACTGTCCAGGGACCATGTTCCCCCGGGAGAATGGTCCCTGCATCCTCAGACGGTCCAGCTGCTGTGGCACCGTTTCGGCAAAGCGAAAGTCGACCTGTTTGCGTCGAGAGACAACGCTCATTGCCCACGGTTCTTTTCAAAGAACGAGGACGTGCTGGCCCAAGCGTGGCCAAGTTGCCCGCTGTACACTTTTCCCCCGATCTCGCTATTACCACAGGTAATCAGGAGAATCAGGGAGGCGGGCCATTCGGTGCTCCTCGTGGGCTCGCGATGGGAGAACCAAGCCTGGCTCCCAGAGCTGATGCAGCTTACGGATCTAACCCCATGGCCGATTCCAGTGAGAAGGGGTCTCCTCTCTCAAGCCGGCAGTTCGATTTGGCATCCTCACCCAGAGCGCTGGTCTCTGCATGCATGGATAATCAACGGGTTCCCGTTGTCCTGCCAGAAGGGGTGATGAACACGATCACGGAGTCTAGAGCTCCCTCCAAAAGAAGGCTCTACGCGTCGAAATGGTCTGTATTTACCAGCTGGTGCGCGGGTAAAGGCCTGGACCCACAGACCTGTGGGGTCCCTGAGGTACTTGTTTTCCTGCAAGAGCTGCTGGATAAGGGCAGGTCCCCTTCCACGCTCAAATTTTACGTTGCGGCCATTGCGGCGTTCGCAGAGTCGACGCGCGGCCAGGCAATAGGAAGGAACGAATTCGTCATCCGCTTCCTTAGAGGAGGCAGGAGGATGAATCCCCGGCGACCTCCGTCGGTTCCTATTTGGGATTTTCTGTGGTCCTGGAGGCCATGAAAGCACATCCCTTTGAGCCGTTACAGACCGTGGATCTGAAATACCTCTCGCTCAAAACCGCTTTTCTGATAGCCCTGTCATCAGTTAAGCGCGTGGGTGACTTACACGCATTATCGTTAACGCCGCGTGTCTCGAGTTTGGGCCTAATGACTCTTAAGTCATCCTCAAGCCAAGACATGGTTATGTCCCCAAGGTGCTCGGCACTCCTTTCAGCGCGCAGGTTATTTCTTTATCGGCCCTGCAGGGTTCCGGTAGCGAAGTCGATGTTAACCTCCTCTGCCCTGTTAGAGCGCTGAGGGTTTACATCACGCGCTCCGCCGCCTTCAGGCGCTCGGAGCAGCTCTTCGCTTCGTTCGGTGGACGCACTAAAGGCCTCGCCACCTCGAAACAGAGTCTGTCCAGGTGGATTGTTGACTCTATTGCGGCTGCATACGCGTCTAAAGACCTGCAGTGCCCTTTGGGCATTAGGGCTCATTCCACTAGAGGCATGGCCTCTTCGTGGGCTTGGTCCAGCGGGATTTCTATTCACAACATTTGTACAGCGGCAGGCTGGGCCTCCCCCTCTACATTTGTTAGGTTCTACAACCTAAAAGTTCCCGCCCTGCAGGCTAGACTTCTGTCGGTCTAGTTGCGAGTATGTTCTGTTCAGACCCGTTCATGTGCAGGCTACTCTCATGCTAATCTTAGCTACCCTGGCTGAACTACACTGTGAGGATAGTTATCCAAGTGTCAGTATGGACCGGCTGTGCCGTTCTGTATTTTTTGGCCACATGATGTTTTATACTTATGTACATGTGCTGGCCCACTCGGGTTGGCCGTCTTATTCCCACTGATCTGTGTCACCCGGCTGTGCCCTTGGGACTATACGTGGTTGATGCAGGCGCACACAGCGTTGACAAGGGGTTCCCGTAGCGTAAGCAACTTACGCAATACGAGAGAACCTCTCGTAAGAGAACGTACTCGGTTACTAACGTAACCTCGGTTCTCTCTAGAAGAGGAACGAGTATTGCGTTCTCTGCCGTGCGTACGGTTCACTCTGGTTCGCTTCGGCGATGAAAATCAAGTGAATCAGCCTTCTCACTTCACCAGTGAATTACTCTGACAGCGATGCCATAGAAATATACAAAGCGACCGCAAAAACGGAAGTTCAAAGACAATATTCTAAAGACAATATGCAAGCTCGTTTCTCTGGCGCGTAAGGTCTAAAGTGCTGGTTTAGACCGACTCTGAAGTAGGAGCTCAATTAGTTTAACTGGTTATAACAGTTAAAGTTTGGATATAACTTTACATACTCTACGTTTAGTAAGTGATTTTATCATACCAGTCTAATGCTAACATGGCAAGTATAAGTTATGTTATGATTATATTTCTTAAACAGTGTGATCTTTTGCAGACTGAGACAAAATAATAGTGTGATCACCAACTTTTATTCAACCCATAATATTCCTTGAAAAACGTAATTTCTATGTAAAAAGAAAAACAGAACAAAAAAACAACACAAAAATCTATACAACTGTATTGATATTCACATACCAGTTTGATTGAGTTTTTCATTCAGTGTCTCATCTAGAGTTTTCTTCAGTTCAGTCAGAGCTCTTTTCAGAGAGTACACATTCACATCAGAGTCAATCCTGATCTCAGTCCAGTTCTTGGTGTGTGGCGAGTGTTCAGGGATGAGCTCATCTACAGCAGGAGAGAGAGAAGACTGTTAAATATGATCATTATTTTTAAAGCAGTTAATTCAATATGTTTTACACCGGAGCTTTCTAACACAGTTGAGGCAAAACCTCTGTACGGATATGGATGGATATCACCATACTTCCCCTAGTTGATTGATTACATGGAGAATTGCTTATATCTTCTCTATTAAAACATTTCTGAAATAATTAAATATGCAAATTAGCATTGTCTAATTGAATATGCCCTGATTTGATTAAATATCCAGAACAGAAATCTAAATATAGAATAAAGCCAGGATTAACATTCTTGTTTGATTTTGTTGACAAATTAGAGTTAAAGGTTTTTACTGAGGGGATTTTGGATTTTTTTTTACTCCATAAATCAGAAAATAACAGACAGGAAAAAAAAAATGCTTTTTCATCATGTTTTTAGGAATAAGATGTTGTATAAATCAGGTGAATGATATATGAACTAACCCCTCAGTAAAAACCTTTAGAATATAGACAGGAATACAACTGTAAAGTTTGGTGTGTGTAAAGCTGCAGACGTGGAGATTTCTGACGGAGGGTTATTTTAGTTCCCTTTCGAGAATGGTCACCTCGTATTGCATAGTTAATACGCAGTGGGGGAAAACTCCTTTCCTCAAGAAATATTGAAGCTAATAATTTAAAACGCAGTGCAGCTGCACAGCGAACACAGCAGAGCGTCTAACTCTAACCCAATCAAGTGACTTGGCGCCAGACACGTCAGAGCGCGCCTAAATGGGCGTGGCATAAGCCTACAAAGGAAGCCCATTCTGGCCATATAGCAGATTATCTCTCCTTCAGCGACTCTTCATATCTCTGACTCCTCTGAAGCCTCGCCGTGGAAACAAGCCAAACAGCTAGAGCGAGCCTTGCATACAGCGGACAGCGCCTTCAACTCACCTCGAAGCCACTTCTCTTCTGTCGCTGCTCTCCTGAGGCCATCCGGCAAGAAAACGCTTATATCCTTTATATTCTTTAAGCATATTTACATGTTTCAAAAGTGCCTCGTCCACTGTGCCTCGTGCGGAGCCTCTATGCACGAGGCGGATGGACACTATGGGCCCTATTTTAACGATCTGAAACGCAAGTGTCAAGCGCAAAGCGCAAGTAACTTTGTGGGCGGGTCTCGGCGCTGTTGCTATTTTCACGGCGGGATAAATGACTCTTGCGCCAGGCGCAAATCTAAAATGGGTTGGTCTGAAGTAGCTTAATTATTCATAGGTGTGGTTTGGGCGTAACGTGAAATAAACCAATCAGAGCATCATCTCACATTCCCTTTAAGAGCAGACACGCTTTTTCCATAGCGGATTGCTATTGTAACGGCAGATTTGCCAGGCGCGCGCCAGGAGCGGTTCACAGCCAAGGAGAGCAACGCTCTCGTCACGGCCGTAAAAGAGAGAAATTACATTGAAATGGAGAAACCCACCCAAAGTAACTTCGGTTAAACAGGCGTATGATAATTTGGGTAAATGTGTAAGCTAGATGTATGCTTTTATAATAAATTATCTAGCGCTCCCCCCGTTCTGCACGTCACGCAGAGCCCTCTCCGTGACTCAGACACAACAAGCGCATTTTCACTGAAACTGATTCTCTTGTGTACTCTCCCGCTTCCTTCCCCTTATTGAGCCTCGCGGAATAAGCGCGCGGTTAGATGTGCATGCGGCTATCTCTCTTTACGACACGAGAGCTACCGCGCCCTTCCATTCTGTTCGTCATGCAGAGCCCTGTCCGTGACTCAGACACAAGAGTGCGTTTTCATGCCTGGAATCAAACCACGCTGAAACTGCTCTCTCTCATAACGGTTGTTCTCACTGCAAGAACTAGCCACCATTCTCTCGGTGCTCGCAGCAAGCTTTCTGTACGTCAGAGAGCTACCCCGCCCTCGTGCCCGGTTTGTGCGCACCCCTCTGTTGCGCGCGCCCTCCGTCTCGTGCGTCTTCTGCATGATTCAGACGAATACAATGAGCGTTTAGCTTACGTGCTTCGCGCCGAAATACAAAACCTACTAGCAGAAGCGTCGATAGAATCAGTCCCCTCCGCAGTCAGTCAGGGCTTACAGCCGCTACTTCCTTGTACCAAAGAAGGACGGTGGCACCCGCCCCATTTTAGATCTGAGACATCTGAACAAAGCTCTCATAAGACGGCCGTTCAGATTGATAACTACCAAACAAATCTTTGCGCAGGTTCGCCCGGGGGATTGTTTTTTTACGGTGGATCTGAAAGATGCTTACTTTCACATTCAGATAACGCCCAATCACAGGCCATTCTTGAGATTCGCCTTTGAGGGACCGGTTTATCAATACACGGTACTACCGTTCGGTCTGTGCCTAGCACCTCGTACTTTCACGAAGTGCATGGAGCCAGCGCTTTCTCCCCTGAGGCAACAGGTAGTGCGCGTGCTGAACTATCTTGACGATTGGCTTATTATGTCTCAGTCGAAGACCGAATTATTGACACACAGATCAAGTGACAAATCCTGACAGATTGCAATAGTACGGCAGTCTATGCATACTCGTTCCCTTACTCTCAGGCAGACTGTTCCCTTACTCTCACACAGACCGAAGCACTAAAGGGGCTCCGATCACGAAGCAGAGGCTATATAGATGGATAGTAGAGCCCATTCTACGAGAGGCATGGCCTCTTCGTGGGCTTGTCTAGTGGTGTACGAATACAAGACATATGTGCGGCGGCTGGCTGGTCCTCACCGTCCACATTTGCGAGATTTTATAATATGGAGGTTCCTTGCCTGCAGGCTCGAGTCCTCTCAGTATGATAATTAGACCAGACGATGTCTTATCAGACGATGTCTTATTAGACTTATCAGTCTATCTATTACTGTCCATAAGCACAATTGTCCTGGGACTTATGTCTGGAGCGAGCCTGGCTCTTATGCTCCAGTCCCTTATTCATGAAAGCAGACTCAGGTCTGGTTACTGTCACTATGTTGGGGTTTATTGTGGCTTTTGTCTGTGAGCCTCGGGTGCTTCCCTAGGCTCCAGTTGTATGCAGTTGTTAATAGTGCAGCGTTTTACATTGCGTCCCCACTGCGTATTAGCTACGTAATACAAAGTGACCGTTCTCGAAAGGGAACGTACTCAGTTACTAACGTAACCTCGGTTCCCTGAGAGTAAGGGAACGAGTATTGCGTAGCCTGTCACACTATTGCAATCTGTCAGGATTTGTCGCTTCAGTCGATTTAAACCTGCTATATGGCCAGAATGGGCTTCCTTTATAGGCTTATGCCACGCCCATTTAGGCGCGCTCTGACGTGTCTGGCGCCAAGTCACTTGATTGGGTCGCGTGTCAGAGGCGCTAGGCCATAGGTTGTGCAGTTGCCACAGCACAGCCAATGGGCGAGCTAGACGCTCTGCTGTGTTCGCTGTGCAGCTGCACTGCGTTTTAAATTGTTAGCTTCAATATTTCTCGAGGAAAGGAGTTTCCCCCCACTGCGTATTAGCTACGCAATACTCGTTCCCTTACTCTCAGGGAACCGAGGTTACATTAGTAACCGAGTACGTTCACTGAAACTAAACCACACACACTAAAAACACTCTGGTTTCCCCCACAATCCCAAGACAGGAAAATTTCTCATTTTCATTTAGTCTAACTGAAACTACAACTGAAATAAAAATGAATAAAAACTATAGACATTTAAAACAAAAAAAAATGTATACAATGTCAAAAAACAACTAAATTATTAAAACTTTAACTAAAATGAAAATGGAAAATACTAAAATAGTACATAAAATATAAATAAAATAACTACTTAGGAGAAAAACGTAATGACAGACAGCTGAATGTAATCAGTTACCAATGAGACTAAAGGCGGGCGGGCGTACACGGTGCGATTTTTGCTGTTTTTACGAGCTTGCAGATGATTTTTTTCACTCGGGGGAAATCGAGTGGAATCGGTGATGCTCGCATGGTCGCGGCTCGCAGCGTGTGAGAGGAATTACGAGCCGAGCACGTTATGAGCACCTCCCCGACCTCCCGATCATTTTTAGACATGTTTAAAAAATTCGGGGAGTCGGCCCGATTTTCACCAGCTGTCCCCTATTGCTAAATCATAGTGCCGTGTACCAGCTGCTTTGACGCGATTATCAGTTAAACTGACTCGCAACGTGTGCAATATCTCACGACCTCCCGAGTGTCCGAACTCGCACCGTGTACGCCCGCCTAACTAGGATGCAATTAAGACTAAACGTAACTCAGGGGCTGTTTACATGACATGTTTTCAGCTAAAAACATTAAAAAATATATATGTTTTGCCCGTTCATTTACAGTACACGACGACGGCGTTTTGGGTTCCGTGTGAATGGCGATGTTTTGATAATGGTGTCGAAGGAAAACTCAAAGGAAAAACTTTTCCATTTTCAGCATATCGGTGTCGTGTAAACGTATCCTCAAGCACAAGAAACAAACACATGCAGGCATCCGTCTCCACAACCCACAGAGTGAATATGTGGGAAAGCTTCTTTCACTCTTGTCCTTCCTTCACAATTATCCCTTCCCTTCACCCATTCTTCCCTTCACTCAGTTCAATCAGAATGATTACATGAAAAATACAATGTTCTGTCAATGCAAGTGAATTGACAGTCATGTTTGGTATCATTTTAAATGTCTCAGTGTGATTGGTACAATGGTCTCATGTCCAGAGAGATAGACCAAAAGCTACAAGTTAGAGAGTTTAGAAATACTTTGCTTACTGTGGAGGGAGAGCCCTTTACCAGTGTATTTCATGCAAATTAACTTCTGTCCTCAATAAGGTGTAAACTACTAAGTCTGGGATATTTAGTGCCTCCTTTTGGACGATGTTTTGAGTATTTAAAGAAATATTGCAAAAGATGTAATGCTGAAGGTCTTCCATACACTCAGCATTATGCATCTTTCAGATGTCAGGTATGCATATTTTACTCTTTATTTCTGAACATTTTGTATTGTTTTGTATTGATTATCTTCGACATAATTATGTAATTGGCATTATATATTTACCTGACTTATCTGAGATTATTGAATCTAGTACTACTGTTGTATCCATGTTTCTGCTAATCTGTGTCCAGGGTTGAGTACATACTAGATCTCGGGTTAGATTGAGCATGCAGCACATCAGGCGAGATTCTAGATGTCTGACTAACTGCTTGATTTTAGTTAAGTTATTATATAGTTGCATTCACTATAGGGGGCTAGACAATACAATTAAATAATAGCAAGCAACATTACTTTATAGAATTAGCCATAACCTCTGGTTATTGTTTGAGCTTCAACTAAGTTGTTATATAGGCGACTGTAAGGGACCAAACGGAATTACTATTTCAATAATGGCAAGCATGGGCGGCCTATTCAAATTATTAGTCATAACCTCTGCTCTGACTAATGATCAGACTGGCGAGTTTGTGACCGTGAGATTCACGTTAACATCCAGTGTGAGACTCTGAGCAACATTGGAATCCGAATGAACAATTACAATCTAAAGTAAAGAGTTAAACAGAATAATACAATAGATAAATATAAATTACCAATAATCCATTGGCATTCCAACCTAAATTCAAGGTCAAGATAAAATTGAGTCAGATAAAAGTGTAATTGAAATTAAATCACTTTGCATACTGAAAACACACAGGAAACCTTCAGCCACACCATTGGACACCGTCGTTGGGTCAATTGGGTGGACCTTAAAGAACAGACAGTTTGTCCTGTAATATTGTACATATTGACTGAGACAGATGTTGACAGACCTGTATGAGATGGAGATTATCTTTAGTGTGTGAGAGCTGCTCCAGCTCAGTGTTTCTCCTCTTCAGCTCAGTGATTTCCTGATGCAGCTCTTTAATGAGATCTTCAGCCTGTTTCTCTGCTGCTTTCTGCTGTTCCTCCATCATCTTCAGCTGCTTAGACTGACATTTCCTAATGGAGCGGATCAGATCAGTGAAGATCTTAACACTTTCCTCTGTGTTTCTCTGATGAATGAGAACAGTTCTAATTGTTAATCTATTCCGTATTCACATATTATTTACAGGGATAGTTCACCCCAAAATGAAAATTCTATGTCACTTAAAATGTGTGATTTCCAGTAGAACACAAAATAAATGTTTTGCATGCTGCTCTTGAGGACGAGCTGTTGAAGAACTCCAATAGAACTCATACAACAGATTTGTGCTCTATGGGAAAAAATCATATGTGTTTGGAGCAACATGAGGGTTACTAGATGATGGCAGAACTCACAATTTAATTCAACGCTTTTATTAAATAGATTTAACTATTATGATGCATATCATTTTTTTTAAATGTATTTGTTTGCTAGGATAGTTAGAGAGTGTCAGCTTTTATCAGATGTAATAAAATACTATTGGATTTAGCTGTTTTTTAAATAAACAGGTCATGTTGTTTTTTAGACAACATGTCAGACACAGGAAAGAAAATGTCTAGGTTACTAATGTAACATTAGTAGGAGACGTTACGTTGGACTGAACTGATATATTGCGATCTCGCTTTAGAGCCCAATCACCTTTGAGTGGTAACAGAACAAGTCAATGTGAGATTTGCATTGCAAGCCACTCCCCGCTTCTGGGTAAAACTCTGACATTAAGTTTCCTGCTGAGGGGCTGAGACGGGGTCCCGGACGTTTCAGCGGAGGTACAGGCGTTGTGTACAGGTGACTAGGTAACATCAATCAGTCACGTTCGGCATTCCCAGTCATCCAGCCGCTGGACATGGTTGGAGGATTCCACTCGATATCCGGTCCTCTGCTGGAGCCCCGAATGAGATGCTGGGTCCTCCATGGGACCGTGGGGATTCACCCGGCAGGAGAGACACACCAACAAAGGAACAACTCACTCACTGAACGATGATTGAAGAGCAGAGTGAAACAACATCTGCTCTGTTCTGAAGCAAAAGCTTAATGTGTGAGTTTACACGCTCCTTATATAACTGGAAGCTGGACGTAGCTTGCGATGCAAATCTCTTTCACCAATGTGCATTTGCTTGTTCTGTAACCACTCGATGGTGATTGGGCTCTCAGGCGAGATCCCTATACGTCAGTTCAGTCCGATGTAACGTCGAACGTGACGACTGATAGGGAATTGAATTTCACGGGGTGTTTAAAGTGTTTTGTTTGTATCTCTTGCCTTCTTCTCTCGACTCTCCTCCTCTATAGGAACAGTGTTGTGAGTCCTGTGTTCTCCTTCAGTGCAGGACAGACAAACACACGTCTGTTCATCTCTGCAGAACAGCTCCAGAGGTCTCTCGTGTTTCTGGCATATATAATCCTCCAGATTTTCCACAGCATTGATGAGTTTGTGTTTCTTTAGACGTGGGACTCTGAGATGAGGTTCCAGATGAGTCTCACAGTAAGAGCTTTGACAAGTCAGGCAGGTCTTCACCGCTTTCTGCTTTCTTCCATCACAGAGGTCACAGAACACCTCAGATTCTCCTAGATTGAGCTTCTCCTTTAAGTGTTGCACAACCTCTCTGAGTGTTGTATTAATCTTGAACTTAGGTCTTCTGCTGAATTTTTCGTTACAGAGTGGACAGAAGCAGATCTGTGAGTTTGGCCAGCACTTCATCAGGCAGGTTCTGCAGAAGTTGTGTCCACATGGAGTGGTGACTGGATCAGTGAACACTTCCAGACAGATGGAGCACTGGAGCTCCTCATTTAGTGGTGGTCCACTGGAGGACGCCATGGCTGAAAAGATAAGTAATGACGACAATATATCATCTGCATTGCTGAAGAGAGCAACTTTCATAATAAAAGTAATGTTCACTGAGTAAATTAGTTTGTGTTCTAAAATGTATGTTGCATGGTTAAAAATTATTATAACTAAAATCTGTACTATGAACCACTGTCAAGCAGTCAAAGCAGCCATACGTGCCATAAACAGGCATATGAGACAGCAGTTTCTGACTGGAAGTTCCTCCACCTCTAACTCTAACCTCACTGAGCTATAAGCTCCGCCTCTAACTCTAACCTCACTGAGCCTATAAGCTCCTCCTCTAACTCTCACCTCACTGAGCCTATAAGCTCCGCCTCTAACTCTAACCTCACTGAGCCTATAAGCTCCTCCTCTAACTCTCACCTCACTGAGCCTATAACTCCGCCTCTAACTCTAACCTCACTGAGCCTATAAGCTCCGCCTCTAACTCTTACCTCACTGAGCCTATAAGCTCCGCCTCTAACTGCCAGTGTGAGACCATGTGCTGTAGTTAGATCTATTAGGCTGCAGAAGAAAAATCTAAATACAGAAACTAAATGTGTCACTGGGAGCCATAGTACAGCAAATGTAACTGGTCATGAAAATGTATGTGTATATATAAAAGACAACACAGAAAGGGGTGAAAGTGTATTTTTAAAACAAATAACCCACTAAATAAACAAAATACTACATGTCAGTTTTGTTCAACCCTCTATTGCACACATTTTGATGGCACATGATAAAAATATGTTCCACATCATTTCTTGGTTCATTTAGGAACATTTTATTGATAAAATATTTTTTCGTTGCCTAATGATTAATTGACATATTACAAGATCTTCAATCACAAATCTTTTTAAAAAAATTCAAGAAATCTACTCACTATATTTAGAGCTAACGTCCAAACACATTGTTAGCAAAGACATCCTTGAAAAGTTCCCGTTAACGCACAACTTTGCACTGAGGCAACGGAAGGAAAAACTAAATGAACTGAACAGGCAAAATCAATAAAAAAACGTAATAAAACCTTCTCTACACCTTCATTCACACACACGTTTTTATGTACAGTTCATGTCATTTCAAATAAGATTACTAAAGCAAATAAACTTACTTTCTTCTCACATCAAATCTTCTTAAATCCCCGCTTTCAAATGCTGCTTGACTCCCACACCTTTACACTGCTCTTTGATAAAAGAATTTACCATTCTAATTGGTTGCAATCTTTTATAGAAACATATAGTACTGAACATAGAGCTTAAGAAAACTTTCAAGCTGTGCTGTAGAGGGTTAATAGACATGACTTTTACTAGAGAAGTCATCATTCAGATTTTTAATTTGTTCATTCTGCCGCCAATTCAAGTACTTCCTGTTTCTAAAGTCTCTAAAGTGTGACATGACCACAAATAATCACACTTTGATTTAAGCCAAAAAAAAACAAAAAAACAACACATACCACTTTTACCAACAATCTGATGAATCAACTGAACTAGCTCTTACATTTCCATCACTTACCTGTGAGTGAATATCAGATCTGGTCGTTGATTTCAGAGTTTCTGAAATGAAATGCTGTTTGATGAAGGCTCCTGTTCATATGTTTAGCTTCACTTTCTCTTAAGTCTTTACACACTTGCAGCGATGCTATATAGTCCAGTCATTTTAAGCCAAAATGGGGCTCCACCTAGGACAAATTGCAACAGAAGCAAACTCTACTGATTTTGTATCCTCAATATGTCCTGAGTAAGGAAGAAAAAGCCCCGAAGAAACCCATTAGGGGAAAGTTTAGAAAAATACCCAAATATACCCTATTCATACGCCTATTCATTGTCTTTCTCACGTGAATAGGCTACAAATTTTACCCTTTAGATATCACCATGAAAATGACTGAGTTGATTACTTACATTAAGACAAACAAAAAATGTATTACAAATATTCTGAAATTTTTTGGTAACATGAGCAAACGGTGCATAATAATGTATGCGCTAATTTGCATAAATAAATAACAGAACACATCTAAACATTGGATATAGCCAGTTGAAAATGTCTTGTCGAATTTTGTTGACATCTTACAGTAAAAGACTATAGAGGCAAACAAATGTCACCATAAGGGGCAGAGATTCAGTCATTCATTCAAGGTCCACTCAACTGTCAATCAACTGTCACTAAGCTGTCACTCAGGTAAGAAAGATTTCCTTTTGTTTCTCCTACATGGATGATTCAACCTACATTAATAAAACATACCTGGTGATCAACTACAATTTATTGGGAACATCTGGATGTGTGTTGAGCTGTGGTACGACTATTATTGGTGAAATAATCTCTGCAATAATAATTAATAAAGGCTGGTTTAAAGTAATTCTTCCTGCCCCCTATGTATTAATGCTCATGGGTAACCTAGATGGGTTCCATTCAGACCTTTACATTAAGTGTTTTACTGTTAAATGTCAACAAGATTCAACAAGACATTTTCACCTGGCTATACCCAATGTTTAGATCTGTTGTGGTATTTATGCAAATAAGCTCAAGGAAAGGAAAGGTCAAGGCTATTTTATACCCCAGGCCGGACTATATCACTAAGGTGCCTCTCCAAATAGTCAGCCTATAGTTTTGAAAGCTTTCTTTCCTCTGCCTCATGAATAGTGGAAGCAAGAAACTCTTCACCTGCTATGTCCGGTCCAGCCTTTGAGTATTTATGTCCAACGTTCGGGCCAGTGGTGGAAATCCTCTCAGCTCTTAGTCTATTTCAGTTGCTGCAATAAGGGAAATGTGGTCACTAAACAGTGTATTTCAAATTTGATCACTGATGCCATTGCCCTCTCTTATGATGCGTGCTGTATGGCTTCGCCTTTAGGGGTTAATCCCGGGACACACCAAACCGACGCCAAAGAACTAGCGCTGATGAAAGCCAACTGTGTTGTCGCCTCGCGTCGCCTGCGTCGGGGGGGAAAGCTGCACTGAACACACCGAGAGAACTACAGCCGACTGTCAGCTAGAATGCGTGTTCTGTGCCTACGTGTAAATGAGACAACTGTCTATTTCTGCAGATATATTCGTCTATATTCGTCATTCAAAAAGGGAAACCGATGCTGCAGGCTGCAGACACACAAACCTAAACAAAGCAGTGCGTGCTTACTGTTTTAAAAATCAATCCTGCTAAACACTTTCTTTATCCCACTCCGCTCATGTTAATATTGAAATATTCGCCAAGGAACACTCAGGTAAGATGATGTAACATTAGAACAGCCTTCTATCTGTACCGTTTCAACTTCTTTGCTCGCTGTACTCGTTCACTAAGCTGAACAGCAAGTCAGAGTTCCCTCCTTCACCGACGGCGATAAAACATGTCGAATCCGCCGATAAAAAACCCGTCGAGGACCAATTTCTGTCAACAGTGTGGAACACTCTGAGAAAACGTAGTTGGCCGACGCATAAAAACTGCCCGACGGCCGACCGTCGGCTTGGTGTGTCCCGGGCTTTAGGGTTCACTCTACTGGGAGAGCGGCATCTTCTAAGGCTCTTGCCAAGGGTCTGTGCTGCAGCAGGATGGTCATCATCACACATGTTTTTCAAATGTTGTAGCTTGGACACAGATTCAACACCAGGGGGACATTACAGAAAGATCCCAACTTTAGAATCCCATCTTATCTGTTTGCTAACCATAGCAATTTCAGTTAGGACCTCATTTAGGACAGAAGGTATTACAAAATGACTTTCTTAAGTACATAATCTTAACTACAGATAGGAAAAGGGTAATACAGAAGCATCCTAACTCCACAAAAAATCCTAAAACTGTCTTAACTTTAGGACAATCCCAATGGTGTCCTAACTTCAAAATTATTTGAAAGCCAACTATAAAAATCACACAATAATAGCTCTGTCTGAGAATGGCGTCACATGTATTAATGATACAAGAGATGTTTGATGGTGGAAAGACTTTGTGAACACCCAAATGATGTGTTGCACTTTGACGACAAAACTCTGACAAATAATTACATAATTACAATGACTCCTATGAATTAAAAGGATTAGTCTTTGTCTTTTTTAACAAGCTTATCAAAACTTCACTTAATGAAAAGCACCACTTATTTTGTTTCTCCATTCTCCAATTTTTCCGTTTTACTTAACAGCAGCTGTTTGCGTGTTGATTACCGAACTATGGAGGGTTTAAGATTTCCTAACTACAGATAAGATGAGATTTTATAAGATAGGATAAGAATCCTAAATCAACTTAAGATTTGCTTCTGTAATATGAATTTGTGAAAAATCCAAAATTAACTTGTCAGATCTTAACTTAAGACTTAAGAAAGAACGTTTCTGTAATACGGCCCCAGGATCTCAGGTTCTTCAGGGATGATCCATGTCGTAACAGCCTAGCATTGTGGTGTGGGTATTTTAATTATGTATTGGTATATAAAGACAGTTTAAACAAATTTGAAAAGTGTACATTGAAGTGAAATGTGCAAAACTTTGTCCAAAATAATACTGATAACAGTGTGTGTTTATATTAAGGCGAGACACGGCAGGCAAAAACATCAGGTTTTTTTTACTGGTCAATTTTGAGATTTTTGGATATTTGTCTTCAATAACATGTCGTCTTTCAGACTTGTGGTGAAAAAAAGTCCGAAATACACATTTAGGTCTTTATTTTACTACACTTCGTCTGTTTGCGTCTGTAGATTTCTCATAAATTCAACAAAAGTTTGCGTTCTTAATCAACATACTTCTCCGCGATCTCTGCCGTCACCCTATCATCACATGCACCGTTAGAAAGCTCTCTCTTCTGTACAATCCTGTTGGATCCAATATGGTCATTTCCTTTTTATCAGCAACCAATCGTGAAAGTAAAAAGACTGAATGCGCGATCTCATTGGCTGATGATAAATCTTTAAAGCCAGTTTTCTTAAAATGACCTTTCTCTCATACTCCAAGTCCGAAATCTTCACTTCAGTAGTACCTAGTTATATTATGAAGACATTTATAGAGGGATTTGTAAATATATTATTCCTAGCCTGATATATATAACATTTTATTCCAAAAAACATGGCGAAAATTATTTTTTTAAGGCTATTGACACAGTATATTCTGATTTACAGGATAACAAAAGTAGATATCCATAAATCAATTTTTTACCATCTAATATGTGAACACATGAAAAAAATATTTTTTAACCTGGCTTTATCCAATACTCAGATTTCGTTTTTTAAAATATATGCAAATTAGCACATATTTAATTAGATATTGCCTAATTTGCATATTTAAACATTAAATTAAAGAAAACTTGTAATACATTTTTGTCTCATCTTAATGTAAGTAATCAACTGGGAAAGTTTCATGGTGATATCTGCTAGTTAAAAATGTTACCCTATTCACCCAGCCATTTGCAGCTATGAAAAGTTTGGCGGCTGCAGCAGCCATTTAGGTTTTGGCTGAGCCGGCTAGCCAGCCAATAACTTCATCAGCCAGCCATTATTCTCAAAACAAATGACTTCGGGCTGTAGTGAGGCACAAGCTGAGTTTCGGCGCCCTCCAGTTCACGTGCAATGCAAGTGTCGTGCCGGCGCCTTATTACATTGTCTGCTATATATATTTGCTTATTATTTATTAAATACAGGCAATTGGTTGATAAAACATTGATCAAAATTAAGATACAATTTATACAAAACGAAAATCTTTTAAAAAGAGTCTTTCTACAAAACAAAACTTAATGAAGTGTTCAAAATCATGTCTTACCCACTCCATGTCTCCAGACATATTGCGCATCTCATTATGTATCATTATCTTTCTCATGCTGCATGCTTGGTTTCATAATCAACATTGATTAAATTAAAAAAATAACATTAGCCTATAATATTTAAACATAAAATATGAAACAAAAAATGTTTTCTTTAATGGCTACAACAGGTAGGCCTATACAGTACAGAGAAATTTCATTTCTACCAAAAAGACTCAGAAGGATTCTCGAATGAAATAGAATTTATTTTGTGAAAGGATTTTACAGACGAAATAAAAGTAGATGCTCGACAAGCTCCATCTCAGAGTTCTTTGGCGTAGGCCCCGTCCTCCATCCGGGTCTGAAAGTTATCTTGTAGGTCCTGCCTGATGATAGAGGCAGGGGCGGAGCCTACCCCCTGACGAGTGGACGGGAGCCATTCTGGTGGTGGTGGGGAGGAGGGGGAAAACTTTGCTATGACACCTGCGGGCAACAAAATGGGACGGTAAGATCACTCTTTTATATTTGATGTCAAGCTGTGATTGGTAGCGTGGAATTATGAATTAATGACGTGGCAGTGAAGTCTTTCTGGTAGAACTTTCGCTTACGCTTTCATGTCTTGTCGTCAGCCACAACATAATGACGTCACATATTTTCCAACCCAGCCCTCAGCCCCCCCTCGCATGAAACAGCTTCCAGCGCGCCTGGGAACATCTGGATGTGTGTTGAGCTGTGGTACGACTATTATTGGTGAAAAAAAGGCTGGTTTAAAGTAATTCTTCCTGCCCCTATGTATTAATGCTCATGGGTAGCCTAAATGGGTTCCATTCAGACCTTAAAATTAAGTATTTTACTGTTATTGTCAACAAGATTCAACAAGACATTTTCACCTGGCTATACAACTTAGTAATTTTCATGGTGATATCTAAAGGTAAAATTGTTTACCCTATTCACGTGAGAAAAAGAATGAATAGGCGTATGAATAGGGTATATTTGGGTCTTTTTCTAAACTTTCCCCTAATGGGATTCTTCTGGGCTTTTTTTTCCTTACTCAGGACATATTGAGGATACAAAATCAGTTGAGTTTGCTTCTGTTGCAATTTGTCCTAACTTTTTTCATAAAATGACTGGACTAATAGCTCCGCCCATAATCATGAATATGGAACAGTTCTGCTGAGATTGTAATAGTGTAAGAAAGTTTTAGAATATCAAGTTTATATTCTCAGTTTATCACATTTATGTATCACAGTTTACACAATTGCAGCTTGATAGAAACGACACGCTAAACATGTTTCACAGTGAAATCTTCTCTGTTCCCTTTCAGTCAGTCACTCCCGACGTCACGTCGGGTTAGACAGACGAAATTGGGATTACGCCAGGGAGACCAATCCACTTCACGTGTAAACTAAACGAGCCAATGCACATTGGTATGCGATAATTGTACCAGCTGCTCTGCCTTGCAGTGAGGATATATAATGAGCAAAGGTGCGTCGCATATTTGCCTTTCACTTCAAAGCCGAGCAGTTCATATGTTCTGCTCTGCGAATTCACAGATGAGTTTACCAAGACGAGTCTGTTGTTCTTTTTGTAGGAGCCTATCGAGTTGGTGTTGGTGTGACAGCTCTCACAGTGGAGATCGGGACTTCAGAGAGCTGCATAAACAGCAGTTTTCACAGTTTTACGAGATTGTTGTGCCTTCAAAGAGTGTGTGAGTACACAGCGGGCTTCAGCACTAGAGAGAGTATTCCCTAAAAGAGCAAACATGGGTGTGACGTTGTGTCTTTTTAAAGATGTCATTCCGCCTGTGTGTTTCTGGATGGGGTCGTTTCCTATCCTCATTTGACGGCCACGATCACTGTTTCACATGCCTCGGCTTAAACGGCTGTGAACGCCACGACCATATAGGCACGTTGTTCGCCTCACCTTTCTCACAAACTCGTGAAAACGGCTACTTCGGCGAATAGCCAGGGTGACCTGAGGATCACAGTGAGGGCCTCCCCGCCCGGTAACCAACCCCTCTGTACCCCTCACTCCTCTATCGCATCGCAAACAATCCTAGACTGCGTTCGTGGGTGGTTCATGTTCTCTCATGAGAGCATTACCATGTCGGCACATTGTTCGTCTTGCCTTTCTCATTAGCGCTTCAGCGTTCAGCACGCCGTGTGCCGTCGAGTTTGACAATGTGCATGTGACGGCAACCCTGCAAGTCTGTGAAGGCCAAAACACTCATAATGCACAAGGGTAGTTCTGAGTCGGGGTTGAGCTGCGTATTTTGACTGACTGTGATTAAAGTCACAGCATTGGCCTTCAGTCAGACGATCCACCCTGGTGGTCCAGATGCGCCCCCTGGCTAAACCTTGCAGTGGTGTGAGATATCGCCAACGTTTGCTTTCTCGATGTTCCATCTCACGAGACAGCCTTTTCGGCGACACTGTTGAGACCGGACACTCACACCCCACTTCGAGACGCTATGCTTCTCAGCCACCCCTGAGACGGGCGACCCGAGTTGAACACAGCTGCTCTTAACCCAGAGGGTGGAGTATCTTTTGTTGAATCAAAATTCTGTTCCATCTCTGGCGTCTCAGTCAGCGGTACCCACGTTCTCAAGCCTTCTCTCACACACCCTCTGCACAACCGTGGAGTCAGGTAAGTGCTGCACCGGACACTCAGACCCCACTTCGAGACGCTATGCCTCCCGAGTCGGGTCCCTACCCTCCACCTCGCTGTAGGTACTGTATCTACAATGTGATTATGACTAGTCATATTCTTAAATTGACTTCCATTGGCAAATATTTCTGGATATCTTCAAATGAGTTTTGACGAGTAGAAATTGTAATTAAAGATACAGTATCTATAATTGATTTTGTACTAGGCATAATTCTAATTAGAGATATCTCGAATTCAATTTTACTAGTGATAATTAAATCTCTACCTGAATTATTACTAGTAAAAATTATAATTCAAGATATCTCTAACTGGTTTTTGACTAGTCGTAATCAAATTGACCCTTCGCTAAGCCCCGCCCTCCTTAGTTACAGTTGCTACGCCTGTCAAGCTTTTGCGCCTGGCACGTCTATTACAGTATGTATGCACCGGTGTCAGACATTCCCAAGGATATAATTAGTCATTTTTGGTGAACAGGTGAAAATCTGAGAGAGCAAGACAAAAGTGACATGCAGTAACAGTGATTGGCCAAAAGAACACCAGCTCGTTACGAGAAACTCATACTGCTACAATCGCATACCAACCTTTTCCTTTGAGATCACCGGCAAGCCTCCTGATGTTCCCTCCTTTTACCAACTACCTTTTACTTTTACTAGAACTAACGTTAACACTGGGAGAGTCGTGATCGGATTGGGGTAAGTTACTAGTTAGGCCGTCGATTAACAAAATGCTGAAATATATTTTGAAGTAAGTTATGTCAGTGAGCCTCCGTCTTGCCTTTAATCACACTGCTTGATCCACAAGCTGGACAATAACTTTATTCTAGAGCTGCTATAAAGCCAAAACACTTTACTTTTAATTTGCTATTATCAATGTAAAGCTGCTTTGCAACAGTCTACATTGTTAAAGCGCTATATAAATAAAGATGACGCCCGGCATTTCTCCCCTTGGGTTTTAGGTTTCGGGAAGGGAACAAAATCCACCACTCCGTCCAAACTTTTAGGATACCCGGGTATCAGATTTGCACAATCCATACGCACAACGCTTCGGCATGTTTCCCTCGCTCGAAAGCTTGCCAGACCTCCCGCGCCTAGTTACGGTTGCTAAACCACGATTGGCCTGTGGCGGTTTTCGGGCGTGGCTTAGCGAAGGGTCAATTGTGTCGAAAATGGTTCTTACTCGAAGCTTCATTCAGATAGAAATTGCAGCACCATCTCATGGTGAAGTAAATGTAATGCAACAAAGCTGACAACCATAAAATGCAAGTAGGCTTATATGTTAACGCCCCATTACGTGTTTACCGAGGCGATCAAAGCTGAAACAGTGTTAGTGCTGTGAAACTCATTTATGTAGGTGAATTTTACAGATACTGATGAATTTCACGTGGTCACCTTGATAATAAAACATTAAGCATGATGTGTGTGTGTGTAATTATTTCTTTAGACAAGGACAGAAGATCAGACCAGCTTAAAAAAAGTTGGAAACCATCACAGAAATTCGAATGGTTTCTATTAAAATACCAATAGGAACCATTGGCTTTTACCATTTAAACCACTTCAGAATTCTTTTTTGTCGTGTGTTTGGGACATATTCCATTAGGATTTAATAAGAGGTTTTGTGGGCAGTTTTTTGGACCCATAAGTAATACCTCCGTTTTATCTGAATTTAATAGCAGAAAATTACACGTCATCCAGTATTTTATATCTTTAACACACTCTGTCAATTTAGATAATTTATTCTTTTCATCTGGTCGTGATGAAATATATAATTGAGTGTCATCAGCATAACAGTGGAAATTAATTCCATGTTTTCTTATAATATTACCAAGTGGCAGCATGTATATTGAGAATAGCAGAGGGCCTAACACAGATACATGCATGCAAATAAACATTTGCTAAGCTACATTGGAAACTGTTGGCATCTGCCATTTTGTCTAATAATTGTACAATAAAAGTCCTGCATCTTGAGGTCATTTTAAACTGCTTTATACAGTCGTAATTCAAAAGTATGGAAAATAAAAGTGTATCTGAGGCACGTGTAAAAGTGACATAAGGTATGCAGAGGAGACTCAAGAAGGTTTTTTTCCTATTCTATATTTAAAGTAGGATAATGTTGAGATGTGCTTGCTGTGGATTAAATGTAGACTTCATTCCCAAACAAACACATTTAAAATCAGTAAGCATTTGTATAGGCCTCATGTCTGTGCAACATTTGGTATAAAAAAAACACAAACACTTTTCAATGCACTGGCGCTCATCACTGAACACAGTAAAATATCGCCATCTCGGATCTCTTGTACAATACTCCCACCTTGTGGTTTATTACCGTATGACACGAGTAAACCTGCATCAACACAAAGCACAATCCATACATAACAATGTACTAATCAATGTCATTAATGCCAGTTAAACTTCTATTAACTTGTAATCTTTTTTCAAATCAGCCTCCACCTTTTTTCACTGGGTCTGCATTGATTATGATTTCTGAAGCTCTCCTGACCATCACACATTTATTTGTACTATTTTTCACGTTTTTGGTGTATAATTCCATTGTTCTTCACTCATGTCTTTTCAAAATATATAATAAATAAATTCAGACAGCAGTTTACGGTTCTCTGTCTTTATTGAACATTGCACTCCAGTTGGTCAGTTTTGCAACATGATTAAATTAAAATAACAGCGCTATACACATACATACTGCGATGGATTATCACGATTAATACCGTTCCCAATTAACCTACATCCTCCCTAGGATATATATATATATATATATATATATATATGCGCGGTAACTAAAAAGCCTATCCTTTAGTCGTGTCCTCAAGAGTTAGGTGATCAGTCCATACAAATTTGTATTCTATTATAGCAATAATACATCTCCCCTTTGTATTATAAGTCTACCTTTTGTGGTACTCTTAAACCTTGTTTGCAATACAACAATCTTGTTATATGCTGCCTCTTTGGCTAGGCTAAACGATCAATCAAATCTCGTAGTGATTATTCTTTTATTAAAAGGAATGCTCACCCTCTGGTGTCGTTTTCTCCAGGAAGGATCTTCCCTGATCCAGGTTGAAGAATATGACTCGTACTCAAAAATCCAAGGTCCAGTCAGATGATTATAATAAATGTTTTAACAAACTGTATTAAAAAGAATCAATTGAAAGGAATACTTGTTACAGATTTATAAATGAGTACTAACTAACAGATAGATAATAGCTAGCCTTAAGCTTCTTGCATCTGATAAATGCTGGCGTATCAGATGTTGGTTGCAAGGAAGAGCAATGCGTCGTTCCTCAGTCTTCTTATATAGCCTTGAATTCTTGCTGAAAAATATTGATAGTAAGGGGTAGTAAAATCCAATCAAAGTCATGTGCCAGTTATTTTTTATGTTTTTTCATATAAATGTCTATAACTCCGAAGCGAATTGAGATATTTTCACCAAAATTGACACACATATGTATGGGCTAACTCTGAGGACACATACAAAAAATGGTGGGACTGAGCCTCTTGGTGGCGCTATAATAGAACAAAACATGAAATTCCAATTGATTTCAATACAGTTTTGTGAAATAAAATGCTATACTTAACAAATGCATTGGGGTAATATTACAAAACTCAGAAATGCCTTCAGCACCATCCCCTGAAGGTACCCAAAATATTTTGAGACAGCGCCACCTAGTGGTCAAAAGTTATAACAAAATTTCCATAAAGGCTAATAACTTTTGAATAAATCTGGCTATTGTAATGCCACTGGTCTTAATAGATTCCTTGGGTCAAGCCGAGAACATAGATACCAAGTTTTCCTTATTTGGCCGAACTTCCTGTCCGCCATCTTGATTTTCATTCAAAACCTACTTTTTTTAACTCCTCCTAGACCGTTTGTCCGATTTTCACCAAAATCGAATCATATCATCTCCATACTGTGCCGTCTAAAAGTTATGGATTTCGTGTCGATAGACGAAACCGTTTTCGTATAGCGCAGCAGCAAAGTTGAGGCATGATGCCAGTCCAGTATCCATCCTCAGGACTCAGTGTGATGTCCTCCTTCTTCCTGTCAACGGATTCTCTGGCCACTCCTAAATCCCACTCAGTCTTTCCCTTCACCTGCACCTCATAGTAAAATCTCCCTGAACTGAATCCCTGCTTTGCCAGAACAGAACAATCCTCATCAAATCTCTTTGGGTTTTCTGGGACGTTCTGCTTAATGTCTCCATGACTGACTTGTTTTCCATCATCAGACAGGATGAGATATGGATTCGCTGTATCAGGATCCAGAGTCACATCCACTGAGAGAGATCAGACATTATCAATCAACTTCAGAACAAACATTTTCAGATGTACAGTATATAATACAGATTAACACAGTATTGTGAGTTTATTGGAGAAAAAGGTGTCAGTCACACTGTACCTGCAAACTTCTGCACAAACCTCAACCCTGTGGACACAGATGACAATATAATGATGAATTATTTATAGCAACAATTTCAGGTTAACAGTGAGTTTCTCTCTACTGGCAGCATCAGTGGCATATTAGAATTTTTTGTTATTTTAGATTTTAGAAGTTATAAATATGGATATTTTTTTATACAAAAACCCATCGCTTCGCTTCAGAATGTCTTTATTAACCCACTGGAGTTATGTTGAGTTTTTATCATGGATGGATGCACTTTTTTGGGCTTCAAAATAGAAAAACCATTCACTGGCATTATAAAGTTTGGAAGAGCCAGGACATTTTTTAAATATAACTCAGATTGTATTCATCTGAAAGAAGAATGTCATATACACCTAGGATGTGTAGGACTTGAGAGTGAGTAAATCATGGGCTAATTTTCATTTTTGGGTGAACTATCCCTTTAATGTCCAATAAAAACAGGTCATTTCCGTTCAGTCAAAAATATACACTTTTGAGAGTCAACTTAAATTAAAATAGCACATTTCACACAAAAACATATTAAATTCATTGTATCATATACTAAATAATTTAGATTTTACATGATTTATTCAGGTAGAACGTATTAAAGAAATTAAGCCTTAAAAACTACTCATATGTAATATTGTTACTATAATTTTTTTAGATAGCATGTAACATTATTTACAGTGATTAGTATTAGTGTTTGTTCATGAATAGTTACATCATATCACTTACATGTCTCTAAAGTAAGTTAAAGTAATACTGTAATAACTGGTTATGGCATCAGTTAAAGTCAGTGATTTTATCACACCAGTCTAATGCTAACATGGCAAGTTTAAGTTATGTTATGGTTATATTTTTCAAACAGTGTGATCTTTTGCAGACTGAGACTAAATAATTATGGTGATCCCAACTTTTTATTCAACCCATAATATTCCTTGAAAAACGTTATTTCTAAGGTAATAACAAAAATACAAAAAAAATCTATACACTGTATTTGATATTAACATACCAGTTTGACCGAGTGTTTCATTCAGTTTCTCTTGAGTTTTCTTCAGTTCAGTCAGAGCTCTTTTCAGAGCGTTCTCAGAGTCAATCCTGATCTCAGTCCAGTTCTACGTGTGTGGACGAGTGTTCAGGGATGAGCTTATCTACAGCAGGAGAGAGAGAAGACTGTTAAATATGATCATTATTATTAAAGCAGTAAATTCAATATGTTTTACACAGGAGCTTTCTAACACAGTTGAGGCAAAACCTCTTTATGGATATGGATGGATATCACCGTGTGTCCTCAAGTTGATGATCACTTTAAAAATTGCTAATATATTCTGTATTAAAACCTTTCCAAAATATTTAAATATGCAAATTAGCTAAAGGTTTTTAATGAGGGGATTTTGGATTTCTCCTTTTCTCACTCCATAAATCAGAAAATACTGTCAACAGACTGAAAAAAAAAGGTTTTTTTCACCATGTTTTCAGGAATAAAATGTTCTATAAATCAAAACTTGTAATTTGAGAAACACATTTTCAAAATTCATTTTCAAAATTCACATTCTCAAAAAAAAAACGCTGTTATCATGTAAACGAACGACCAAAACGCATAAAAAGTTTTTTGTTGAAAATGGTGTCATGTAAACAGTCCCTAAGACTAAACTGAACTGAAGCAAGAAACAAACACACAGGAATGAAAGCAACACAAACATACTTTGATCTCCTGAGACACGGACAATACAAACACATACAGACAGGGGGTGCTGGTTGTAAATGCAATGCACATTTTTGTTCATTTGCATTTCTTAATTTTTAGCATTTATTCGTTTATTTGTAATAAACACATTAAGTGGGCTATATTAAAAAAAGTATTCTTTATATGTTAAATTATGTTTTTTATAACATACGCACAGAGTGTGACGTCATATTGTGACCCAAAGATTTGTCCGCTTTACTCCTGAGCACGACTCCACCGTCAGTGTTACCAATGCTTTTTGTTTATCTTTTAATAAATATATCATTCAGTTGTCTTTGTGTCTTAATTGCGCTAGCTACATTAATCACCCTAAACAATTTCTGCTTTGCTTTATACCACATAGTCATATTTAAATATACAATACTCTCCACAAGATTCTTATAGACCATCTCTAAAATATTCTTGCTCACGCCAAAGTGTTTTAGCCTCCAAATAAGCAATCTCTGCATTGCCTTTTTAAAAACAATCTACATTTCCAGCAAAACTCAAATTACTCAACACATCTGTGAATGTTCCCAAGTATTTGAAACTATTGGCTATTTCTACCTGGTATCCATTGAGTATCAAGGGTTGCATTTTTCAGAGAATTCACATTTGTTTCTACTTATCACTAATTCCTTAGTTTTATGCAAATGTATCTCAAGTGCACTCAATTTGCACCATTTTTGCAGGGAATTAACTATGATACAATTTAATTATTTTGGTTTCACCTTTGTACAAAAGGCCAACAAGAATCGTCAGCGTATTTAAGTAGACTAAAATATGTATTGTGAATTTTAAATTAATTTATGTACAATGAGAATAATAAAGGAGATAATATGGTTCCCTGTGGTACTCCTGTGTTTAAAACAAATGTATTTGAAACTTTACCATTAACGAGAACTCTTTTTGGGCGATTTAAAAGAAAGTCTCTAATCCACCAGATGTGTTACGTACTGCTCTGAGACACGAAGGTTGAGGATCCAAATGCAGTTTTATTTAAAGGGTATACAGAGTCGTAGTCAAAATCCAGGCAAAGGTCATACACAGGCAGGCAATCCAACAAACAGACAAATCCAGAGGGTGAGGCAGAAACAGGAAAACCAGGACACGGGCAGAGATCAAGAACCAGGAACAATGACAACAAAGGAAACGCTCAGAAATGCAGTGTAATAACATACAAGACTTCGCAGTGAGTGAATACGGTATAAATAGACAGACTAACAGGATGAGACAGGTGAATGTAATCAGTGAATGAGGTACAGGTGAATGTGATCAGTGATAAGTGATGATGAGTCCGGGCAGTGAGTTATGGGAAATGTAGTTTGTGAGTGAAACATGATAGTCTGGTGTGGAGTGCCCTCTGGAGGCTTTCAAGGGCACTCCAGCTGGTTATCGTTACAAGATGAGGGCACCATTAACGCTTTACTCCTGCGCTTTGCCGTTCATAATTCTAGCAAAATTCTACCATAAATAACCTACTTTCAACCTTATTCTTACAATCTAATTTAGCTTTCTTAATTTGACTTCCAGCTTCTTTTCTTTTTTCTCTAAACAGTTCATTATTAAAAAAAGCAGCTTTTACTAAATCAAGTAATCTCTGTAAAAGAACATCTATCTTGAATTAATCGCTGAACTAAAATCTATAAATAAAATTCAATTCTAGCATAATTCTAGCAAAATTCTACCATAAATAACCTACTTTCAACCTTATTCTTACAATCTAATTTTGCTTTCTTAATTTGACTTCCAGGTTCTTTTCTTTTTTTCTCTAAACAGTTCATTATTAAAAAAAGCAGCTTTTTTCTCATTAAGGCAAGTTTTAAGTCTTTAGTGAGCCACAACCTGTTATTTGGATATATTCTAATTGTTTTTGTTTTAACACAATTATTTTCACAAAAACTTATATAAGATGTGAACTTGTCAGTGATTTCATGTACATTATTACATTCATAAAAGAACAGTTGCCACTCTGTTTCATCAAAACGTCTCAGTTACTTATGAAACCCTTGTTCCCTGAGGGGAGGGAACGGAGATGTAGTCGGACCAAGCGGCAACCTCCCCGTCTCTCTCTTGAAACCAACACGGAAGTGAGTTAAACTGCAATTCATGCTTTGTTTCCAGACAAGACTTAGAGAAGCTTGTGCATGCTTTCATCACCAGCAGTGTGGATTATTGTAATGGACTCCTCACTGGCCTTCCCAAAAAGACGATAAGACAGTTGCAGCTCATACAGAACGCTGCCTCTAGGATTCTGAGCAGAACCAGAAAATATGAACATATCACACCAGTCTTCAGGTCTTTACACTGGCTCCCAGTTAGATTTAGGATTGATTTTAAAGTATTATTACTGGTATATAAATCATTTAATGGCCTAGGACCTCAATACATTGCATATATGCTCACTGAATATAAACCCAACAGATCACTCAGGTCATTAGGATCATATCAGCTAGAAATACCAAGGGTTCACTCTAAGCATGGTGAGTCTGCTTTTAGCTATTATGCCAGCCGCAGCTGGAACCAGCTTCCAGAGGAGATCAGATGTGCTCCGACAGTAGTCACATTCAAATCCAGATTCAAAACACTTTTGTTTAGCTATGCATTTACTGATTGAGCACTGTGCGACTGTTCGTCCGACTGTACTGTACTGTACTGTACTGTATTTTATTTTATTTTATTTTTCTAAACTGTTTTATTTATTCTTATTTCTTTTTATTATTTTAATTTCTTCTATGTAAAGCACTTTGAATTGCCATTGTGTATGAAATGTGCTATATAAATAAACTTGCCTTGCCTTGCCTTGCCTTACGTCCATATTTTTATACAGTCTATGAGTCGGACGTACCGCACTGATTGAGATCATGCTTAGGAAGCCTGTCATCTTCGAGTATTGAAAAAACGAGCCAAGAATGGCGCACGTATCCAGTCCATAGGAGGGGAATGGCGCAGCAAGCTGACTTTTTGAGCGGGGCTACGGTGTTGACTGGCTTCAATGTGAAGAGAGCACACGGGAAGCTACTGGCTCGACACATAGGCTATAGAATCTAGTGGTGCGTCTTGGGATAGATACGCCAAGACGATGGAATCCAACTTCTTGAGGCAGTTGATGTGCCAATGCTGTTGGGGGCCCGCCCAGACCCCCACTACTGCATGCCCGTTGTACGTGGCCCCCAGCTGGTGTTGGAGGCATCTGTGAAGACCATAGCATACCTGGACACTTGTTATAGGGGCACTCTGGCAGAGGTGGACAAAGTACACAACTTCCTTACTTGAGTTAAAGTATAGATACTACTGACCAAATATTACTCTGTTACAAGTAAAAGTTGTAAAGACTGATTTTTACTTAAGTAAAAGTACAGAAGTACTTGTTTTTAAAAGTACTTAACCCCCTGGGGTCGACTATCGCGCAGTGCAAAAGAGACTCAAAATACTCTGTTCACTTTGATCTTGCATACAAGTTTCATACAACATTCGATCCTGTTAAGTGTGCATTTTTTTGTGTATACTCACAATAAAAACAGTGTTGTGCTTTTTGCCAAATAAAGAAAAATAAACATGATGCGAGTTCTGCCTTCTCTCTGTCAGTGAAGTCCATTATGAAACGCGTCCGAAAATGAACTATAACTCAGCGAATACTCAGTCAAACAGGCATACAGACACACAGTGAAAGCTTGAATTCTATTCTTTTAAATGAAGTGATTTATATAAAAAATGTCTCGGTTACGTATGGTAACCCTCGTTCCCTGAGTAGGGAACGGAGACGTCTTGTCGGAGGAGTTTCCAACGAATTGGGATCACGCTAGGGGACCAACTGTCTTCGAGTGAAATAAAACGAGCCAATAGACATTGGCATGCAAGATTTGCATCCTGCGGCCCGCCAACCAGCGCGGGTATAAAGCGGAAGCAAGCGCATACAGTGTGACGGTGTCCAGGTACAGCAGCATGGCGACGGGACGAGACGTCTCCGTTCCCTACTCAGGGAACGAGGGTTACCATACGTAATCGAGACGTTCCCTTTCGTTCGGGAACTCCTGCGTCTCGTCGGAGGAGTTTCCAACGAATTGGGATCCCTAATAAAACGCCATGATGCTGGCCCCTTCCAGCGACCTGCCTAAGCTTCAGCCGCAGTTTCTTGAAACTTATCTCTTATGTGCAGAAGCTTAGCTGGGAAGAGTCACACTGCTGTTCCCAAGACCCGCTCAGTGGACATTGGATAACACTGGGAAAGCGTGCCCATGATGTAGAAGGGAACGCTGCGGAGCCCATAACCTGCCCGAAGGGAGGCACTAGGAAAAAACATGTGCACTAGCCCGTAGGGTAGTGAACACACGGCAGTCTCTGAGGTAGTCCCAGCCCGGAGGGTGGGAGCATACTCAGCAGAGACGACAGACAGAGTCTGTCAAGGGGAAGACACTGGCTAACCCGGAGGGTAACCGAACGTGGAAAACACCTATGGGGTCGCCTTAGGGACCACTACATAGGACCCCAGCCTGTACTCAGCTCAAGAGAGAGGTAACAAGCCTGGCGACCGGCGATCCGCCTCGCCTGTCGCCGGGGGGGATGACGGAGGAACTCACGAGGTTAGCCGTTTGTTGGGTAACCAACGGAGCAGAATAACGCACGTATCTGGCCCCTGGGGCGAGAATGGCGTAGCAAGCCGACACTAACCTAATTCCTCGCGCTACTGGCCGAAGCGAGTACACGGGAGGAAACAGGTTCTACACGAAGGCTATAAAACCTAGCGAACGTGTTGGGTGTCGCCCAGCCCGCAGCTCTACAGATATCTGTCAGCGAGGCGCCTTGAGCCAAAGCCCAGGAGGAGGCAACACTCCTAGTAGAGTGTGCCCTCAACCTAGGTGGACAAGGCACGTCCTGGGACTCATAAGCCCGGACGATAGCATCCACTAACCAGTGGGCTAACCTCTGCTTGGAGACAGCCTTCCCCTTCTGCTGGCCTCCGTAACAGACAAAGAGCTGGTCTGAGGTCCTAAAGCTTTGGGTCCTGTCAATGTAGCAGCGCAGAGCGCGAACAGGACAGAGCAAAGCCAGGGCTGGGTCTGCCTCCTCCGGGGGCAGCGCTTGCAGGTTCACTACCTGATCTCTAAAAGGAGTGGTAGGAACCTTGGGCACATATCCGGGCCGGGGTCTCAGAACAACGTGAGAGAAGTCCGGCGCGAACTCTAGGCACGATTCGTCGACCGAAAAGAAGGCTCACTGGGGGAAACGCATATTTGCGAAGACCCTGGGGCCAGCTGTGCGCCGTGCATCCGTGCCGAGTGTTCCTTCGGTCAGGGAATAAAACAACTGGCAATGGGTCGTGTCCGGAGAGGCAAACAGATCTATCTGAGCGGCTCCGAAGATTCCCCATATCAGCTGGACCACCTGGGGATGGAGTCGCCATTCTCCCGCAAGTGGCGGCTGTCATGAAAGCTCGTCGGCCGCACGATTGAGCACACCAGGGATGTGAATGGCTCGAAGCGACCTCAGATGCTTCTCACTCCAAAGGAGGAGATGGCGGGCGAGTCGCGACATACAAGGGGAGCGTAGACCACCTTGATGATTGATGTACGCAACGGTCGCAGTGCTGTCCGAACGGACCAGTACGTGCTTGTGCCTGAGAAACCCCTTGAGGCGACACAAAGCAGGCGTACTGCTTGCAACTTAGGCAGTTGATGTGCCAATGCAGTTGGGGCCCCGTCCACAGACCCGAAACTGCATGCCCGTTGTACGTGGCCCCCCAGCCGTTGGCAGAGGCATCTGTGAAGACCACAGCATGCCTGGACACCTGGACTAGAGGCACTCCGGCCCATAGAAATGCAGGGTCCCACCAAGGACTGAAGGTTTGGGGACAGTGCGGGGTGATGCTCACCCGGATCGTGCCACTCTGCCACAGCCATCTCGGGACTCGATCGTGAAGCCAGCGCTGAAGCGGTCTCATATGCAGCAAGCCGAGCGGCGTTACCGCGGCTGCGGCTGCCATATGCCCCAGGAGCCTCTGAAAAAGTTTCAGTGGGACCGCTGACCTGCCTTGAAAGTACTCGAGGCAGTTGAGCACTGACTGGACCGACCGAGTCCAGCTCCAACCCGAGATAAGAGATCCTCTGCGTAGGGAAGAGTTTGCTCTTGTCCCAGTTGACCTGAAGTCCCAACCGACTGAGATGCTGAAGCACCATATCCCTGAGTTCGCACAACAGGTCTCGCGAGTGAGCTATTATAAGCCAGTCGTCGAGATAGTTGAGAATGTGAATGCCACGTTCCCTCATGGGAACAATGGCCGCCTCCGGACTTTCGTGAAGACACGGGGCGACAGGGCCAGCCCGAAGGGTAGGACCTTGTACTGATATGCCCGACCCTCGAACGCAAACCGAAGAAACGGTCTGTAACGAGGAAGAATCGAGACATGAAAATACGCGTCCTTCAGGTCAATCGCTGCAAACCAATCCCGGGGACGAATGCATTCGAAAATGCATTTCTGCGTGAGCATTTTGAACGGGAGCTTGTGAAAGGCCTGATTCAAAACTCGCAGGTCCAGGATTGGCCGTAACCCACCGCCTTTCTTGGGTACAATGAAGT
>FLSR01004869.1:4928342-4939698 GCA_900092035.1 Leuciscus waleckii | reverse complement strand
CGCGAGAGAGACCGAGTGTGTCCGAGCATTAGTTTAGTGGGCTAATTGGTACAAAGTAATATATAATTATTATATAACTTAGATTATAACATAAATTATTATTTAACTAATTATATAATAAAGCCACAATTGCCAAAGTAAGAATGTTTTTATTCCTGGCTTTTTTGGAGTAAAACAGTGATTCCACTGTTACCACTTTATCTGTGTGTAATGTTGTAGTAGCTCAAATTGAATTGAGTTACAACACTCGAATTGCAACACTTGCTACAACCTGTCAAACCTAAGCCCATTTCCAATACTTTTTAACCTAAATTAATTTGTTAAAGTGGTGTGTTTTTGTTTTTTTTTACTCAAATTGACTAAAACTTGACTAAAACCTTTTTGCGTTTTCGTCGACTAAAACTTGACTAAAACTATTACGTTTATAAGTGACTAAAATGTGACTAAAACTAAAAAGCATTTTCGTCCAAAAGACTAAGACTAAGACTAAAACTAAAAGGGCTTCCAAAAACAACACTGCCAGACACTTTCCCAATCAAGGTCATTAACAAATTTAGTCCAATAAGCAACAGAGCAAGATTTGGTGACAACCTCCTTTAAAAATAGAGAACGATTTGTTATTGTTCTTGGACTGTAAAAAACTAATTTTTACCACATACTGTGTCAGTTGGGTTAATTATGGGCATATCAACTGATGACAACACACCTCTAGAAGGAAATTATACCAGAATTGATTGCAGAAAATACAAGAGCAATGCTGTCCATTGTCTGACCTCTGCACCAGTGCACACACACGTCACGATCCTGAAGCGCGAATCTCAGACATTTAAATTTAACGGATATTTTGGCGGTCCGTCTGAGGGAAATCTGATTTTACCCGCCAGTAAAACCACTAAAGAAAGAGCTCAAAATTATATGAAGAAGAACCAATCAGATTGCAGAAAGCTGTATGTAATGTATCATGTCACCTTTGCCATGCTCCTATTCTATAAAAACTGTTGTATTTTTTTTCTTTCAGGTGGGACTCTCTCTGAAACTTGTCTGAGGTCCTCCGGTCGTGATTAAAGCATAATGTAAGGCACTGATACTCAAAGTGTGGTACGCAGGCTTTCTCTAGTGGTATGCAGTGGAATCACTGAATACATTTTAAATTAATGTTACTGGTGGATGATGAAATTATGAAAAGTTCAATGAAACTGCTATCGTGGCTTCAATCTGGCAAGAGAGTGCGGATCAGGGGTGTGTTTCCCGTACAATGAAGTAACTCGATGCTTAACCTTGTCGCAAATTGGTCGTTCAACCACGCTGGTAAATTACGTCACTCACGTGGTGGAATAATAACTACTTTTATTGAATCTGTTTGAGATCGAATTAATGCTAGATGTTTTGCTATTAATTACGGACATGATCTGAGGACTATTTCTCATTTTCTCAGTTATTTTGCTTTATTTCCAGGCTTGTTCTTGCAAACAAGAAACTGCTTCTAACCACAGATCGTTCCGAACACACAACTTTGCAATGCTGTTTGCAAATGTTCGTTGGAACAATTGTTTCAGGAAACACAGACTCGTTGAACTGCTGATAATGACGGAACTTGTGACCATAGTTGGCTAACGATGCTTTTGGGAAAGGCACAATGAACATTCGCAAACAGCATCGCAAAGTTGTGTGGATGGAATGACAGCTCTCGACCTGTGGTTAGAAGCAGAGTTATGAGCTGTGCGTAGCTGAATAGTTAGGCCTACTACTCTATTTTAATATTGGTCATTATGGTGAAACAAATATTGTAAAAAGCAAATATTTGCTGAGGTGGTACTTGGTGTAAAAAGTTTTAGAATCACTGTTCTAAGGCATTTACTGGAGTCTGTCTAGTTAATGCTGCGCAGCTAGCCTAGATGCCAGCCGAACTTAGCCCCGCCCACAACATTTTTAGGTCGGGAAGTTCGGTCTGGACTTGATCCGTTGTGGAGCAACTATGCTCGAACAGATCAAATGGTCAGGGCGGGCTTTACACGATGATGGACAGATGATCAACAGTAACGTAATCATCCACGTCACCAAAGATCGCTTGAGTTGAATTAGTTTACAACAAAGATGGCTGCCGCTGCAGAATTGAGATTTCACGAGTTCGCACTTACAAATAAGTAAGATAGAATAAATGCATATTTGGCGTGCTGTCCGAGGAGAGGCTCCGGGCTCGGAATTCGGCCCGAACCCAAAGTATCTCTCCACAAGCCAAGAGTGAGTGGAGAGATGCTGAAAACTGTCAAGGAATGTTAGATGAGTTGACAGAATGAATAAATATATGCTTCCTCTCATGCTGATAGGGTAGACATGGTAATTGTTTGATGACAAGTTGATTATTGATTGATTATTTGAACGTGCTCCTCCCGAACTTTGTTTATGAAACATCATGTGTAGATTCCGCACGCGTCTGTTATAGAAGATATCAACAGCTAAGGAGGGGAATCACAACATATGGGCATCTAGTCTAGTACAGCGGCCGACCAACCTGGCATATCCACGAGAAGTTGTGTCTCCACAACACCTGACTGCCGAGGATGCTGGAGGAACTCCAACAGGGTTCGTCATCTGAGGAGCAAAACAGGGGCTCGCATCCCATCCTTGGTGGGGAATGGCACTGCAAACGGGACCCGTGGCTATCTACTTGTAGATAGCCACGTCAATGACTGATTTTTTTGTCAATGACTGATTTTTTTAAGGGCCTGTGTATACATTTCATTTTTGCACTAGTATCACGTAAAATTTTTTTTTTATATTTGTAAGTACAATCTACTTGATTGTAATTAGTGCAAATTCTTTTTCGGTTTTTATTTACATATTCTAAAAACAGCACATCCATAGTTAATCTTTTCAGACTTTAAAGTTATTTTGTCTGTTTTATCTGACAGGTGTGATGATCAGTGGGTTTGAGTTTTTACCTTCATCATTATCGCATGGGCTAAAAAATGGATAGAGTTTCTTAGTGAAAGTCTGACCAGTGAAAGAGTAGATATGAGATCTGGACCCCACGTCATAAAAAGAGACCAGACCCTCCTCATAATCCACAAACACACCAACCTTCTCAGGTTTCACTCTCAGAGATAAAAAGACAAATGGATGTTCGCAAGCTACATATTGATTCTCATTCCTCAGAATCACAGTCCAGAATCCATCCTCTGGTTTCAGTGTGATTGTCCGCTTCCTTTTAATGGATTCTCTGATCACTCCTAAACACCACCCAGTCTTTCCCTTCACCTGCACCTCATAGTAAAATCTCCCTGAACTGAATCCCTCCTTTGCCAGAACACAAAGACCCACATCAAATCTCTTTGGGTTTTCTGGGACGCCCTGCTCAATGTCTCCATCACTGACTTGTTTTCCATCATCAGACAGGATGAGATATGAATTTGCTGAATCAGGATCCAGAGTCACATCCACTGAGAGAGACAAATATATTCATGTGTACAGTATATAATACAGATTATAAACAAAGTATTTTAAGTGTTTTGAAGAAAATGGTGTCAGTCACACTGTACCTGCAAACTCCTGCACAAACTCCAACCCCGTGGAAACTGATGATAATATAATGATGAATTATTTATAGCAATAAATTCAAGTTAACAGTGAGTTTTTCTCCATTAGCAGCATCAATGGCATGTAGTGAAACTGGTTATATTTCATGTTGTTTACATGTCTCTAAAGTAATAGTTAAAGTAAGTTAAAGTAATACTGCAATAACTGGTTATGGCATCAGTTAAAGTTTGGATATAACTTTAAATAGACTAGGTTTAGTTAGTGATTTTATCATATCAGTGTAATACTAACTTGGTGCTTAAATTTTATTTAACCCACAATATATCTTGAAAAATATAGTTACTAACAAAAATCTATACACTGTATTTGATGTTCACATACCAGTTTGACTGAGTTTTTCATTTAGAGTCCCATCCAGAGTTTTCTTCAGTTGAATCAGAGCTCTTTTCAGAGAGTTCACATCAGAGTCAATCCTGATCTCAGTCCAGTTCTTGGTGTGTGGACGAGTGTACAGGGATGAGCTCATCTACAGCAGGAGAGAGAGAAGACTGTTAAATATGATCATTATTTTTAAAGCAGTTAATTCAATATGTTTTACACAGTTGAGGCAAAACCTCTGCATGGATATGGATGGAGACCACCATACTTCCCCTAAATATATTAGATATTAATAAATTAATAAATTTGATATTTTCTGTATTAAAACCTTTCTGAAATATTGAAATATGCAAATGAGTTAAAGGTTTTTACTTAGGGGATTTTGAAATTCTCTTTTTATCACTCCATAAAAAAGATTGATTGAAGACAGAAAAAAAAAAAAAATTGTCACCATGTTTTTAGGAATAAAATGTTGTATAAATCAGGTGAATGGTGTACAAACAAACCCCTCAGTAAAAACCTTCAGAATATAGACTATAGGAATAAAACTGTGTGATGGGGAGTATAAATACACAGGGGAAATTAATGACAGACAGCTGAATGTAATCAGTAAACAAGGAGACTAACTAGGATGCAATTAATACGTTTACACGACAACGATATGCTTAAAACTGAGAAGTTCTTCCTTTAACTTTTTCGCATACAGACGACACCGTTGTCAAAACTATCCCCATTCACACGGATCCGCGAAAACGACTAAAAACGCTGTATTCTGCTGCCAGGCCATTAGATGGCAATGAAACACTATAGATTGAACACGTATTAGGCATGTGCACGACGTCATCGTCTTCATAAATTCACATTTTAGTTTTTTATACGGAGAACGTTTTCAAAAACTTGCACTTTGAAACCCGTTTTCAAAACTTCTGGTTGTAAATGCAACGCAAATTTTTGTTAATTTACATTTATTCATTTTTAGCAATGTAGTAATTTATTTGTAATAAACACTTTAAGTGGGCTATTAAAAAAGGCAGTTCTAGGGGCACTCTGGCCCGGAGAAACGAAGGGTCTGACCACAGGCTGAGAGTTTTGCGGCAGGCTGGGGTGATTCTCACCCGAAACGTGCCGCTGTGCCACGCCCCCCTCGGGACTTGGTCGTGAAGCCAGTGCTGAAGTTGTCTCATATGAAGCAGGCCGAGTGGTATTACTACGGCTGCGGCTGCCATATGCCCCAGGAGCCTCTGAAAATGTTTTCGTGGAACCGCAACTCTGCTCTTGAGCATACTCAGGCAGGTCAGCAATGACTGGACACATTCCTCTGTGAGGCACGCTGTCTGTTGAACCGAGTCCAGCTCCATACCGAGAAAAGAGATCCTCTGCACGGGGGTGAGTTTGCTCTTTTCCCAGTTGACCCAAAGACCCAACTGGCTGATATGTTGGAGCAACACATCCCTGTGTTCGCACAACTGTTCCCGAGACTGAGCTAGTATTAGTCAGTCGCCGAGATAGTTGAGAATGCGAATGCCACGCTCTCTCATAGGAGCAAGGGCTGCTTCCGCGACCTTCGTAAAAAAGCGGGAACAGGGCCAGCCCGAAGGGTAGGACTTTGTACTGATAAGCTCGACCCTTGAACGCGAAGCACAGGAATCGCCTGTGTCGCGGCAGCATGGAGACGTGAAAGTACGCGTCCTTCAGGTCGACCGCTGCAAACCAATCTCGGGGACGGATGCACCGAAGGATGCGTTTGTGCGTTAACATCTTGAACGGAAGCTTGTGAAGGGCCCAATTCAATGTCGCAGGTCCAAGATTGGTCGTAACCCACCTCCTTTCTTGGGTACAATGAAGTATGGGCTGTAGAAACCCGACTTCATTTCGGCTAACGGAACCGGCTCTATCGCGTCCTTCCCCAGTAGGACTGCGATCTCCGCACGAATAACAGGGGCACGTTCGGACAGCACTGAGGTGTACAGAATGCCGCTGAACCTGGGCGGACGCCGGAAGAACTGAATCGTGTAGCCGAGTCTGACAGTATGGAGGATACAGCTGGACCTGCGGGGAAGCTCTTTCCACGCTTCCACAGACCGGGACAGAGGGACCAGAGGTACCACAGACGTACCCGGAGGGGGGCAGCGGGGTGGAGGATAGGGACCCTCCAATGTTGCAATCGACATCCTGTCCTCTAGGGGAGCCGTGAGCAAGAGATCTAGTCGGTCCATTACAGAGAGACTAGTACTCTCAACTGAGGGCTCCAATGGCATCGGTGTGATGGAGGAGTGAGGAGCCCACAGGGAATGGTTACCGGGCGGAAACTCCATCACTGATCTCCGATCACCCATCCCATATGGCACCCTAGGGTGGGGTGTGGTAATGGGGACTGCACCCTTGCGAACGAAGGCGAGTCTCGATCTCAACACCAAGACAGTCATATTCCCGCAATGGGAACATGAACCGTCCACAAAAGCTGCATCAGCGTGCTGAACACCCAAACACGTGACACAGCAATCGTGACCGGCCGGGAAGCTCTCTCCAGGCTTCCACAGACCGGGACAGAGGGACCAGAGGTACCACAGACGTACCCGGAGGGGGGCAGTGGGGTGAAGACGGGACCTGGTTTGGAGGGCCCGGAGGCGGCCCGAAGCGAGGTCTGAGTGTGTGAGGCAACACTTACCTGACTCCACTGGTCGGCAGGGGTTACGGGAGAAGGCGTAATCGGGCCAAGTGCCAAGTCCGTTGCGGTGCGGAGCTCACTGGTGAGCGCACGGCCTAGACTACCCTTAAGCTTGTCCATGAGTGCTTTGGCCTGGTAGACCTGAAGCAACGCCAGGGCATGCAAAGAGGAAGCGGCTTGCCCACAGGCTCTGTACGCTCTATCTGTAAGAACAGACGAGCGACCACAGGCCTGAGGGGGGAAACGAGGATCCTCCACCCGGTCCGCAGCGGCCATCGGGCACAGGTGCACCGTGACAGACCGCTCGACTGGGGGAATAGCCTCGTAACCCTTCACCGCTCCTCTGTCAAGGGTAGTGAGGGGGGAAGTACTCTCCAGGCAGCTTCCGGCAGTAAAAGGTGCCTTCCACGATCTAGTGAGCTCTCCATGCACTTCGGGAAAGAAGGGCACTGGGGCGGCGGGCTGAGAACCAGCACGGCCCGCCCCGAGGTACCAATCATCCAACCGAGACTGAGCGGGACACGGTGGAGGGATCTATGCACCGAGACAATGGAAACATGAACCGTCCACAAAAGCTGCATCAGCGTCCTGAACACCTAAACATGTGACACAGCAATCGTGACCGTCAGAAGGGGACAGGGAATGACCACATCCAGAAACGCACGGGCGGAATGACATCTTGAAAAAGACTCAAACGCACCCGTGTTGCTTTTTCAGAAAATGAAAAACCTCTCGCCCAGTACCCAGGGAAATGATCACTACAACACTGACAGGGATGGTGCAGCCTGTACCAGTGAAGCAATCACTCTTCTCGCCCTCAACTGGCCGTCAGACAAACAAACACAAACAGAATGTGATGCTGTTAGAACAGCAGTTGAGTGCTCAAAGAGCTCGCGCTGTAGAAACACCAGCCAGGGAGGGATTTCCTGAAGAAGCACCGACACACTCGCCATTGTGAAAACAACACTCTTCAGAGATTCCGTCATAGCAATCGACTCCGAAGCGAAAGACAGATGGTGTTTGCACGAAATTCACGTCGCCATTGCACGCATTGGCTCGTTCAAGCATGCTCGAAGAAGATAGGCTCCCTAGCATGATCCCATTCAGTCGACGTCGACTACGTCAGACGTTCTCGACTGAAAGGGAACCTCTTGTTATTGTTTAAGCTTTAATTAAATTGATACATACGTGACTGTAGGGGACTAAACAGAATTACTATTTAAATAATTGCAAGCATGGGTGGCCTATTAAATAGTATTTGTCATAACCTCTGACCAGGGATTGACATTAACTTTTTTGCTCACCAGCCACTGTGGCTAGGGGTTTTCCAAAGTTACTAACCACTCAGCATTTTCACTGGCCACAATTTTGACATCGATACCATAAGGAAAAACTGCCATATAGATATTTTAAAATTATTTCATAATTTGGCAGCCGGTATATTAGGCTGCTGTCACTTTAAGACCTGACACACTGACCCATTATACTGTTTTAGTCAATATACTTGTCTTTCTGCTCACACAGTTTGGGTGTGAGCACGAAATCTGCTGCAATGAGTAAAATTTTGCTCATTACGAGCAATCCCTCGCCAAAATTCAAGCCATGTAACATCAGCAATATTCATCTGGAGCAAATGAAACGAGTGAGTAAAGGGACACAGGTTTGTGTGTCAACTCACTGTCGGAGAGATTAGAGAGCAAGAACATGCAGTTGGCATTGTGTATCCTGCGGAAGAGTTTCAGATATTTCATTATTGATATGTATCGAAAGCCCAAATCTAGGTTGTAAACCCGATGAATGTGTGCGAAAAGGAAGCAGCACTGGCACACACACATACACGCATATATACGCACATACATACGGACCTCATTCATCAACATCTCGTTCCTCCCTGCCATAGACGCTATCATAGGAACGGGTGCACACGAGATGATGATAGCACCTGGACATTCATCCATTTCTCCACTCTCCTTTCCATATTCATTCCCCGGTCATTTCATACACTTACATTGCACTGTCTGGTTGTTTCGTTCGTGTTGTTTGTCCGTGTGGGCGTAGTCAGTCTTCCGGCGCCATCGGCCGAACCGAACGATCGAGCGGCGGCCGTTTATGACGTCATGGCAGGGTCGCGTCGGCGCATCGAAACCGGAAGCAGACGAAACCATTGTCTAGTGTGAATAGGTGTGTAGTCAAATGGAAAAATTATGTGTTAAGTGTATTATGTGTGAATGTATTATGTGTTTTATTTGGGTATATGTGTATTATTAATATATATAATATATTGGGAATGGATAATCAAATAGATGAAGTATTTGTGTGTGTATTAATTGTTATATGTTTCGGGAATTGGTGTGTCCCAAAAAGGGGCGGGGTTTGGCCTATTTAAGCCAAGGCCAAACCTAAAGTCATCACTTGTTAACCAAGTCGGAAAGTGAGAGTGCAATTGTGGTGCCTCAAGCGAACCAAACCTTTGTGAACTGGTGTACGGTAGATACGTTTTTTTGTTGAAGAGTTTTTTTTTTTTTTTTTTTTTTTTTTTTTTTTTTTTTTTTTGTGCACCTGTATTTATACTTCACTGTGGACGGTCTTCTTATTGGCACTATAAATAAATTCCACCTGGCACGAAGTGCTTCTGCGGTGCGCCATCTTTTACGGACTCACATTTTCTCCCCGAAGGCGAGCTGGTAGGCTCGTCCTCATCACACCGCCATACTCCTCCTGATCCGATGCACCACAGAGAAAATAGGCCAAAAGGTATCCCATTGGACACAGCTGCCATCAGACCTAACAGTCTCGAAACTGTTTGACAGTGAGTGACTGGCCTAGCTTAATTTTGCTCACGGTTGTGAGGATCGAACCGATATGAGCAGAAGATAGACGTGTCTGCATTGTCATCGAATCCCACACCACACCAGAAAAAGTGGTCCACTTTAATGGAGAAAGCACACTTCTTTTTCCGTTCAGCCTTAACCCCCATACATTCATGTGGGTGAGGAAGACATCTCAATGGCAAACCGCCATCTGCTCCACACTGAGCCAGTATATGGGGTGACAAGACTAGGCCGAAAGTAAGAACCCAATAGTGGGTTTACTATTACTATTAATACCCCCCATCCTTCTTATGAATGATAAAATACCAGCTGTAAACGTGGATTCTCTGTGGGGGGAAGGAACACGTTTTATGGCCCCTTTCCCCAGCAACGCCGTTATCTCTTGTTCCATAACCAGAGCTTGCTCGGGGCCTACCGCGGTGGACAGGACCCCCCTGTGCGCAGGACCCAATGAGATATATTTTGCAGTAGTTTCACGCTGCTAAAATCTAATAAGGGAACCAGTCTCTCAAGACTGGTCTCTGATTTTACACGAGCAAGAAATTCGATGCCCTGAAGCGGCGAAGCAGCAGGGAACAGCCCAACTGATTTCTCTGAGACCCTCCTCAGAGGAGGTTAGCATCCCAGTGCCGCTAAGTTTCCAGGCGGACACTGAGATATGGGCTCGCCGGAGACCACTGCGCCCCTAAGCACACCTCTTCCCCGAAGCCTTCTTGAAGATAATGACAGTCCTCAGATCTTACCTCGGGAAGACTTCAGCTGAGAGCGCCACCCCGACACCTAGTCTTTTAGTGGGGGCTCCGGAGCAGACGCTCTGCTTCTTTTGAACATGTTTGGAGAAGTTCCCACACCACCAACAATTCTACTAAGAGAACCAATCTCTCAAGACTAGGTCAAGGTCTAGGTGTTACTCGAGCAACCAATTCGGTGCCTGATTTCACGCGTGCTTCACGACTCAATCACGCAGAGAGCTTTCCCATAGCGTCAATCTCGATGCAGCGCGAGTTCCCTTGAAAGGAAAATAAATATTTTTCACAACACTAGATTGCGATATTACTTTTAATATTATTTTAGATGCCTTTTTAAAAGACTACATTTGAAAAATAAAATTACAATTCAACCTGCCAAAGTGGCTAGTAGGAGTGACTGCGCCACTGCTGAAATCCACCCGGTTTGTCAAGCCCTGCCTCTGACTAATGATCAGACTGGCAAGTTTGTGACTGTGAGATTCACCTTAACGGCCGGTGTGAGACTCTGAGCAACATTGGAATCCGACTTAAAGTCCCTGTAAAGGCAATTAAAAAAAATAGTTCTAAACACATAAGAAATGTTAGAAATGTTTTGCTAAACATTTTACAAAGACTGTCAACTGTGAAGTACTGAATTGTGGAGTTAGACCGTTAAACAGTTTTTCACCATTGCTGTTTTCCGGATTTTTTGGGCGGGGCTAAACGGGGGCTCGATGACGCACTGAAGCCCCTGAGCTCCTGGACACGCCCCTACTTGATGACGCACTGGAGCCCCTGAGCTCCTGGACACGCCCCTACTTGATGACGCACTGGAGCCCCTGACGCTGTCCCCTCCCCTAACAATATAAATAGAGCACATTCACAACAGTTTGCCGATCGCGAGTTACTGTCAGTACTGTTAGTTACTACCATAGATATCATATAAAGGCTTTATATGATATCTATGGTTACTACAGCCTACAGTTTGCTAGCTAGCTATGCCTCATCACGGAAATGCATGTAACCTGGATGCGATCACGTACAAAACAGATCAGTGTCCTTATTTACATTTCCGAAAAACTAACGTATCACATCAACAAGAGGTGGATTAATTTTGTGAGAGCCACCTTGTGGAGAGCTGAGGATCACCGCCAAAACCTGCCTCTGTAGTGATCATTTTACACGGGATAGTTTTATAAACTTTCGTCGGAGAC
>FLSR01004869.1:4904267-4923850 GCA_900092035.1 Leuciscus waleckii | reverse complement strand
TGCTGCATAAAATAATAATAACAATAAATTAAATCTTCCAAAAGATTTCAAGAACAACTACGCTAGAGAAAAATATATTGATTACCATATGACCAATCTCATTTCATAATGTCATAATGAAAATAAACATTTGGAGTAAAAAAAACGAAGCCTATTGTTTGGTGCGTTTTGCTTTTAAAACGCAAACGCGTGCAGAGAACATTTACTGAAGCGATCAAGCCTCTCAAAACTATTAAACTAATTATTGTTACCATTTTACACATCAACGTTTGAGAAGATATCCACAAACACAGTATTTAAAAGTAAACACGGTTCTAAACATTATAATATTCACAATAGTATACACTCATACTAGCCTACTTTTATCATGCTGTGTTTTATTATAGAATATTAAAACATCCTCGTGTTGGACATGTATATACATTTAGCATTGAAAGGTTGCCTACCAGTCTAGTTCACATTTCAACATTTTTCTGTCTAAATATAGATTCATATATATGTATGACATTAGGCTTCATGTTTTTACTCCAATCTCATTTCATAACATACATTTTAATCTGGCACCACTAGTTTAACATGTCTTACCTTAAAAATCTTCTCATCTTTAAATCGTGTTCTTCTAATTCTTCTGAGGTAAATCCAAGTGAAACAGCACAGCACAAACACAGTCTTCCAAACTCGATGAAAAGCAGAGAGGAGTAAGTTACTGAAGTTTCTGATTCTTTGTTTTGAGGTGATGGGGCTTTTACAGGTCTGCGTTCCTCCACGTGGATCATTTGCATGTCAATCCTCGTGCGCGCGTGGACTGGTCACATCGGAGTTAATTAGGACGCGTTTGAGAAACTGTATATGCCGCTGCTTTTATATACGGATTACTTAAACAGAGAATATTTCTTTTTTATATAATTTCCATACTTTAAAAATAGAGACTCCAAGCGTTGTATAGACATGCGTTTTAAATCTGTGTGACAAACACATCTGAGTTACAGATCATTTTCTGTCGCGTTTCAGAATGAGTTTCACATTGAGAGAGACGGCAGAACGCGCATCATGTTTATTTTCATTATTTTACGAAAAACACACCATTTTGTTTTTATTATGAGTGTACACAAATAAAATAAGACATTTAACAGTTGACATTTAACATAATGTATAACACTTGTATGTAAGATCAAAATCAACAGAGTATTTTGAGTCTCTTTTGCACTGATAGGAAAAAAAGCAAGCTGGTATCGCCGGCGCGACCGCCGACCTCAGGGGGTTAAAGTGTTGCACAACCTCTCTGATTGTTGCATTAAATCTTGAGATCAGGTCTTTTGCTGAATGTTTCTTTACAGATTGGACAGAAGCAGGTCTGTGTGTTCGTCCAGCACTTGTTCAGGCAGGTTCTGCAGAAGTGGTGTCCACATGGAGTGGTGACTGGATCAGTGAACACTTCCAGACAGATGGAGCACTCCATCTCCTCATTTAGAGGTGGACCACTGGAGGATGCCATGACTGAAAAAGATAAGTAATGTCAATATATCTTCTACATTGCTGAAGAGAGAAATTTTGATAATTGTGCACTTAATAAATTAATGGATGCTGCATGTTAAATGCTGTTTTATCTTACAACATAAGTTATGTAGTACTGTTTATTTCAAAGTCAAAGAATGTCTAACCAGTCTCCAAAACTAGCTTATAAGCTCTGCCCTTAACTTCTGGTCTGAGACTGCTGATCTGTCCTTTCAGATGGGCTCTGTGGCACTGCAGATACTACTGAAAAAAGAACTGTAGAAAAAGAAAAGAAAAAAAGGTAGAAAAAAACTGAGAAACTAAATATGTGTCTTGGGAGCCACAGTACAGCAAATGTAACAGGTTTTTACAGCAACATTTTAATTCCATCATAAGATCTTTTATAAAAGACAACACAGAAAATAAGTAAAAGTGTAATTTTTCAAACAAATAACCTACTAAATAAACATTTGTATACAACTGGTGCCATTTCTGTAATGGAGTTTTCACTGTACTTAGTTTATTATGTCTGCAGTTCAAGTACTTCATGATTCTGATATGTTACATGAACACAGACTTTAATTTTTATTAACATTCTTAAACTGCTTCATGCTATTAAACTAGTGAATTTACATTTCCATCGCTTATCTGTGAATGAATATCAGATTTGTTAGTTAATTTCAGGGTTTCTGAAAATAAATGTTGTTTGAAGAAGCTTCCAGCTCATCTGTTCAGTTTCACTTTCACTGAAGTCTTTACACACATGCAGTTGTGTCATATAGTTCACATAGTGCTCACAGAAGAAACCAGCAGAAGTTTGTGAGAATAGCATGTTTAAAATGTAAGCTTGTTAAATGGAGATAATACATGTCTGTACATAATGGAGATTGATAGTTTCGTCACAGAAATCTGTCAGCTGAAGAAAGAGAAGGCGTCACTGGAGGTAAAGTTGATGGAGAGAAACTGAAGAGATTGAGAGTTTTGTACAGGATAAAGATTCATTTCATCTTTAAACTTAGCGCTAACTTACAGATTTGTCTCTTAGGGCCACCAAGCAGACGTCAAGTCAGTAGGCCGATCTATGGCAGCCCTGGTGGCCACGGAGAAGCATCTCTGGTTAATTCTATCTGACATGACAGGGACAGAACTGTCCTATTGGACGCTCCGCTCTTGCCTTCTGGCATCTTCGCAGCTTCTCTGTCACCAAAGAAACAAGCGGCAGCGTTCTGGAGATTTCTTCCTTGCCGGTCTATGGTCCCCAAGACTGCTGGGCGAGAGCAGTCTCGGCCGTCTACGAGCTCCTCGCAGCACAGAGTGCAGCAAAAACAGAGCGTCGCACTCTGGCTCCTCCACAATAGGGGGGTCTGGGTGGCGTCCACAGATGAAGCCCTCTAGAGATAGGCATGATCTGAGGACCATCATTATCTCAAAGAAGGCTTCGACAAAGAAGAAGTCCTGATGCCGTCAGACTTCTGAGGGCAGTCCCCTCCGGGGAGAAACGGATTCCACCTCATTATACCCTGGCCGTTTCTCTTCGGTGCCCTCAAGGGGCCATTCTGCCAACTCCGCCACCTCAGGTGTTTCGGGGCGCAGTGGTTCCCAGCGACCCTCTGAGGATGGTTGCAAAGCTGGCAGTTCTGTTGTTTTCTGTCGGTTCGCCGCTTCAGGGCACCGAGGTGGCAGCGATTTCCAACGATCCTCTGAGGAGGGTCGCAGCACTGCCAGTTTGGTTGTTCCCTGCCGGTTCACCGCTTCAGGGTGCTGAAGTGGCTGTTCGACCAATACCAGAGGCCAGTCTCGAGAGGCTGGTCCCTTTAGTAGATTTTCTGGCAGTGTGGAAGCTACTGCCAAATATATCTCATTGGGTCCTGCTCAAGATAGAAAAGGGTTACAGAATTCAGTTCGGTTTACGTCCAACCATGTTTCTAGGGGTCTTCCCTACGGTGGTGGTCATAGAGCAAGATGTTCAGACTCTTCTATGAAAGGAGGCTATACTTCATTGTTCCAAAGAAGGATGGAGGGTTGCATCCTATTCTAGACCTGCGCCAACTAAATCGCACAGTTCTAAAGCTCAAGTTCAAAATGCTTACACTCAAACAGATTGTGTCACAGATCCGGTCCCAGGACTGGTTCGTCACGATAGACTTAAAGGACGCTTACTTTCATGTAGCCATCCATCCTCACCACAGGAAGTTCCTGAGGTTTGCTTTCGGGGTTGAAGCGTACCAATATCGAATTCTTCCTTTCGGCCTAGGTTTCACAAAAATGGTTTCACTTTCACAAAATGCGTGGATGCAGCTCTGGCTCCTCTGAGACTCCAGGGCATTCGCGTGTTAAATTATATCAACGATTGGTTGATCTAGCTCAATTCGACAACGTGCAGGCACGACTATCCCCTGCTCATATAGCATTGATTCGCTCAGCCGTAAATAAGGGAAAAACTAGGCCAGTCACTCACTGTGAAACAGTTTCAGAGACTGTTGGGTCTTATGGCAGCTGCATCCAAAATAATAACTTTTGGCCTTCTGTGCATGAGACCCCTGCAGTGGTGGCTCAAAACGAAGGGGTTTTCTCCGAGGGGAAATCCGTTTTGCATGATCAAGGTCACGCAGCGATGCCTGCCCGCCTTAGTCATGTGGAAAAAACCTTGGATTCTCACCCAAGGCCCAGTGCTGGGGGCTTCTTGTCGTGTAGCGCTAATGACAGATGCTTTCCTCACAGGTTGGGGGGCGACCATGAGTAGTCGCTCGGTGCAAGGTCTGTGGCAGGACCATCTACTTTCCTGGCACATAAATTTGCTGGATATGATGGCGGTGTTTCGAGCACTAAAACACTTCCTCCCAGACCTGACCTGATCATGTACTTGTCCGCACGGCCAACGGTGGTCTCTTTTATCAACCATCAGGGGGGTCTGAGGTCGCGTCACCTATGCAAACTGGCACACCAGATCCTCCTATGTGCCCAAGGGAAACTGCTGTCTCTCAGGGCAGTATATATTCCTGAGCATCAAAACCAGGGAGCGGACATCGAGGCAGGAGCTGAGGCCTGGGGAATGGAGACTCCACCCCAAGGTGGTGGAGCTCCTGTGGGAGAAGTTTGGTCAGGCAGAAGTAGACCTATTTGCATCTCCAGAGACAGCTCACTGTCCTATGTGGTTCTCCATCACGAATGGGGAATTCCCAATCCCTGGGGCTGGATGCGATGGTACAGATGTGGCCGAGGCTACACCTGTACGCTTTTCCTCCGATTGCTATTCATTTTTTATTCTATGTGATGTGTCTGTTTTCATCTGGAAGATGTATTTTTTAGAGCGTTTGCTCATCTGCAGAACTTCTCTAAGGCTTTTCCTGTCAGATGCGATATAGACATTTAGAAGATGCTTTAAGATGTTTATAATTTAAATGTATGTAAAATTGCTCTTTAAAAGACATCTTGGAGACGTACATGTACTATCTGGGTATGTAAATGAGGGCATATTACAGACTTCTACTGTTTCTAATAACGACTATAAAACTACATAAAAGAGCTTGAACTTTATTTATGAATCATTTGTGGCCCAGAAAGAAAGTTTTGTCAAATTAAGTTTAGTTTTGTCCCTCAAAATATCGCTAAACAAACACCCAGCTCTCATATTTATTTATGAATAAATAAATATTTATTTATTCTCATATTTATTTCACCATGTGATTGTACTCAATTTTGGTGTAAAATGTATGATATTGAATCAATTATTTAAACATTTTATGTATATGATTATAGAAAGTCAAACTATTAAAATAAAGTGTTTTCTTCTTGAGCATCAAATGTTCATTGAACACAAATATCTGAAGTGTTTCTGCACGCGATCGGTTCACAACATTCTCTGCCCTGTTTATTAGTATTAGCGAGATTCTATAATGTAGACTGGAGTGAGAAAAGCAGAATTGTGTAATACAGACTGTATTTTTTTTTCCAGGTTGTTTTCAGTGGACTTTAGAGCCATAAAGTAAGTAAATTATTAATGTCACTGCAGAATTGAGACTTAAGGCTAATCACAGTGAGCGACGAGAGAAACAAGTTTCTCACAGCGACCGGATCAAATTTAGATATACAAATACAGTAACTAGTAAAAGAACTGTTTAGTACCTTTAAGTGTTTTGGTAGTTGATGCTGAAACCGTTGTGAAGGAAAGCCAACGCGACCGCTACTCACGTCATCTGTCCATCTTTTCTGTCTTGTCCTTATAACTTGAATTGATCAGAATTGTGAGAGCATTGACCAGAGATGGAAGAAAGTAAGGTAAGAGGAACTCTCTTAATGATAAAACATGAAATAACCACCAGTGATTTCATCCGATTGCCTCTCTCTATAACAGACTGTTCATGTAACTCCGCCCACAACTCCGACCAAAGCCACGCCCTCCAGCCAACAACTCCTGAACAGCCAGTGAGTGAATCTGATACATCGCACCTTTTTCACATTTCGCATTTTAACGGTCATCAGCATCATAAACCCTGCAGTTGTTTATATTTACTTTTTTCTTTTTTTTTTTTTTACATTTATAACACTATACTTAGTATTATATTACCTTTGCATCAAAAAAAGGTTAACACTGCTGTGAGGGTGTTTCTAATACAGTGATGGTAAAATTGACATCTTTTTCTCTTCTGAGTTATCAGTCTCTCTCTATTTTTTCCTATCTTGAAAGTTGTGAGAACACTATTGTGGAGTTTTCTCATTAGGATATTAAGATCATGTTCCATGAAGATATTTTTTTAATTTCCTACCGTATAGATATAAAACATTTATTTTTGTGGGTGAATGCAGCACAAGTGTGAACATAAATGCACAACTTTAAAGGAGATTTTCTCAATGTTTCGATTGTTTTGCACCGTCAGATTCTAGATTTTCAATAGTTGAATCTCGGCCAAATATTGTCCTATCCTAACAAACCACACATCAATGGAAAGCTTATTTATTCAGATTTCAGATGATGTATAACTCTCATTTTCAAAAAATTTACCCATGTGTCTGGTTTTGTGGTCCAGGGTCACATTTGAGCAAATGGGAACATGAAAAATATATTTAATGTAGTCTCTCATTTACCACTATAGAAATGTACCCAAATATGACAACTTCCACTTCTGAGAAACTATGGAAGCCCATTTCCACCATATAAGATTCATTGTTTAATCTTAATTGTGACATAAAATGTCATAGTTATGACATAGCCTATTTAGTCATTATTATGATATTTAAAAAGTCTGAATCATGACATAAGATGTCGAAATTGTAACATACTAAGCCATAATTTCAACTTTTTAATGTCATAATTTGAACGTATGAAACACTCAGATGACCTACAAAAATGTGCAACAATGCACAAATACTGTTTCCCACAATGCAACTTGATGTATAAATGCAATTACAGTGAGTCGTGCAATGTCACGTCCTTCTCTGTGTGTTGTTTCTCCTGCAGTGAGTTTGAGCAGCCCAGAGTTACTGAAAGAGCTGAAACAGCCTCACGCGCTCAAACACGTCTCTGCGCACAAAGGAGTGAAAACTGTGTTTCGTGGACGAGGACGACAGGTCAGACACACACACACTAAACGGGACACAAGTTTATTTATACAGAGTCACGCCAACCCTTAGAGGACATGAATAAATATAGATAAACTCAACACACACACACACAGTAGCATTTCCAAGTAACACAAGCAACATAATATCTTATGCCATGGTATATATCAAAGTACCATGTGACAACTATATATACTAATAATAATAATATATTTCATGTCACCTTTCATACATGTTACATATATAAACAGATTTTTCATTACAAGTTTGAGGTATCAAGACTGTTGTTTTGCCTGTGGGTTTAATTAATCATGTTATATTTAAATAATCTAGAAATATTTCCACTGTTATTTATAAATGTATATTTAAATTGTGTTTCAGAACCAGGAGGCAGAGAGTCACTCCAAACTGCACTAAAACTCAGGAAGTTGCTCTGTCATTGGCCGTTTGAGCTGTCTGTCAGTGCTAAGCCCCTCCCACTGTGGTGATGTCATTATGAGCGGCTCTGGTTCTTCAGTGAACACGGCTGTGATGTTTGTGTGTAAGTATGAAAGCCAGTTTATCACTCTGTCTGCATGTTTATCTGATGTTTAAGCAATGTGTGTATTATATCAAATAAAGATCTAATCTCAATCTGATGTGTGTGTGTTTGTCTCGTTTTAACTCATGAGTGTGAAGTGCAATACAGTCACACAGAATTTAATTAGTCCAAAATGCTGCTGCTGTATGAAAACCAATAAACTGCCTCATACTTTTTAATTACTTTGGTCTATTTATTCTCAGATCAGACACATTTCTCTCAACATGGTTCAATACTGTCAAAATAAAGTTATAGTAAATGTTCTGGTGAGAGAAGTGTTTCACTATGGTCTACACAATAAACAGGTTTATTTATTAAATATAATAAATATGATTTATTCACATTTATTACATATAAATTATATAATTTATTATTAATATTCTTAATGTATTAATATATTAATTAATTAATTAATTAAAAATATTAATGTATTCATATATTTATTATTTTCATTTTGGTTTAGTTAAGGTTTTAGTAATTTTGAGTTTTTTTGCTATAATATGTTTTATTATACATTTTTATTTCAGTTTTACTTTATTTAAGTTAAGTTAAACTAAACGAAAATTTGAAACATTGCCTTGAAAACTAGCTGAAATAAAACATGGATTTATTTAATATTTTATTACATTTCAGTTTATGCTTATTCTATTTCAAGTAAATTATTATCTTTATTTTGGTTAATGTTAATAACCCTTGTTTCTGGAAATAATCCATATGTTTATGGATAATTCATATTGAGAAATGAAATGTATTACTAAAACTACTACTACGCCTGAATGAATGTCATGTTGTAATTCTATTTTCTTGAATTCGAATTGCCACCACAGTAGTGTTTTTAGTTCAGCTCAACCCTGCTCTTTACACAAGCCTGAATCAGTGACACGCACAACAGTTCAAAGGTCACGCTGATTTGAGTTTTACTCTGTTGATTAGGAGCATTAGACCGAGAGACGAAGGAGACACGGAGGAGAACCGAGACGTTATAGCGATGAGAATGCGCCGGTGTGTCGTGACCGCAGTCACGTTGAGTCTGCTGCTGTTCCTCAGCTCTCTGTGGCTGCGTGAGTACATACAACCTTTCACCATCACACACACACACACCTTACACAAACACACAACCCCCCTCGAGCTTGAATAACTGCGTTTCGCTGTTTTTCCTGTTCTCTGCAGCTCAAGGAACAGTTCAGAGTTGTGAGGAGTCGTGGCGGCCTTGTCTAAATGTGTTCACACCAAACAGAGAGGTGAGAAGTGACTGAAATACACTAAACTTCAATACTTCACATCACTAACTTTAGCTGGACAATAACTTTATTCTAGAGCTGCTTAAAGCCAAAACAATCTCTGTTACTTAATTTCCTATTATCAATGTAAAGCTGCTTTGAAATATATTATTAAAAGCGCTGTATAAAGGAAGGTGACTTGACTTGACATTAACTATTACTAGTGCTGATTGACACTCACTTCCTGTCCAGGTGGTTCGGGCTGCTGTTACTGATGCTGCTGATGATGATGCGCTCGGAGGAAATGACATCATCAGAGAGTGTGCTGGACAGCAGTTCCAAGTGTCCCGCCTCCTCCTGCATCTAAGCTCCGCCCTCGGCCCCGCCTCCGACGTGCTGCTGGAACCGTACCTGCTCTGCTGGGAGGAGCTGATCAAGTAGGATACGCTTTTTATTTTTTATTGCAGGAATACATTCAGAAATTGTACAAAAAACACATATCGCCAAAAAAAAAAAAAAATGTCCTTTGGGGGTGTTGAGTGTTTTAGGGTATTCAGTAATTTAACATATTTTACCCGTTCTCTCGTGATACTCTTAAAGCTGTAACGATTAGGGATGTGCCGATTCGATACTGACTTTTAGGGGTAAAAGGGTAGCGCTGAAACCCTATTGTAATTGTTCGAATTTCCAAGGATCAGCATTCTCCCATAAAAGTGATCGGGCAGTCTAAACCGTAAATTGTAGAGACTTCTGACCACCTTCTACAACGTCACCAAGGCTCGTCCCAATCGGCCTGATGGTGGCGCTATAGCGGTCATAAGTACATAATGGCTCATAACTCCTAAACTGTTTGTCAAGTGTCTTTGTTGGAATCCTTGGCTCAATACAAACTATTTTCTCGCACATCTTGGAATCGATCGTGACCCCAGTGAAATTTTTGGGTATTTTCGAATTTTCGAAAAGCCTACTTTTGCGAACTAGTCCTAGGTTTTTCACCCAATCGGAACCAAACAAGTGCAAAAAGATTCTCTGGAGTCTGACTGCCAATAATTGTCGAAAAAAAGTCTAAATTTCACCTTATGTCCGTGACAGGACGCAAAAAAATTTGAAGTGGGCGTGGCCACTTTACTGAAACGGCTATCTCTTTTGACAGAATGAGATAATTTCACCAAACTTGGTATACCTATGTATGGGCTCGGTCTGTGGTCGCATGAAAAAGGACGTCCGACTGGCCACTTGCTGGCACTTTAAAATGAAAAAACACAAAAACGGTGATAGCTACGCAACAGTCATTCCGATTGCCTTGAAAACTGGCATGCGGTGTCTTTGTCCAAAGTGCTGCGATTGTCTCCGAGGACATTCATGTTCCTACGAGAAATTTGAGCAGCTGTCAGACAAGGTTAACGGAGATCGATCGGAACGAAACTCGCTGGGCCTGTTTGACCCGCGGCCCTAGAGGCCTGTGAGAAAAACAAAAGAAATCAGACCAACAACCGTAAAGGATTGTGTATCATGCAATGTTTTGCACATGCTCATGACATTCATACATATGGTTGAACTCCTCATTCAGAGCAACTTTGCCTCTAGGACCACCGCTGTCAATCCAATCATTCGTTAAATATAGGAGATTATTAAAAAAACCTACTTTTGCGAACTAGTCCTAGGTTGTAGGCTCTACCTCAATAACTGTTATAAAGCTTTAAATCATATATTTCCTTAGTAAATTGCCTGTTTTGGCTGTTTAATGTTCTTTTCCATACAATATGAATGAGACGGTTACAAGCTTGCTAAATAAAACATAATACCTATTTCCACATGTGCTTAAAGGCCTTAAAGCGCTTGAGCCCCAATAATTGCTGTATATAGATATACGTGTATAGGCCTATAGGATAAACATTAATATATATATAAATATATATATATTAATGTTTATCCTATAGGCCTATACATGCATTCATTGTTTGTTCATGTTAGTTCACAGTGCATTAACTAATGTTAACAAATACAACCTTTAATTTTAAAGCGTAATAGTAAATGTTAAAAAACATATTAGTAAACGTTAAAATTCATATTAACTAACATTAATAAATGCTGTAGAAGTTGTCATGATAAATCACTGGAAGCAATAGCAGGTGAACAAGTGTTATTAGGACTCTCACTCAAAACATGAATTCACAAAAAGTCAATGAGGAAGTTCCTTCTCCGGGTGCGCTCGCGAAATCGCTTCTCTTTCCACTCAACTGACGAGAACTCTCAGGGGAAGACGCTCAGGCTCGGTCACACAGGGACTTCGATGGTCTGGTGCTCGGTGCTCGGTGCTCGGTGATCGGTGCTCGGGTGCGGTGAAACAACAGGAACATCCACTGAAGACGACGACCACCCGGAAGACGACACGAACACACAAGAAGGACTGCAAACAACGGATGGACACTGGAATGGAGAGATGAGTGAGTATATGTAGAGAATGGTAATGGGAAACAGCTGAGGTGGGGAATGAGATGATTGCAGACAGCTGGAGCACTGAACAAACGCGCGAGCGGGACAACGCCCACTCACGCAAACTCACAGACATGTAAACAAACAGTTACACGAGACACAGAGGAAACGATGAATTATCAACCGTGACAGAAGTATTGTTCATTCTTAGTTCATGTTAACTGAGGTAATTAACTAATGTTAACTAATGAACCTTATTGTAAAGTGTTACCAAAAACTATTTTATACATTCCAAAGAAACATTGTTTATAGTGTGTATATATTTATGTAACAATTACTATCACAAATGTATTTTTCATACGATGATTCCTCAGTCTCACACTGATGTTGTGTCTGTGGTGCAGGTTCATGGAGTCTCTAGGCCCTCTGGTGGGCTTTTTCACTCATAAAGTTGAGGAGAAGATCACACTCATCCGACAGCTCTCACTGGAAGAGTCTACAATCTTTATGACTGAAGATGCTCAGCGTGTAGCTCCGCCCCCTCACCATAGCCACGCCTACCACTCTGTGCGTTCCATGCTGGAGGCGGAGCTTCAGAGGGGCGTGGTCTCCTTCGACAGTCAAACGCCTTCCGGGAGTCGGACTTTGCTCCGCCTCCATCGCTCGTTGCTGTGGTTAAGCTTCTGCTGGAGAAGCTAGTGACGGAGCCCGAGGGGCGGAGCATGGGCGAACTGTGTCGCGACGCGTACTTGGAGGTTTTAGCGCCGCATCATCCATGGCTTGTGCAGCGCGCGGCCGAGCTGGTGTTTCATGCGATGCCCGACCGCAAAGTTTTCCTGCAGCTGGTGTGTGTGCGAACGCAGGAAGAGGCGGAGCCTGTGATCCACGTCATCGTCGCGGCGATCCAAGAAATTCACCGACGGACACAGAGAGAGCTGGAGATCAGAAACATGCTGGACCTGCCTTAACACACATACAAACACTCCCAAACAACATAGATATATGTATCTTAAAGGCCCCCTGAAATCAAAATGTACGTTTTTTAGCTTTTACTATGAATATGCTGGTGTGTTCCAAAGAATGAGAAAATTCGCATTTAGGAGATATAAGCATTCAAATCTTACAGTCTCTCACTTCCGCTAAAATGGATCAGGGATTTTTATGACGTCACCGCGGACTTCAGCTTCTCATCCCATCTTCTGTCCAATCAAATGCTGTCTAGAATCTAAAGCTCTGCCCCCTATGCTATAAAAACCACCTGGCCAAAGCGACCGTTGACGCATCACAGAGCAATATGGGTTTGAGATGTGTGTTCGGTTGCTCAAACGCTCAAGTTTTATTCTGTTTTCCAACTGTACGTTGGTTAAGAATGAAATGAATGAATCCTGTACTATTGAATCCAACGTATCATCAGCGCTCAGATTCGCTTCAGTGGTGCTGTCAGTATGTGAGGTAAACTAAACACTATTGGCTATTTGAAAAGGGGGAGGAGCCATTCAGTATGTCCCGCCTTAGCTTCCTGTTTCAGTGGAAATTATGTCAACACACCATCATACAAAGCTGCGTGTTCCAAGGCACTTCAGTGGTCCTTTAACATATTATATCCACCTTATTATTTTTTTCTGAGTGTCTTTTATTGTGTTGTTATGTGGTTGCTAGGTATATTCTTCATGTTGGTGTGAAAATCTGTGATCTTCTGGCCACCAGGTGAAAATAGTGTGTATCATCACTTATTTGTACACTAGATGTCGCTATTTCACTTTGTTTTTTATAGTTTTGTTAAATTATTTATGAGCGGTTTATCAGGGAAAGTCAAAACTTGTTCAGGAAATGGAAGACATTTTACTATTTTGCTAGTAACAGATTACTAGTTTCTATTGCTCAAACTGTGTCAGACATACAAATACTCAAGTGTTACAGCTCTTTCAAAGCTTTATATTTATGGTATCAACTTTGTCTCATATGTTTCTCTGAGCCTTCAATGCCTTGTAGGATAAATGCAAAATAGACTAAATTATGTCACTATTGTCATATAGTAACTATAGAGCAATAAAGTGAATGTTTATAGCAGCTCCCCAGCGAACAGACTTTTGTTATAAGACGTTCTCCAAATGTTCAGTGTTGGTCCTGGGAACGTAGAACATGTCCAGTTATCTTGACATTAGAGGAACGTGTTTTAAAAGGTATAATGTTCCTCAAACGTTCTTTCAACTTAATTTTGATTTAAAATTCAACATTCTAGGAATGTTGATTAATAACATTCCAAGAACATAAAAATGTCCAGTTTCCTGAATGTTAAGAGAATGTTATTTAGTGTGATGTTCCTGAAACATTCTTTCAATCATTCAAACACCTGCTGTGAACAAGCACTGAAAGGAAGAGAAATAAGAACACAAACTACAAGTTTCTTCAGCCACAGCCTTAGATGAACTGAAGATAAAAGACATCAACTCTTTCAAGATCTGATTAAACAACTCCACAAACAGCATTACCAGCTTCACTTATTACTAACCAGACTGACTTTATTTCTGTCAGACGTCTACCGAAGCTCTTATTGAGAATTAACAGAGGTGTAGATGTTGATGTCTTATTGAAAATGTTTCGTTTGAGGTCACCATTATGGTGATCAGTGTTTGCTTTAGTTGGGCTCTTGACCCTTGACTTTCTTTAAGATGTTGCTTTATCAGCAATTGCAGGAGTTTATGGAGAACATTTCTGTATTATAAAGCTATTGGTTTAGCAATTAAACAACTGCTTTTACTGTAGTTTTACTCACTTTTGAAATGTTAACGTTATTTTTAGAAGAAAGTAATAAACTCAGTTGATGTGATAAAAAATAGTTTGTAACACTGAAGAAATTTGTGTAAGATTGTCCAAAACAATTTACAAGTTAAAAATGACACACTTAGACATCAGCACTAAGCACCTCAACAATGGTGACAATCAAAAAATGATTCAGCTTCATAATTTATTCATGCCGCAATGCATGCTGGTTGAAATGAATGTGTTTTCTTTGCTGGCATGAATAATGTCACCATTGTTGTGTTTCATGTGCTGATTGTTGATGTCTGTGAGTGTATAAATGACACAAAACATGTTGTAAACAAAGTTAACAATGACATGTTATATATATATATATATATACTCACAGAAATCAACATTCAGAATTTGAAATACAGTAATATTGTTACAAATGATCTTTTTCACATTTGTTGGGTTTCATATTTTTCAATAATGCTTAAATTCCTTAAGTCATCAAATACAGAAAAATCAGTAATTCATCTGTTATTTAAACAGACATGTTGATCTACTTTATCAATAAACACCTGCAATTGCACCAACTTAAAGAAAGGCAAGGGTCAAGAGCCCAACTAAAGCAAACACTGATCACCATAATGGTGACCTCAAACAAAACATTTTCAATAAGACATCAACATCTAAACCTCTGTTAATTCTCAATAAGAGCTTCTGTAGACGTCTGACAGATATACAGTCAGTCTGGTTAGTAATAAGTGAAGCTGGTAATGCTGTTTGTGGAGTTGTTTAATCGGATCTTGAAAGAGTTCATGTCTTTTATCTTCAGTTCATCTAAGGCTGTGGCTGAAGAAAGTTGTAGTTTGTGTTCTTATTACTCTTTCTTTCAGTGCTTGTTCACAGCAGGTGTTTGAGTGATTGAAAGAATGTTTCAGGAACATCACACTAACCTTTAAATAACATTCTAGTAACATTCAGGAAACTGGACATTTTATGTTCTTGCAATGTTATTAATCAACGTTCCTAGAATGTTGAATTTTAAATCGAAATTAAGTTGAAAGAACGTTTGAGGAACATTATACCTTTTAAAACACGTTCCTCTAACGTCAAGAAAACTGGACATGTTCTACGTTCCCAGAACCAACAGTAAATATTTGGAGAACGTTCTTGTAACAAAAGTCTGTTCGCTGGGTCAGATCATTTGATCTTGGAAGAATTTGATTAGAAATTAGTCCGTTCATACTACTGACTCTTTGATTTACAGACCAGAGTTTCTTGGCAAATCTGAACACATTTTGAGACATTATCTCTCCTGAAACTCTACAATAGACATTATTATGATTCCATGATTATTTGGGTATTTTTCTCAAGAGAAAATCAGGCACATTGTTCACCATTTGTGTTTCTTAACTGGTGGGTCACGTCTCACGACTGATGAATGTGCAAGAGGTCTAAGCAGAGAAGAAACGATGATGAATGCAAACAGAATCACACAGCTAGCCGTGTAAGCATGCATAGTTAAGATAGTAAAACAAACACACTTATCAGAAAACATTTCCCATATCTCTTGTGGCTGATGTCAAAGGTTGTGTGTCCAATATTTCAGCAGAAATTCATCCGTCACATGGTAGAAACTGAATTCAAAGAGACATTTAGAAACCAAAATTGTCAATTGTCCTATTCAGCTCATGTCATATAGTTTATGATAATATTAATACATTTCATTTGTTTGATTTTAGGAAAATAATTGTGTTATTTTTGCACCATAGACATATTTTGTACAGTGTCCTGAAGTAAAAACCAGTTGAGAACGACTGATCCAGGAGAAACAATTGAGATATTAAAGATATTTATATATATTTTGTTGTTGTTGTTGTTGTTATTGTTTCTTTCTTATAGGGAGACACACAGAGATTGGGATCAGATTGGGAATTATATCTGTTGAAGATTTTACCAAAGTCTCATTACATAAGATGATAAATAAAGCTCTCAGTATGTAGCATTATTCATATTTTCTCTTTGTATGAAAATTGCATTAATGTTCTTCTCTCTTGTTATAAGCAGTCGTTTCTTCTTTGTGTGCATGTGTGTGTGGCATCAAAAATATTCCCAAGAAGTGAGTTTGGAAAGACAATTCATATAATATACATGTGTTAATATGAAGTATTTTACATTTCTGTCATGACAACTCTGGCATGGTAATGAATATGAGAATGTGTTTGGTCTTAACAGAATAGATCTGCTATGCTGCTGCTGCAGTTATTGCTACTGCTGTTATAACTACTGCTGCTGCTGCTGCTGCTGTGGTTGGTTATTGCTGCTGCTGTTATTGCTGATAATGTTATTGCTGCTGTTTTTACTACTGCTGCTGCTGTTATTGCTGATACTGTTATTGCTGCTGCTGTTATTGCTGATACTGTTATTGCTGCTGCTGTTATTGCTGATACTGTTATTGCTGCTGCTGTTATTGCTGATACTGTTATTGCTGCTGCTGTTATTGCTGATACTGTTATTGCTGCTGCTGTTATTGCTGATACTGTTATTGCTGCTGCTGTTATTGCTGATACTGTTATTGCTGCTGCTGTTATTGCTGATACTGTTATTGCTGCTGCTGCTGCTGCTGCTATTGCTCCTGCTGCTATTGCTCCTGCTGCTGTTATTGCTGCTGCTGCTGCTATTGCTCCTGCTGCTATTGCTCCTGCTGCTGTTATTGCTGCTGCTGCTGCTGCTGCTGCTGTTATTGCTGATACTGCTGCTGCTGTTATTGCTGATACCTACTGCTGCTGCTGTTATTGTGATACTATATCAGTTCTCCTGTTCTTGTGCTGCTCATTTACCGTCCACCAAAACCTAATCCTGTATTTTTCTCTGAGTTTACTGAGTTGTTGACACTTCTTAGTCCACTCTTTCCTGCTATAAGGTTGACTGGCGATTGATTATCCTAATTGTGTTAATACTGTTACTTTTTTGGACATTTTGGATGGTTTTGACTTTACACAGCATTTTACTTTTCCAACCCATAGGTTGGGCCACATACTGGATGTAGTTTGCTCTGCTGGTGTTGACATTCAATCTCTGGATGGTATAGATATGAGTATAAGTGATCATAGACTTATTACTTTTGATATGAATGTCATGTCTTCACGAGCCATTTCTAAACGCACTATAAAATTTTGTAACATCAAGCACAGGACTTCTCTTTCTTTTCTACTTCTCTCCTTGGGCTTCCCATCACTAACTCCATGGAGCACTATAATTCCATGCTATCTGCACTTTTGGATGAGTTTGCTCCTGTGCGAGAACGGGTTGTTACCTTTAGGAAACCCTGTCCATGGTATACCCCAGAGTTGCGTTTAATGAAAGCTGCTGGGAGGCAATTAGAACGGCAGAACAAGAAATCGAACCTGATGGTACATAGGCTTCTTTATACTCAACAACAGTCTGCTTACCACTCTGTTTTAAATTTTGCACGTAAAAATGATTACTCAAGCATCATTGGGAATGCTGCAACTAATTCTAAATCTTTATTCAAGACTGTTGACAATCTTCTTAAACCTACTAAGGTCATTGTTCACTCCTCCGCTGACCAGTCTAATATGTTTTTTCATTATTTCACTGGAAAGATTGAGGGTATATACAGCTCCTTAATCTCCATCTCCCGAGCTGAGTTAGTTGATACCCAGCCTTTACATCCCCGATAACTACCTTTTCGAACTTTGACATGGTTGGAGTTGATTTCATTACAAGTACAGTCAAGTCCATTAATTCAACCACCAGTATCTTAGATCCGGTTCCCTGCTTGGTTATTAAGAACTGCTTGCATCAATTTGTCCTCATGTGATTTCAATCGTGAATTTATAATTGAGTTCAGGAATTATTCCTCCAGATTTAAAAATTGCTGCCATTACACCAGTCCCTAAGAAGCCTGGTTGTGATGTCTCTGATTTGTCAAACTTTAGGCCTATTTCTAACCTCCCATTCTTGGCCAAAGTTCTGGAGCGTGCCGTGGCTAGTCAATTACATCATCACCTAGCACTGAACAGTCTTTTTGAACCTTTTCAATCTGGGTTCAGAAAAGGGCATAGTACTGAGACCGCTCTAGTGAGGGTCGTAAATGATCTTCTTATTGTGGCAGATTCTGGGGCATGCAGTATCTTGGTCTTATTAGACCTCAGTGCTGCTTTCGACACTCTATGTAACTCTATTTTGCTGATAGGCTGAAAATTTGACTAGGTATTTCTGGAGTTGTATTCAGTTGGTTTCGGTCTTATTTAACGAATCGTACCCAGTTTGTAAGCTTGGGTAATTTTAAATCGGATACCGTGCCTGTTCGACAGGGAGTTCCTCAGGGTTCAGTGCTGGGTCCAATTTTATTTAATATTTACATGCTCCCACTTGGGCAGATCATCAGGAAATATGGTCTTGGTTATCACTGCTATGCGGATGATACGCAGATTTACATCACCACAAATCCTGATGTACACTGCTCATTAACAGCTTTGCACAGTTGTCTAGCAGAGATCAGCATATGGATGCAGAATAACTTCCTGAAGCTGAACGGCTCCAAAACTGAATTGATGCAGATTGGTACAGTGGCAGCTATTCGTAAGGCCGATCAGATTAGTTTGATTGTTGACTCTAGCATGGTAATCCCCACTCCACAGGCGCGGAATCTTGGTGTAATTTTCGATCCCCAGTTAAGATTTGAAGCACATATAAAACACATTTCCAAAACCGCTTTCTATCATTTGAGAAATGTTGCTCGACTCTCTTCACCATTTCTCTCCTTTGCAGACACAGAAAGACTCATACATGCCTTTATCACAACTAGGTTAGACTTTGTAATGCCCTGTTCTCAGGCCTTACAGCTAAATCATTGAACAGGCTACAGTATATTCAAAACTCTGCCGCCCGTGCGCTCACTCGTACCTCTCCTCGTAAACACATCACACCGGTGCTTTCACAGTTGCACTGGCTTCCCATAAATGCGAGAATTGATTTTAAAATTCTTATTTTAACATACAAGGCACTTCATGGGACTGCACCAGACTATCTTTGTGATCTCATTAGCCCTTATACTCCATCACGGTCTCTCCGTTCGGGTAATTTTCTATTACTACATCAGCCTTTGTGTAAGCTTAAGACCATGGGGGAAAGAGCCTTTTCATGCAAAGCCCCCAAGCTATGGAATGTGCTTCCTCCAACAATCAAAAATGCACCAATGTTGGGATATTCAAAAAGTTGATTAAGACACATTTGTTTAGGGCTGCTTTTCCTTAATTGTTTTTAATGCTCTTGTTGTATTTGCTCACTCTACTGTATGCGCTTTGGGTTTAAGAAAAGCGCATTACAAATACAATTTATTATTATTTATTATACTGCTGCTGCTGTTATTGCTCCTACTGCTGTTATTGCTGCTGCTGCTGTTATTGCTCCTGCTGCTGTTATTGCTGCTGCTGCTGCTGTTATTGCTCCTGCTGCTGTTATTGCTGCTGCTGCTGCTGTTATTGCTGTTGCTGCTGCTGTTATTGCTCCTGCTG
>FLSR01004869.1:4883043-4904147 GCA_900092035.1 Leuciscus waleckii | reverse complement strand
TTACTACTGCTGTTATTGCTGCTGCTGCTGTTATTGCTGCTCCTGCTGCTGTTATTGCTCCAGCTGCTATTGCTGCTGCTGCTGTTACTACTGCTGTTATTGCTGCTGCTGCTGTTATTACTACTGCTGTTGTTATTGCTGCTGTTATTGCTGCTGCTGCTGCTATTGCTCCTGCTGCTGTATTGCTGCTGCTGCTGCTGCTATTGCTCCTGCTGCTGTTATTGCTGCTGCTGCTGCTATTGCTCCTGCTGCTGTTATTGCTGCTGTTATTACTACTGCTGTTATTGCTGCTGCTGTTATTGCTGCTTCTGCTGTTATTGCTGCTTCTGCTGTTATTGCTGCTGTTATTGCTGCTGCTGCTGCTGTTATTGCTGCTGCTGCTGTTATTGCTACTGCTACTGCTGTTATTGCTGCTGCTGCTGCTGCTGCTGTTATTACTGATACTGCTGTTATTTCTGCTGCTGCAGAGCAAGTACGGGACTTGCTACTGCCAATACATACACGACACGCTGCTGTGAGCAAGTAAGACATGCTGCTGCTGTACAAAATAGCATACATGAATTGCCCTTAGTAGATCTATACAGATGGAGCTGGGGAAGGTGGAGGGTTTCTGGAAGCGCTGAAATTGCTACAGCAAATGCTGACCAAGTATTAAAGGGTGAGCAGCGAGCTCATTGGCAACTGATACAGCCGGAACCAATCAGCTGTGCCCTATAGAGAAAGATGTGATTGCAAGCAGATTGAGTTCAGGACCAATCAGCCTGTGCCATCTAGAGTTTCCTGACAGAACTTTGTATTTAGACTATATTGAACAGAAGTAAATAGCTTCATTTACATTTTTTAACAAAAAAAAAAGACAAAAAATGTTTGTTAAACACAAAATGTTTTTATTTCCTGTTTCCATTTTTCATTTATAATGATAATCATTTTTCGAATATAAGTTTCACAATTTTCATGTCAGGCAATATATAACAGTATATTCAGGATATTTAATAAGATACATCTAGTTTCTGAGCAGTGTTTTTACAGAGAGTGAAGAAAGAATAAGACACCGTCTCACTATGAAGGACAGATGAAAAACCGGGATGAGTCTGTGAGCTATTTAAGTCATCCGGCGAAAGTCAAAGTGACGAGCGTGTCGAGTTATTGGATTGGAGAGAAACACAGACGGGGACAAAGAGCTCAAAGATGCCGTCAGTGTGGAGAGTGAGTGAAAAACTCTCTAATGAGTTTCTAGTAGCGCAGGTGTGTTTGTCGTTGCCATTATATGTGTAAGCCTGTGTTTTTCGCCATGTGTCATCGATGATATCGTCAGAAGCGTGTTGGTTCAATTGAAGCTGTAAAGGTGCGGTCACACTAGCGAAATTCGGCGAAATTTCGCGTGCAATAGCATATTAAGAACTGCTCACTTTAGAACCAAGCGGAGAATTTGCGTGACCAACTCGAGCACCAGCGAAATCTAAATAGGGAACACATTCGTTCTCACGCGACACTCCCAATCGCACGAATTCCTGACTGGACCGCAAGATTGTGCTGAGCAACGGTAAATGTGACCGCGCCTAAACTCTCAGTAACACCTATGACAAATCACGCACCGTTTCAATGGTGACGTCCTAAATTCCTGTCTGACTGAATATTTAGTCTCACGGAAATTAATAAACCGTATGAGAAATGTAAGTGAACTACACTCACAGCGGTATACAAACGCTCGACGAATCGCTGCTGCATCTAAAATACAGAAGTCGAAAAGAATGTGCAATAATTCGATTTACCGTATCTTAAAAACATATAAAATCTATTCCATGACAGGCAGCACACGTGAAGTAGATCTTATAAACGTACGACAGGCAGCGTAAGTTTAGCACGCGGCTAATCTAGTTATTAGTCACTGCTCTTTGTAAACATTGAACTGTTCCCAACATCAGGCCCGTAACTTCTGTTCTGATGTGCGACGGATGAACTAGTGACGTTAATTTAAAAGTTTGGCCGCGTCTGGCTCTTTTTCCCCACACACTTTTCTAACACACACCCTCCAATGTTTCAAATGCACAACACTGTGGCAGTAACCCAATAGAAACACAGCACATTCACTACTGGGGGCGAAATGAAGGATTGGATTGTGAAAAACACGAAAGAAAAAGAAAAAACAGACAGGCCGGCCGCCCGTACATCGTCGATGGCAGGCTAGTGGTTCGCTAATAAGCGCTACGCTAATGACCGTCTGGTAACCTGCTCGCTAATCAGGGCGGCAGGTCGCGTCTGTTTGACTCGAATCCCCTTGAACATCCAAATGTCAAATCACATGATAAAAATCTAAGATCCTACCAAACCTAAGAAGAAATTAACTAAAGTTTTGAGAAATATGTTCATCTAATGTTCGCGTAATTTTCTTGCTGTGCGCTAAAGTGCAGCTAACGCATGATGTGCTCAACAACAAAGGAATTTGTAATAAAAAAAAACACTTTTTGGGAAGAAAAACACATTTGTTTAATTCATTCATCTACATTAGTAAATATTAGATTGGCAAATTTTCTTAATTAAAGTTTTTTTTCTTTCACCCAGGAACCCTTTTCTTTGTAACTACTCTCTTCGTTAACTACCCCAGATGCGCTATTATTTACAAGTATTAACAGTACACTCTTGGACCAGAAGGTATTGCTGTGTACACATTTAGAAAGATGGGTCGAACCGTTCTGGACAAAATGGAGCAAATACATTATTAGTCGACTGGGCAAATTAAGCGCGAAACAAACGGCGAACTGATATGGCGCAGCTTGAAGCTGATTGGCTAATGTGTAAGTCGTTGAGTGCAGTCTGAGCGTGTGCAGAACGTCAGCCAATCGTTTCAGTTTAAAGCTTGTGTGTGTGTGTGCGTTTGTGAACATTACAGTGTTACAAAAGTGTTTTCACAAACATTGTCATATAAAAAATAAAAATCACAAATCAGATAATAAATAAATAAATGAATAACATCATAAATGTACCTCAATTCATCAATCAAGCAATAAATAAATAAATAAATAAATGGATGGATACAACAGATATCCGATTAAGAGCGCGATATATCTCACTGGGACAGATATGGAAAGTTTATGGCTCTATTAATAAATCAATCATATTAGCACTTTCGTCTACGCATTTCCTTATTCGTTCAGATTTGATCTATTTTGAATGAAGTTGAATTTGACTTCTCTAATTTGTGTTATTTATTACACACTCACAGTCACATAAAAGCTATTTTTAAGACCAAACGAGTGATTGCTCAATTCATTGCGCATTTCAGCTCAATATTGATAAGTAAGAGAGTATAATTTGCATACATTTTCATGACAATTAATTAAGCACAAATGGTTCAAATGGGTTTGCCATGAAAATAATTGTAATAGGCTTAATTTTCTTCACGTAAAATCTGAACTCTTGAATGATTGTGGTCCCTCTGAATTCACTGGATTGTTCATGAGATTTTGATTATGTCTGTATTGGTTGTCTAGAGATTTAGAAAGGCTATCGATGATATTTTCCTGCTCTCTTGATTTCACTTTGGAACGATATCAGCTGGGTATGATGACAGTCAAGAGTACTCAAAACACACAGAGATACAAAGACACACACGCACGCACGCACACAGAAATCATCATGTAGACCCGAGTATGAGGACAGACAAATACATTAAACACTTTGAGATATGATTGACACCTCCTACAATCTCCTGTGTGTGTGTGTGTGTGTGTGTGTGTGTGTGTGTGTGTGGCAGATGTAGTTGCTCTACATTTTGTTGATGCGCAGCTTAAAGGACACACGGCCAGAGAACTTGTCTCTCTCGTTGACCGCAGTGGCATCTTCGGAGAAGAGACGGTTGATCTTACACTCCACATTACGTCCATGTTGAAAGTGATGTTTGTGAACTTCACGGCCACCAGAGGCTGAGAATAATTCACCTAAACAAACACACACAGAGGTTACACGCGTATATAATCACACAGCAGTGTTGTGTGTGTGTGTGTGTGTGTGTGTGTGTGTGTGTGTGTGTGTGTGTGTGTTCTTGCCTGTGCTCTCTTGCCATAGTATGGATAGTACATGAGGTTGAAGGATCCGCTAGGAGGGAAGTAAGCGATTTCGCCAATGCTATCTGAATCCTCCTTCTACACAGAACAAGAGAGAAATCTCAGTGCAATGTAAAACACAGTGATTCTCAACCAGATGACTTAATATTATTAAAAACATGAATTAGCACACAGCTAACATGATTTAACACTTTGCTTACATTAATTATCATGTTGCTAGAACATCGCTAGCATGATTGAACTCTTTCTAGCATGAATTTGCATGTTGCTAACATGTTTTGCAACATTGCTAACATGATTTTGCATTTTGCTAGCAACAATTAGCATTTTGCTATCATGAATTAACAGGTTTTAGCACATTGCTAATATGTATTAGCATTTTAGCATGAATTAGCATGTTGCTAGCTTGAATTAGCATTTTGCTAACATGAATTAACATGTTGTCAGCCCGAATTAGCATGTTATTAGCATGATTTAGAATGTTGTTGGCATGTCCTAAGCAAGTTGCTAGGCTTTGTTAGTGATAGATACGTAGTGGATGAAGCTTAAATACTCTATTAGGGTTATTTAGTCTTGATTGTCTGTTTATCAAAAAACATTAGAGGGATCAGTTAGAAAAGATAAAGCAACCCGAGTCAGAACAATCTGAAGGTCTGAGCCGAGTTTGTTGGTTGTAGCTTGAAAACTCTAGGAGGACATACTGTAAATTTAGCTCAGAAGAAGAAGTTTAAATAGTAATCAGTATGTTGATTTTGTCAACCATGCATTAAAAAAAAACCCACTGTGTTCTGTCTTTGAAACCTGGATATATGGAGGAAGCCTCATTTTAACCCCGTAACGCCGAACTTATAAAATAATTTTTTTAATTTAAAAAAAAGAACCGTTTATTGAACATTTAAACAATGAAATAAGTTTATAATATAAACTTTATATACAAAACAAGTTTGCATATGTGTTGTTTAGTAGAGCATCATGTTTGAAACATCAGGCTTTAATGGCTAATATAGCATGATATCCTGAGAATATGGAGGAAAAAAAAGCTCAGTTGTAATTCAGAGGCCCAAATTGAGCAAAAATATGCAAATTGATGCAAATGCTGATTTTAATATGCACAAAAAGTGATGAATTCTGATGTTTGTAATGTAAATAAATGATATATTTGTAACAGTATAACAGATACTTACTTAAAACGCATATAAATATCATCACGCTAATAACATGTCTAAGTAAGATGATATTTAAATGCTTAGTTTTATGATGCAATGCAATATGATTGACAGATGAACACATAAATCTTCCTCAAAAGCCTGATGATCATATTTGATACTCACATCACATATACAATGATTAGTGCTGGGCAACGATTAATCGCATCCAAAATATGTTTTTGTGTACATAATATATGTGTGTGTACTGTGTATAATTATTTTGCATGCAAGAAATATTTGCATACATATATATTTATACATAATTTATACTATATATAAATATTTTATATATAAATACCAATTAAACAAATAAAAAAAATACATGCATGTGTGTGTGTGTATTTATATATATACAAAATAATTATACATAGTACACACACACACATATATATATTATGTAAACGCAAACATATTTTGGATGTGATTAATCATTGCCCAGCACTAAAATTGATGCATGGATAATCAAGTAAACTGAAAGTAAGTGTTCATTTTGAAATAATACTAACAATATCAAAGTTGCACTAAAAATCAGTAAAGATTAAGCATAAAGAACATGAACCACAAGAGGGGCTTCAGCTATCCTAGTTCAGCACTAGTCAGGGTGTGCACTAACATAGCATGTGTGCTAGTCTACGGTTAGGGTTTATTGGAAGCTAAGTGTGTATTCTAGTCTATTTCTTACCCACTCGTCTCCCGCTTTATATCTCTGAGTACGGAGGGATGCAGTGAACAAACATTATTGATGCTTGACTGGCTGTTAGTGATGAGTTTGTCATGATGGTTGGCTGAAGGTCAGGTAGATCTCACTCACCTTTGCCCCGCAGGTAACGAACGGAGCTTGAATGCTAGAAGTAGCATTTGCCATCACACTTCCTGGCCTCATCCCAATCACCTGCAGAAGAGACAGCGCTCATGAGGGAAGGATAACAGAGCATTTTCATCAGAAGGACTGATAATAGAGGGTATGCGTGTGACGTCACCGTCGGCCCGAGTGGCATAAATCAAGATGCATTTACTAGATGAGTAAAATGACATAAGGTATTATGTCCTGTATTGGGGGAATTAATCAAAATTAAGTGATTTGATGCTTAAAAAAAGCAATGGGATAAGAAAAATTATCTTAATTAATTAATTATTTACTTCATTATTCTTGTAATCATCTATGTGTGCAGTCGTTACAGTGATCTGTGCTGTGATTGGCTGGTTACCCGGTTGAGTTTGATGAGCACGCAGGGTTTGCCGTCCCGGTATCCGTACGTGCGGTCGTTGATTCCGGAGCATTCCTCCAGGATGGTGCGGTTGAACTGGCAGGAGCGTTTGGGGTTGTTGCGCACCTCTCCGCTGTCCTCCTGAATGAAGTATTTATCTGGGGGGCAGTCGTCGTTGGTCATCGCCTGCTGAGAGTTATTATAGGCTGCGGGAAAACAGGCCAAGACACAGGTCAAAGGTCAAGCTCTCTTTACTGATGCTCCTCCACCGGGCTCATTATCGCTAACTAAAGATTAGAACATGAGATTATAGAAAAACTTTAACTAAACTACATTAGAACTGGAATAAATTAAAGTTGACCTGGAATAAATGAAAACTAAAACTGTAATAAAATTTTGAATTAAGCATAAATATTCGAAAAGAACAAAAACTAATAAAAGTGACAAAAGCACATAACATAATTACTAAAAGTAAAACAAAAATGGAAAATATAAAAATAACAGCTAAATATTAATATAAACTATAATAATGGAGCAGGCTTATTAACTAAGACTATTAAAAAAAATTTTGGTCAAATAAAGCTCAAATAAAATGTAAATATTAGATGAAAATTTTAAACGTGCGAAAATTTTGCCGAAAAAAAAGAACTTTGTAACTTGAAATGCAATGTAAGTCGCTTTGGATAAAAGCGTCTGCCAAATGCATAAATGTATAAATGTAAAATAAGTTGGAAGTTGAAGCTCTAAAATATTAACTGGAAATAAATAAACACTAAAACATAAACATAACATGAAATAAACATGAATTAAACCTAAAGAGTAATATGTTTTAAAATGAACAAAAGCTAATAAATGTGACAAAAATAAAATATAAAAAAGTTAATTCAATATATTAATAAAAACTATAATAATATATAAACAATGTAGCAGGAATATTACCATTAACTAAGACAATACAAAATATAATGAAAACAATGTTGCCTTGGCAATAAACTAAAACAAGTTTTAGCAGAAGCACTAAAATTACTAACTGGAAATAAGTAAAAAAAATAAAATTTTTATAATAATAATAATAATAAATTAAACCTAAATATCAATATTTAAAAAATAACAAAAACTAATAAAAATGATCAAAGCACATACAAAATAAAATAATTAAAATATTCAAATAAAAATTCAAAAGAAAACTGAAAATATAAAAATGAAAGCTAATTCAAAATATGAATAAAAAACATAATAGTATATAAATAAAACTGCCCTGTAGAAACACACTGTTATGACAATAGTAATTTTTGTCCATGTATGAAGGAAATGTATGAAGGAAAGTCGCACAGGTTTAGGACCACATGAGGGTGAGTAACTAAAAGTTATTTGTGTGTGAATAATTCTTAAAAACTTTCAAACTTTCGATACTTTGTCGAATTGCAGTCGAGCAAATTTGTCTTTATATTTATCCATTTGCCAGACGCTTTTATACAAAGCAATGCATGCACTTTTATTACCAGTTCATGCATTAATCAAACCCATGACCTCAGTGTAGCGAGCACCATATTCTACTCTTCCAGATGAAAACAATATGTGAGATTGTGAGTCATTTTACTTCATTGCATACCTTTTTTTTTTTTTTTCTCTATTTACTTACGTGCAAGGAAGTTGTCCAGGGCCTGAATGTACGAGTCCCAGCTCTCTGTTTCGTCAATTTTATACATGATTTCTAGAGCTTCTCCTTTTGGCCGAATCATCATGCCTGAAACACACGCACACAGTTGCATGATAGTGTGTGTGAAGGTGATGGCGTCTGTGTGTGCGTGTGATTATAGTGTATTTGTACCTGGTACAGCCAGACGGTCCTGCCAAGTGGGCTTATAGTCGTCCAGCGTTAGCAGCATCACGTACATGGTGAGGCAGAACATGCCGGCCAGAAACGTGTAGAAGACCAGATAGAACAACAGAATCAGACCTGCAGGACACAGAACAACATCTCATCTGAAGATCGGAGTATACTAATGTCAAGTCAAGTCAAGTCACCTTCATTTATACAGCGCTTTTAACAATATAGGGACGGAATTTTTTTCTCAAACTGCAAAATAGCACCAGGGAACGTTTGCGCCGAAACACGCCTCCTCTTTTCGCTGAACTGCCCCCGGGAGCGCAAGTTCACTTCTTAGTTTACCGACGTGCTTCTGTGGAGAGAAAAGTCCGCTGTGCGCGGGTGCAAAATAGGAATGATACATGCGTCGGTGTACAAAGTCAATTGCGCTGGGTACAAGATAGGGCCCATAGATTGTTTAAAAGCAGCTTTACAGTGATAATAGGAAATATAATGTCACATAATGTAAAAAAAAAAACATAATGTCTCGTATCATCATGGAGGAGCGGAAGTGAAAAGGAGGAGCGACGACAGTGGAGATCGAGAGAACTTATGTTGTGTTTTATTATATGTGACAGCAGCCGTCCGTGCAGTCTTGCGTTTTGTATTTGTTTAATTTATTGTATTAAAGTCTTTGAATGTTCGCCGGTTCCCGCCTCCTTCTTCCCACAACATCTAACCTTCCTACAGTACACTTGTAAGTCTGTCCCTTTAAATGCAAATGGGCTGTTGCTCCCGGCACAGGGGGTGGAGCTTCAACAGCTTGCACTCACACAGACATGCAATGAAAATTTCAAAAACTTTTGTGTTCCTTTTAGCCTTGTATGTTCAAACGGAGTCAGACAATGATGGAGAGACTCAAGAAGAAGTGACAACATGGTTAGTTGATGAATTTATGCACTTATATGTAGTTATCTTCTAGTCATTGATTAGTATATTCTGTCATGATAATCTATAAATCGTGTTCCGGGGGCGGGGTTTATGTAAATTTTAGGGTTCATGATGTCACTAACCCAGGAGGAATGTGGTGTAGTCCCGACCAGCCGTTTGTTGTAGTCCTTAAAAAACAATTTCTTTAAAAGCAAATATCTCCCTTTGCTTTGAACTTTGAGAATCGTAACTTTGCAGATGTTGTTTATGCTCAAACAGCAACATTGCACACTAACTAAAGTTAGAAAAGTCAAATCATAATCAACCACCCCTTTAAGGTGTCTGTGTTACAGTGTAAAGGCCCGTACACACCGGGACGAATATCGGCGCGCGTTATTCGCCAGCATTTTTCAACGCGTTTTTTGTGTTCACACCCAAGCGTTTTTTGCTGACGATGAGCCGAGTGAACATGCAAATTCATTCCCTGACATTAGATGGCGCTTAATGTAAAACAGAAATACAATACCACTCCATAACAGTGGCAGTGTAGACGCTACTTGGCGTATATCTTCTTCGCTGTTACGTATGTGTGCTCGGCAAGACCGTTTTGTGTTTGAGTGCCCCCAAGTTGTGTTTTACTGTAACTTCAGAAGCTCCAGACACGTGAGCAAAAGCGGCAATCTCATTGGTCGGATAGTTTTTGACGCGGCGCGTCAAACCAAAAAAACGAACCCGAGGCGTTTAAAAAAAAATTACGCTTTTACGCGTGGCGTTTTTCGCGTCGGTGTGCACACTCACATTGGCGCCCTTTGTTTAGTCACGAGGCGTTAAACGTCTGCGAATATCGCGAGGAAATTTGTCCCGGTGTGTACGGGCCTTAAGTATACAAGTACATAAGTAAATAAGTACTGTGTAATAATAATTAACTACATGTACTTACTACAGGGTTAGGGTTTGGGGTTTGATTTAGGGTTAGTTGCATATAATTATATATAATTTATAGTTATTAATACAACTACATGTAACGTACCATCTGTAACGAGGACACTGTAAAATAAAGTGTTACCAAATATAATTTTAAGTATACTTTATGGAGTACATATTCCAATATTAATGTACTAGAAGTACACTTGTAAGTGTAGTATTTCAATACCACTTGGGACAAAATTGGCCCACTTTTTAGTGTATAAAAGTATACTTTTAAGTAACAGTAGTAAACTTTTAGTACACAACAAGTTAGTACTACAAGTGATTTTACTAGTTAGATACTTTTAGCACATTTTTACCCAAAGCCAGTGATTATTATCAATCATCTATTATCTATGATCTATTATGAAGTATATAAAGTTATAATTATCAAGGCCTTTATTAACACCCTGGAGCCGTATAGATTACTTTTATGATGGATGGATGCACTTTTTTGGGCTTCAAAATCTCAGGTACCATTCACTCCCATTATAAAGCTTGGAAGAGCCATGATATTTTTTAATAAACTCAGATTGTGTTTGACTGAAAGAAGAAAAAAGTCAAATACATCTAGGATGAGGCTTGAGAGTGAGTAAATTATGGGATAATTAAATTGTTTGGGTGAACTGACCCTTTAAGTCCTGTGTTTTCAGTTCACATTTGTCCGGTCTCGTTCATGTATGGTTGTGTTTGCCTGCTTGTCTTCATGTGGATTACCTTGCGGATATTATTCAGTAATGTGTGATCCTTTCATCATCATGCCTTTGTATACAGCTCAACTGTGACAGAAAGTGTAATGTATAGTTTTTGTTTAGTTTTGTAAACAAGCCCCACTCCCAATCCAGTGCCCAACGGCAACATGAGCCTCTACCGTGATAGAGGAGCCAGCGAGGCAGCGACTAAAGGATAGCGGAGCGAAACATCGCCGCAGAGCCGGAGCCTCGCGTGTCTGAGCCGATGTGTGAGCCGGCTGCATCATCCATCGCTGAAGGAGTTTGTGATGAGCGCGAGGGTGAAGAAAGGAGCCCCAGCCACACCCTCCACCATGAACAGTTATTTTGATTTTGGAGAGGACGATCCCCTACCCCCTTTAATCCCTCCCGAGACTGTCTGTTCTATTTTGGACTCTCTGGTCCCGCCCAGTTTCCCTCCCCACCTCCTCTTCAGACTTTTGTCCAGAATTTTGTGGTGTTTTGCCAGTCCCTCAGTTCATTCTCAGTCCCTTCTCCAAACCTAAGCCATGCCTGCAACCCAGTCCTCGCTGTCTCCCATCAGCTCCTCAGTTCCTCATCCGACTCCTCTCAGTGGCACGACTACACCTGGGGTCCGCTGTGAGCCAGCTGGGCGTGGAGATCCCGTGGCTCCGGCTCCAACCTCAGATCCCGTCCTGCCAACTCGGCCCATCGCCATGACTCCTCCACCTTCACTCCTTCCTCCCTAGACTCCAACAGCGACCATTGAGCTTTCAGCTCCATTGGACCCTCGGGCTATTGGCTCCACCTGGGTCAGACATCGCCAGCACATCGTCACAAACTTTGGGGCCATTCCTGCTCTCAGGCCCCCACATGTCTCTATTTGGCTCCACCTTCCCTCAAGCTACGCCTCAGCCCTCAGTCATTCCAGCTTCACCTCAGCTCCACTGGACTCTTAGACCATTGGCTCCACCTGGGTCAGACATCATCAGGACATCGTCACAAACTTTGGGGCCATTCCCTGCTCTCCGGCCATCCACCCCTTTAGCTCCATTTTGGCTCCACCTTCCCCCAAGCTACGCCTCAGCCCTCAGTCATTCCAGCTTCACCTCAGCTCCACTGGACCCTCGGACCATTGGCTACGCCTGGGTCAGACATCGTCAGCACATCGCCTTGGACTTGCGGGCCATTCCCTGCTCTCCGGCCCTCCACCCCTTTAGCTCCATTTTGGCTCCCTCTCCCTCAAGCTACGCCTCAGCCCTCAGTCATTCCAGCTTCACCTCAGCTCCACTGGACCCTCGGACCATTGGCTCCATCTGGGTCAGACATCGACAGCACATCGCCTTGGACTTGCGGGCCATTCCCTGCTCTCCGGCCCTCCACCCCTTTAGCTCCACTTTGGCTCCACTCTCCCTCAAGCTACGCCTCAGCCCTCAGTCATTCCAGCTTCACCTCAGCTCCACTGGAGCATCGGACCATTGGCTCCACCTGGGTCAGACATCGACAGCACATCGCCTTGGACTTGCAGGCCATTCCCTACTCTCCGGCCCTCCACCCCTTTAGCTCCATTTTGGCTCCACTTTCCCTCAAGCTACGCCTCAGTCATTCCAGCTCCACCTCAGCCCTCCGGTATGTGTTTCCATCTTGGGGGGTTGTCGCTGGGGCTCCGTTGCAAACTCAGGGACAGTTAGCGTCACTCTGCTCCTTCGGCTCTCTGTCTGTGCCAAGGGCTCCACCTCCATCGGCTCCGTCACCTCCGCTTGAACTTCCACTCTGTCAACTTTACTGTAGTAAATGTTGTACAATGGCAAGAGGAAATATTGGTTTAATTCTGTCATACTGTGTGTTTGAAGCAGAAACTGATTCAGAAGAGGAAGCGATGTTTCAGAATGGTAATGCTTTTTATGAATCGCTCTCTACAGCGTCAGACACATAACAGTAATTGATATGTTTGGCCTATGGCTTGAATACATTATCATGTATTCAAGTATACAAACCATGTTCCCGTTCGCCATCTCAGAGTCAGACATCTGCCTTCTGAAATCAGTATCTGTAGAAATGCTTTGAACATCATATAAAGTCAGTGGAGGAAAGCCCCGCCCCACTCGTGACGAGATTGGTCACATGTTTGTGACTGTACGAAACAGTCGGTTTCAAATCACGTTTTTGAGACTGTGTTTTGTAAACTGCAGTTTTAAGGAGAAAATACTCAGCAATGGTGTCGACTTATGAATTTACACATGGTTTGTCTGAAAGATATTAAAAACACCACATAGACATATAAACATTAAACAACATTAAAAGCTGGATTTTCATCACAGGGAGACTTTAAAGGCTTGCAGTTCATGAATGCCTTGGAATACAGATCTAAGATCAGTCTCTTTTATTGTAGAAGTGAAAGCACTTCAAAAAATCTAAGTGTAAAGAAGTTTTAGAAGTTTAAGTTTACTGTAAAGCAAATGTACTACATTTTTACAAAATAATTTACTCTAAACTGCTAGAAAATCAAAGCCATACATCTAACCAAGTTGTGCTCCAAATTCGAAGTTGATATCACAAAAAAAGATGTGATTGGATAAATGGACTAACCAGCGGACCAATCGCAGCGCAGCATATCAGATATTGGATTGATGGTTATGAAACTCCAGAGTCAAAGTCTGTCATACGAATGATGTGGTTTTATTCCCTCCAGAACCGACTCGCACAATTTGTGTTCCCAAATACCAGCATCCGAACGCATGAGAACATGACAGCATTTACTGTATTTCGTCTTACGCTCTGCGACGCAACTCATTTATGATGGAGGGAAAAGAGCCCGATTGCAGCAACTTACAGTTTTATTACTGATATTTTGCACCAATTTCCCAGGAAGTGACCATTTTGTTCTCTTGAACACATGGTTGGAAATGCTGCTTTATTCACAAGTATAGACTGGCTAGAGCTAATATATACACAGAGACGCTGCTGTTAGCATGTACGATATGCCGCAGCTGCTGCGTTAATATACATACATCAATCCCGTAGCAGATCTAGACAGGTGGAGCTGGGGAGGTGGAGAGGTAACTCTGATACCGCTGCAGGACTAGATTATAGCAAACACTGAACCGGACTATTTAAATGTTGAGCAAGCAATCTCATTGGCTGCTGGATCAGCAGAGGCCAATCAGTTTGTGCCGTGTGGTAATGATGTCATTGCCTGCAGATTGCATGTAAAGGACCATCAGGCTGCGCCCTCTAGAGTTTTGTGACTGAACTAGATATTTATTTTACATAATTATCAATTTTTTTGCCACAAAGTTTAAAAGTTTTGACTATATGACGATACTTAATAGTTAAGATAATAAAAGTCTTCAAAAAAAAAAAAAAAAAAAAACCCATTTAAAAGTTAGGTTTTTTTACAGATCCTCTCTAAAAGTTTAGTTTTTGTACAGATTTTTATTGGGAATATACATACAGGAGCAAAATATGCAAATGCACTAGAAGTATCAGCATAATTATTTTTTTTCTTCATAACAAATAACATTTTGTTCTTCAGTTATAATTATTATACAGTTATACAGTGTTAAACCAAAACATCCAGTTCAATTTGATTCAATTCAGTTCAACAGAACAATAGCTTCATTATTCAGCTCGATTCAGTCAAATTGTGTTCTTATCAGTGCAGGTAAATTGATCAAATTACAGAATATATGTATATAATGTACTCAGATCTCTTCATGTTTACACGGGTGTCCAGCAGAGAAACCACAGGTGTGAAGACCAACATCCTCCAACAGACACAATATTGACTGTCTTGACCAATCAGAATCAAGTATTTCAGAGAGCCGCGTATTAATTCAGATGATGTCGGCAGTGTATGTGACCTAGATTCCCCTCTATTCACTCCATCTTCATGTCATCTGCGTGTTTCTCATTCGTCCATCACTGAGCAAATGTCAGGACAGACTGCGAGTAGTAAATCCTCTTACAGTAAAACCACAGCGTTATCTATCTCTCTCTATCTCTCTCTCTATCTCTCTCTCTACCTATTCTACTCGTTCTGTTATCTTCTGTCTCTCTCTCTCTCTCTCTCTCTCTCTCTGTCTGTCTGTATCTTTTATTTTACTAGCATTTATTTTCTGTCCATTTTAGGTCTTTGTCTTATATGTCGCCCATCAGTGTCTCTCGCTCTCTCTGAGTGGGGGGATGGGAGTCAGATTAGTGTCTTCTTCTCTCATTGGCTGCTCTGCCACTGATGTCATCAGTGCTCTTGGCCAATCAGAATCCTCAACACATATGAAATCTGGCCAGTGAACTTATCAGACATAATTTGACACACACACACACACACCACACACACACACTTGTTTATATCATTATGAGGAATTCCATAGACATAATAATTTTTATATTGTACAAACTGTATTAATAATCTATTTATAAGCTGTTTTCCTCATGGGGACCAAATGTGTCCCCGCAAGGACAAATATTTCAGGTTTTACTATCTTGATCCTCACAATGCAGGTTAAACAAGAACACACACGCACACACTGATCTGCCTTTTATTTGGTCGGTTTGTATTAGCAGAATTTGATTGATTACTTTGAATGTGGATTAATTAATGGATAGTGCAGTTTCATTTTAAAATGTTAAATTTCTAACAGATTTTTAAAAAAGCTTCACATCAGTTTATGTGTCTAAACGCATTCAGATGTGTGTGTCCTGCTGGACTGTTTCAATCGAAATCCATCCAAATATTTGACAATCTTACATTTAAAACAAACTCTGATGATTAATTTGCACATTTGTTCTGTATTATGGGAAGGAATATGACAACTCATATCTTTCAGTCTTTTGCGTTTGGGGTTTTGCTGTCACTGATGATGCTGCAGTGAAAAGATGTTGAAGATTTAGACTGAAGAGAAATAAAAAATCAAAAGCATACAGTAGTGAATTTAGTCTCTGTTCACTGTTTTCCAGAACTATATGAGCAAACACTCTCTTCATTTATTAATAAACGCTCATGAGAGCCACATCAGGACATTAGTGTGTGTGTGTTTCTCTCTTTGTGCAACACACACACACACACACACACACACACACACACTCATGCTGTCAGTGACTCAGCTAAAAGCTATTAACCAATACACAATCTGCATTAAAGTGATTATTAATGCATGACTTACTGTAACAAACACGCATATTAAATAACATATACAAACGATAGTACATCTAAGCTCGAGACAGACAGTGTAGACAGAAGTGGAGATGCACAGATACAGTAGGCTACATATGTGTGCATGCATGTTCTGTATATCGTTATATAATAAGCGCTGCTCCGGATATGAGCGAAATCACGTCACGTCACGTGACGCGCGCAAGCCGAGGACACTCACCGAATAACCTTGCGCGCGCTCAATCTGCCACTGATCGATTACCGATCAGAATGATTGATTATGTGTGATCTGTTCAGTGATGATCGCACGGAGACCGATGCTTCCTCACTATAACCCATAATCTCGTTCATCTCTTTGCACCCGTTGACCTTTAACGCACACGGATGAGCGCGCGCACACATCCGAGAGCGCGCAGCAACAGCATCGTCAGATTGTCCTTTAATACATTAGGGCCTGTTGCACACACACACACACACACACACATACACACACACGCCTGCCCAGCAGACGCATTGCGCAACGCGTCCCGGTAAAAATGTTGAAATGAATGAAATACCGGCGATTGCGCTCGCGCATCAGGGCATCACCGTCCGGAATAGCACGCCACACACCGACCCGTTGTGTTCCCCGCCTTATATAACACACACCCCGGTGGACACTCACCCCAGCTACTCGCCGTTCTCCCGAGCAACTCGTGCGTCCGCGGGTTCCAGAAGAATTCCTTCCATTCCCCGGATTCCTTCTTCTCGTCCTCTTTGGCCATGTCTCCGATGGATTCTCAGGCGCGCGCTGCGTTTATAACCGCTTAGAATAAACGCGATGGAACTGATGAATGCGAGCGACGGTTTATTTTATTTTAATTTTGCTTTGCGTCTGGATTCGGACGGATTTTCTCGCTCTTCACCGTTTGAAAACCGAACGGAGTGCCGCAGCGCGCGCACTAATCCAGAGATACTGCGGTAAAAACGCGCTGAGCGCACGCGCACCCTGTAAACCCCCCCTCCCTGTCTTCTGCAGAACAGAAGCTTCGAAATCCACCCTCCCCCATCACACACAAACACACACACACACATAAACACACTCACTCCATCAGCAGTTCCGCAGCCAATAGCATCTCTCCCCTCTCTTTAAGCTCCGCCCCCTTCTGGTCCAGAGGCTCTGCATCTGCCCGTCTGTCTGTCAGGAGATGCTGGAGTTTATTAATTCGTGATAATCATTGTATCTTCATCCACATGTCATGAAGAGGAAAGCGCTTCTCTTGTGTGTCTGTCTGTCTGTATGTCTCTGTGCTTGTATTCTGGTTTTGTGAGTATGGAAAATCATGGAACATCATGTACAGACAAAGCAGACACAGGGCAGAACAGTGTTATTATAAATAGAACAGTGGCTAATACATGTCTGCGGGAAAGAATACAATGTTAAAAGCTACTGTAAGTGATTGGAAGAACATTTCAGTCTACAACCAGTGAGAAACCACACCTGTCTGTGACAGAATGAGACTCTGAGCGGCCAATCAGAAGTGACCTCTGCCTGTCAATCACTGACTGCTGAAAGCATCAAATCATCAAAATTCAAACCAACATGTTTTTTTTAGTTTATATACTCAAACAGTGAAGCACACGCCATTTATCATTGCTTTTACACTAAATGCATTCAATGATTACATCTTTCATTTGACATGAATTCATGTTTCATCTTTATTATTTTTGTCATTTAGCTGACAGTTTTGTCATATCTATAGATAGATAGATAGATAGGTAGGTAGATATATAGACAGACAGACAGACAGACAGACCGACCGACCGACCGATATAGACAGACAGACAGACAGACAGACAGACCGACCGACCGACCGATATAGACGACAGACAGACAGACAGACAGACAGACAGACAGACCGATATAGACAGACAGACAGTATCACCAGAACTATCTGAAATCCAGAGACTCGTCTGCTAATATGTCTTTCAGTAAACTCCGCTCAGATTGAGTTCGCTGTCTTCTATTCCGTGACAGAAGATCAGACCATAAAATGGATTATGCTGCGCGGTTTGCAGTTGTGGCTCATGAGAGCCTGGACTGTGTTTTGTTTTTACAAAAATTGAATTGAAAAATTCCTTCAGCCCCTTTGACGACGAGACCCTGAAGCCAAAGCTTTCAACGGACCTGTAGCTCTGAGCCCAGAGTCATGCTGCGTTTCCACCGTCACTTCACTAAAACACGCCCGTAACACGCCTTCTGGAACAACGTCACACTAACCCATCATTTCACCAGCAAATGGAAGCTTATCAGAAAACTAATCAGAAAGGAATCACTGGAAACTAGCAAGATCGCAAAACGAACATGAGAAAAGCGACCGTTTGCTGGCATTTTTATTGTTTCCTTAAAGAATTAAAACCCAAGCATCAATGTTTTACCACAGGTTTATCATAAAAATTAATACATTGATCATAATGAATAAATTTGTGTCAAGATTGCACATTAGTCACGCTACAAATATACGACCTGAAGAGCTTTAGCACTCTCTCCAAATACAGTTATATTTTCAGTCAGAGAAAACTAGGAAGCTCCTGAAAAACCGGACTTGCTTTATTTTATGACATATGCAGAGCTAAACATGGATATCAGACAGTCCGGTATAAAAATACGTACTGACAGATCAAATAAAAACATGATTGTGATAGCCTATATGATTTGTCTGATTTCTTGATTTGTCTAATTTCGCTGATTTCTAAGCGTTCATATTTACCATGTTTACTATGTTAATGGTTAGCGTTCATATAGGCTTTACCATAAATATTTCTGATCAGAATCCAAATCGGATCACAAACAGAGACGGTATTCAAACATGAAAGTGAGTTTTGAGCTAAAATGATGTTAAAAGTCTTTAATGCTGATGTTAGCTGGTATAGCCATAGACATGTATAGAAAGGCTAGATAGCTTACCGGCGCTGAGAGCCAATGGGACCCGACGACGTCACACGGCGGCAATTTTAGGACAGGACCGCTCGTCCAGTTATAACATTAAAGTCTATTGTGCATGTAGTGCTGAAATAACTATATTTTGCTCAATTTTCAACCGATTTTCAAACGGCTTGGTGTGTCATAAACGTCAGGGATGCGGCTATTTAACTGCATACTTGTGAAAAATATATATTTTAAACATCGGCATCAGCACAAATCATAGCCACGTTAATAAGGTTTGTAATAAACCAAACCGTTTGTAAATCCGTCAAGAATTCAGCAAGTTACGAGCATTTTAGTTGGCGTATGTCACTCACCTTCCGTCCACAGCAGCAGGGAGCAGCAGCGCAGTCTCCTGACCTAAGATGGACGCCAAGTGACGACACAGCTGACTCCGCATTGAGCCATCTAGCCTTTCTATACATGTCTATGTTTGCTTCAGCCAAAGGTTCATTACTCGAAGCTTCATTCAGCATTGCTCACTAGTGACACCTAGCTACTGTGCAAAGAAATAGCAGACAAATTCATTCATTCTGAACCAGTGTGAAATAACTGTATATATATTTTAGAAAAATATTTGTATAAATAAGAATATGTATTTATTTATTTATTTATTTATTTTGTACTCGCTGTTGATGTATGTAACCTTTCATTCGAGTTGCCTGTCTTGGCCTTGAATCGAGTGTAATAAAGTAAACTGCAACAGAATAGTCTGGAAGGAAGGATTACAATCGATTTTTATTGAGAAACAGAATTATTTCAAGTGTGTTGGGGTAACACACTTATTTAAAAAATGCCAGTGCCAGCTGGTATAAATGAGGACTCAGGTAATCTCCGCCTCTGTTCGTAACCACTCCTCTAGCCCGAGTTGGCCCGCTTTGGATCAAGGTGTTCGGCGGGCCAAAACCCCCGGCCACTGACCTCGAGGAAGCCCCGGCGAGGCCCGATCAAGCCCCGGATCTGACAGTGGAAACACTACTACCCCTGGCACACACTATAGCATGTCCGCTTTTGTGCTTTTTTTTAAGAATTCTTCAAATATTTTAAATATTTTAAGAAATCATTATTATCATGTGATGTGTTTCTCATTACTATCATTTTGATGTGTTTACCATTATTATCATATGTTTAATACTTTTCTTTTATTAATCTTTATGCCTCAGTTTAGGCTGTTTGACTCGGGGTGAAGTTTTGTGCTTGTTGTTTAGAGGAGGGCAAAAGTCTGTAAGTTTCCGATAGACAGACACAGACCACAAATGCTCGAGTGTCTCAGAATAAAGTCGTAGATAGATACCACTTTACCACATTCATCTAAGCGAATGTTATCTTAGCTAAACATCTTGTAGTGTGTGTGCTAACACCTCAGAGTGTGAAAACAGGAAAACTAGATATGTGTGTGTCGTGTGAGTCTGCTTCGGTGCAATATACTATGAAAAGAGGAACTTGCTCTGATCCGATGAGCAACTGTATAATAGCGAGATCATTTTCTGGCCAGTCGAGCCTTGGACTCAGAACTTGTTCCTTCACATGTCTTTTCAAAGAGAGATCTCTCAAACAACTTATAAGAATATTATACTCAGTGTGTTAATTATATTTTACTTAGAAATGTTAGAAGTAATTCTATCTGTTCATTTTATGTTTCTTTATTAAACTTTTAATCCTGATTATGCATTAATTGATTTTACACTTCATCTATTATTCGATTGTCTGCTGTTAAGAAATAATATTTTACTGGATCTCCTCCCTGCATCATAGATATACACACAGACAGACAGAGGCAGATAGACAGATAGACAGACAGACACACAGACAGACAGACAGACAGACAGACAGACAGACAGACAGACAGACAGACAGACAGACAGACAGACAGACAGACAGACAGACAGACAGACAGACAGACAGACAGACAGACAGACAGACAGACAGACAGACAGACAGACAGACAGACAGACAGACAGACAGACAGACAGACAGACAGACAGACAGACAGACAGACAGACAGACAGACAGACAGACAGACAGACAGACAGACAGACAGACAGACAGATAGACAGACAGACAGACAGATATATATATAGATAGAAAGATAGATAGACAGACAGA
>FLSR01004869.1:4816629-4855272 GCA_900092035.1 Leuciscus waleckii | reverse complement strand
TCAAACAGCAACATTACACACTAACTAAAGTTAGAAAAGTCAAATCATAATCAATCACCCCTTTATTAAACTATATTAAAACAATCAATTCACTAATTATTTACCGTGACTTTAATCTGAATCTCACAAAAAATCATCATAATAAGAAATACTTCACACCAATATCCAAAGAATTGAACTGAAATTACATTTCATATGAAGTAGTTATTTTGAGGAGATTATTGTTGCATCGTGAAAAATAATGTGATTTTTTTTTGTATTAAACTAAATTTAATTATACATTAAATAATTTGAGTACTACAAATACAACTATAGTTTACTATACATGCACATTTACTTCACTATTTAAATCTATTTTGACTGAAGTATGTTTCAAAACATTGTAATTTTTCATAATTTTATTTCAGTTTTATTTTAGTACATCGTTAAACTAAATACAATAAGAAATGTTGCTTTAGAAACTAGTTGAAATAAATGTTTGTTTTTAATATTAAGTTTATTTTATGACTATTTTATGTAATGTGATTTTTTTATTTTTTTTTAATCATACATAAATTGAGTACAACAAATGCTACTATAGTTTATACTTAATGTACTTTAAATGCAAATTTACTTCACTATTTAAATCTATTTTTATGGTGATAATAAAATGAGATTTGTGTTCATTTCTGCTCAACCGTCATGTAAACAATGCATAAACAATGTAAATAGCTTAGTAATTAGGTTATTTTTATATATATTTTTAAATATTTTTTTATTTATTTAGTTATTTTATCACATAAAGTTACACTAAATGAAAATGAAAAATGTTGCTTTGGCAACTAGCTAAAATAAATAAAAGAAATGTTCTCCACGCAAACATACTCAGCTCATTGTTCACACACACACTGTTGCTGAAATAGTTTTTTCTTGTGTGTTAACCTGGTCTTCTACAGGGCTGAACTTCCCTCGCTCTCAGCATCTCTACCGGGCCTTAGTCAGCGTCAGCCTATCACGCGACCAGCTCATCAGCCAGGCTCTACAGGATAGGCCAGCACTGGCCCCGCCCACCTCCAGCCTGACCAATAAGGTCAGACTTCTGTTTGCATCTGGTTAATAGCAGTTTTCATTATAGGTTTTCAAACTGCTGGAGTGTTTATTAATAAAGCAATAAAGCCACTGCTGTACATTACAGCGTAACTCTCGCCAAAATGCGACCTAGGCTCTTTTTGTTAATCTACCCGAGGAAACTTTAGTTTAAAAGCATAATTAGAATGGAAACGCCACTTTTAAGTTTGACTGTATTTTAGTTTTAGGTTAATGTCTTGTGAATGGGAGTGAATGGGGCACGACTATGATAGCATCAAAAATCACTATTTTTAAAACACTAATTCGGCTCGACACAACATGAAACTTTGCTGGAAGTGTCACCAGCGGCTCTACACATGATCTCCAGCATTGAGAACAGTGTGTGTGTGTGTGTGTGTGTGTGTGTGTGTGTACACAGAGTTTACTAAAGAGAAAGATTTTGAACAACTCACTGTGTTTCCGTCCGCCGGCATTTTGACAGTCAAAAATTTGCGTTCGGAGATCGACTATTTTTTATAATTTTTTTCACTTTATTTTCCTTTAAAAAAAAATACAAAAAAACAACATTTACAATGCAGATTTGTTGCATTCATCTCTCTAGTCAGGTCCTCCCAACAGGTATGAATTATGTTACAGTCCCAAAAGATGTGAAAATGGTCAGCCATTATATTTCCGCATTTTCTCCAGCATTCACCAGCTTTTTGATTCCCAGTTTGTAGATGCTTTACTTTGGGGGTTATGAAAAACCTTACTGTATTTTTCCAAACAAATTCCCTCCATGAATCTGACTTGTTGTACTCATCTGTGTTTTACACATAGTTAGCCATTCTTCTCCTGTTATACTTATATTGGCTTCCTTTTCCCATTTTTGTTTCACATAAGTTGTCGAGTAATTTTTTGCTGACATTAAACAAGAATAAATTCTTGATACTACTTTCTTATTCAACTTCTTTTTATATGCATCTATAAATATTTCCACTATTGTGGATCACGCTTCTTCCACATCCTTTATATTCTTGTTGAATTCTTGTTATATTCTTGTTTATCGAAGTAGTATTTCTGGGAAAGTTGTTGGAAGCTCTCTAGTCCACTCTCAGAAGAGATTAAAGGGTTAGTTCACCCAAAAATGAAAATGATGTCATTAATGACTCACCGTCATGTCGTTCCACGCCCGTAAGACTCCGTTCATCTTCGGGACACAGTTTAAGATATTTTAGATTTAGTCCGAGAGCTTTCTGTCCCTCCATTGAAAATGTACGGTATACTGTCCATGTCCAGAAAAGCTAATAAAGACATCATCAAAGTAGTCCATGTGACATCAGTGGCTCAATCTTAAGTTTATAAAGCGACGAGAATACTTTTTGTGCGCAAAAAACAACAAAAATAACGACTTTATTCCACTATTCATTTCCTTCTCTCTGAACCTCGAGTGAGTTCACGTAGTATAACCTGCGTATCGCTTCTGTGTTATACGTCACACGTAGGCTCACTATTGGCCGACGCTGGTCATGTGTGTGATGCGTGTGTATTACACAGAAGCGATACGCAGTTTTACTACGTGAACTCACTCGAGGCCCAGAGAGAAGGAAATGAATCGCTTTATAAACTTAAGATTGAGCCACTGATGTCACATGGACTACTTTGATGATGTCTTTATTACCTTTCTGGACATGGACTGTATACCGTACATACATTTTCAATGGAGGGACAGAAAGCTCTCGGACTAAATCTAAAATATCTTAAACTGTGTTCTGAAGATGAACGGAGGTCTTACGGGCCTGGAACGACATGACGGTGAGTCATTAATGCATCATTTTCATTTTTGGGTGAACTAACCCTTTAAGCAAAAAGATGTTATACCTTGTGAACTCCATTGTTTAAATTTCAGATCCAGCTTTGCTGGTCTAAATTGTAGGTCATGCTCCACCCATCTTAATATTCTTCCCTGTCTTTCAATTGTAGGATTTTTTAGGTCCTTATACCATATTTTACAAGGGAATCTTTGTCCAGCAGTTCAAATGATGTAATTGTGTCTGCTGAAAGTTTCTATCTCCCAATAACGCTTGAAGGGGTAATTCAAGTTGTGACTGTTCAAATTCTTTCCACCTTGCGCAGTATTCATCATTACACCAGCAAACCAAGTGTCTTAGCTGTGCTGCTTTATAATAAACGTCTAACGATGGCAGACGAAATCGACTATTTTGACTGTCAAAATGCCGGCGGACGGAAACACAGTGAGTTATTCAAAATCTTTCTCTTTAGTAAACTCTGTGTACACACACACACACACACACACTGTTCTCAATGCTGGAGTTCATGTGTAGAGCCGCTGGTGACACTTCCAGCACAGTTTCATGTTGTGTCGAGCCGCATTAGTGTTTTAAAAATAGTGATTTTTGATGCTATCATAGTCGTGCCCCATTCACTCCCATTCACTCCCATTCACAAGACATTAACCTAAAACTAAAATACAGTCAAACTTAAAAGTGGCGTTTCCATTCTAATTATGCTTTTACACGAAAGTTTGACTCGAGTAGATTAACAAAAAGACCCTAGGTCGCATTTTGGCGAGAGTTACGCTTTAATATAAACAATAAAAACAAGACAAAAAGAGAGAATACAGCTGATGCTGTGAAACACAGACGGAGAAATGATGATTAAAAATGATTTTATGGTTAAATACATTTCTATATGTAATAATCAGCTGTTAATAGGAAGTAACAAACAAAAAAAGTTCTTAACCAAATATATCTGAGTAAAATAATATAGTCCGTAGAGTAAAGGAGCAGAAGTCAGATATCAGCTCTGGGCTTGTGGTGTCACATTCTGAAGCTAAGCGTTGTTGTTTTAACACTATAAAAGCAGAACGAGCCAAATATGTATTTTCACCACGTCTGGACTTTATGCTAAACTCATGCGACAGTTCATATTAAACCGGATACCAGACTCTGCAGGGGAACATGGCTCACTGTTTTACAGAAGTGAACAAAGAATTTAGACATGCCCACTTTCAGAGCAGAGGAATAGAGAATATGAGTATATGATATCAGAAGATCCTTCATACACTGCAAAACATGCTTTTCTTACTCAGTATTTTTGTCTTGATTTCAGTCCAAATATCAGACATTTCTTAAATCAAGATGCATTTACTAGATGAGTAAAATGGCATAAGATATTATGTCCTGTTTTCTGGAGAAATAAATAAAAATTAATTGAGTTTTTGCTAAAAGAAGCAAAATGATCTGCCAATGGGGAGAAAAATAATGTTGTTTCTGTTTGAATTCAGATAATTTTTCTGACCCCATTGGCAGATCATTTTGCTTCTTTTATTAATTCCCCCGGAAAACAGGACATAATATCTCATGTCATTTTACTCATCTAGTAAATGCATCTTGATTTAAGAATTTTTAGATATTTGGACTAGACAAGACAGAAACACTGAGTAAGAAAAGCATGTTTTGCAGTGTAGATATGTTCCATAAACCACATAACCATAAAATAATAATTTTAATGTTCATAAGCTTAATTTTTTCTTTTCTTTTACACCAGTAGTACAACTAAAAGAAAAAGAAAAGAAAATTTATAAACATGGCAGATTGTTATTCTAGTTGTTTTGTTTTATTTTTCTCTTTTTTTTTCTAATATCTTCCATTTTTTATTTTCTCCTTTTTATCATTTAGAGTTTTACCTTGGTAATTCTCTGAATTCTTTTGAGCTCATTTAAATTAACTAAACCAGTGTTTTGGGGTTGTTATGTTAGTATAGAATTCAATTGATGCTTTGTGTAGAGTTAGTTGGCATTAATGTACAATGTACACTGCACAGTATTCATGAAGTGGTTATGATATAGATGCGCAGCCCATGTTGAATCATGCTTATTATGGTTTGTACAGACTTTATTAATGTCTTTTATGTTTGTGGTGTGTGTAGTTCCCATCTCAGCCACTAGAGGCCCCTGATTTACTGCAGTTCTTCAGTCCTGACAAGATGCTCAGAGAGACTCCGCTGTTGCCAGGCAACAACATCCCTTTGCCCCGCCCACTTCCTGCTCCTAGACCCGCCCACACAACCTTTCACCTACATCATCTGCACAAACTCTGGGAATCATGAAGTGTGTGTGTGTGTGTTGAAGAGAGTGAGTCTGCTTTGGATCGATGAGAGTGTGTGAGTTTGTATTGTAAGCTTTATTGTGTATTAATGTATTTTTTTAGCCTAAGGTGAATTAATTTAATAGCAATAAATATGTATTATTTAACGGAGAGTTTGGCATTGAGTGATCTTCCGCACACCAGCTTGAGGTTCACTGGGGTTAGTCGTTAAAACAATCAATTCACAAATGAATTAGCGCGAGTCAACAAGAGCACAGACATCACACGCTGATCTCTGGGTTAAAATAGACTTTAAAGTGAGAAAACTTCACAAGAAATCAGGAATAATATTTTGCATGAAGAAATAAAGGCCTTATTTTAGCATCTGGACTATTTGTGCTGTAATTGAGCTCATTAACACCCTAAATTCTCTAGACTATAATGTAAAACATGTTTTTGTTAATTATACATAATTTAGGTGCTACAAATACTAATATCATTTATACTTAATGTACTTTACATGCAAATTTACTTCATAATTTAAATGTTTTTATGCTGATACTAATAAAGTGAGATTTGTATTCATTAGGACGGGTTTAAATGTGCTCTGATGTCATAAAAACAATGCAAAAAAAGAAGGAAGGTTTTATTTTTTTTGTCGTTTTTTTTTTATTATATATTATTTTAGTTATTTTAGCACATAAAAAAATTGAAATATTTTTATTTTATTTCAGTTAATATTTATTTTACATGATTCGTTAATTATAAATTAAACAGTTCTACAATACTAATATTGTTTATACTTACTGTACTTTACATGCAAATGTACTTCATTTCTATGGCAATGCTAATAAATATTAGAGTTGTATTCATTTGTAGGGCTTTAAATTCTCATGAAAACAATGCAAAGTAAATCTGAATGGCATAAAGTAGTTTTCCTGTTTTATTAGTTATTGTGTTTTATGTTGTTTTTACTCATTTCACTTTTAGTTTTTTGAAAAATAAGAAATGTTGCTTTGGCGACTAGTCTGATCTTATTTCAGTGAGCATGTATTGTACATGACTAATGTGAAGTTTTTGTTAATTATACATAAATGAGATCGAGTACTACAGATGATGCTCTAGTTTATACTTGCAGTATTTTACATTTTCTATTTACAATCTATTTTTTATGGCGATGTGAAATACAAATGAGATTTGTATTCATTAGGAGGGAAATGTCTTTAGAACTGCACAAAAAATGTGTGTGTGTGATGGGTAGGTTTAGGGTGTGTGTGTGTGATGGGTAGGTTTAGGGGTTGGGTTAGTGTGTGTGTGTGTGAGGGGTAGGGTTAGTGTAAGAGGAGAGAATATACAGTTTGTACAGTATAAAAACCATTACATCTATGGAGAGTCTCCACAAAGATAGTGAACCAGTGTGTGTTTGTGATTGAGTGAATTCGATCTCTTCCTCTGGTCTTGTATGTGGCACTGATCTCCAGTGGTGAGCGTCACAGAGAGACAGAAGAGATTCAATAACGTCCTGCATCATCTCAGTCCTGAACTCAGTCCTGATGAAGCGTCGGCTCTGAGCTCCAGTGTCATGGATGTGCTGGAAGAAGCTTCTGGATCCGGCTGGTGCGTGGACTGCGGGAACAGATCGGAATGGAAAGACCTGTCTCTCTTCGACGACACCGTGCTCGTGGTCGTTACCGCGCTGTGTGTCCCGCTGCTGCTGCTCGGCCTTCTGGGAAACGCCCTGACGATCCTGGTCGTGTGGCGACGCCCACAGATGAGGAGCACCACGTACCTGTACCTGAGCAGCATGGCCCTATCAGACGTCCTGATCCTGCTGCTGATGCCGCTCGATCTCTATAAGGTATTCAAGTGTTCACGTGCCGTTTCGTGCGATTGTTAAACGAGTAGTTCACTTCAGAAGTAAATTTCCTGATAATTTACTCTCACATCCACGTCATCCAAGATGTTCATGTCTTTGAAGTCTTTTCCATACAGTGATTTCAATGGGGTCCAATGGGTCGAAGGTCCAGAAGTGAGTTTCAGTGCAGCTTCAAAGTCTCGACACGATCCAGCCGAGGAATAAGAGTCTTATCTAGACAAACCATCCGCCATTTTATACAAAAAATAAACCTTTATATACTTTTTGGCATACCTTTATACTTTTTATACAATGGCGTCAATTTCCAACCATTTCGAGCCCGATTCAGACCCTGACAATGTTAACGAGCAAGACTATCGCGCTGAACGGATTTCACAGGAAGTTTCAGAGTGGTATGTTTTTTCTTTCTTTCTCTTATAGACCTTAAGCGCCAGAGAAACGAGGGGCCGCCATCTTTAGAATATTGTCTTTTAACTTTGTATATCTCTACGGCATCGCTGTCCAGGAGTAATTCGCTTTTGAAGTGGATTTACTTCATATAAAGTTAACGAAAGTTATCGTGAGGATTGTAATGTTTAAAGCAGATGACTTAACAAATGTCAGTCGACCGGGAATATTTTAAAACGAGCCGTTCATTCATAAACACGCAGAATCGCTGTGAAAATACAGACCGGAAGTCAAAAGACAACGAGCGCAGCGCTGAAAAGGGGCGGGGCTACATAAGGTCTATAGATACAATGTTATCCACCATTTAATCATATTTGTCAGAGAATCATAGTAATACAAACTGTAATCGATGGCAAAATCATGGATAATTTTCCTAAGGGGTGATGAACAGTCTTACAAAAGCTACAGGAAACACTACATCAACACTGTAATGTTAGTTAGCAGGCGAGACCCTTGTGACTGTTTTTGTGGTCCAGGGTCACATATGTTAAAAGATCAAGTGAATGAATTTTGATTTCTCATTTTATGAACCCTTTATAAAAGTGAAATCATAATCAAAGACCGCTCTGACGTATGTTGTTGCTTGCTCTGGCGGTTGTGGCGGTATCGGCGGTATCGTGCCAAACTCTCGGTGTTAGTTGATGAATTTATGCAGCTGATGTGGAGTTAACTATCTTTGAGTCATTGATTAGCATATTCTGTCATGATAATCTATAAATCGTGTTCAGGGGGCGGGGTTTATGTAAATTTTAGAGTTAGTGATGTCACTAACCCAGGAGGAATGTCGTGTACCAGCCGTTTGTTGTAGTCCTTAAAAAGTGATTTCTGTAAAATAAAATATCTCCCTTTGCTTTGAGCTTTGAGTGTCGTAACTTTGCAGATGTTGTTTATGCTCGAACAGCAACATTACACACTAAAGGCCAATTTATACTTCTGCGTCGGGTGCGTGTAGAAGGTACGGCGTAGCATACGCATTGACGTGTACCATACGTCGTACCCTTCGCCGTACCCTGACGCGCACCTCCTCAAAAATGTAACTACGCGTCGCGGCGACGCGGACCGCAAGATCTGTGATTGGTCGGCTGGATAGCATCGCGTTTCCTCCCACCCATTTCCGGAATGATCTTCTGCACTCTGCACCGCCCGCCCGCCATTTTTAAATTCCGAAGATCAGTGAAGAGCCATGGAAACAGACCAAGTGACCGAGAGATTGCTTGAAGAAGTGCAGAAATACAGCCATCTGTATGACTCCTTCAGTCGCCATTGCTCGTAGAAACCTAAACTCAAAACAGCCGCGAGGAATGTAAACACAGTGGAACATTAAAACCCACCCGCGCCAACTAGCGTTTCGGCGATGTAACTGCAGAGCAACACAGACATTCGCAGAAGTATAAATGCTCACGACGGCGTCGCCTACGTGCGTACAGAGGATTATGGGGAATAGTTAAATCTGACGTTAATCCTTAAAGGTGCATTGTGTAATATTTAGGAGGATCTGTTGACAGAAATGCAATATCATATACATAACTATGTTTTCAGTGGTGTATAAAGACCTTACATAATGAACCGTTATGTCTTTATTACCTTAGAATGAGCGTTTCTCTCTACACACACCGCGGGTCCGCTTACATCGACATGTTTCTACAGTGGCCCTGAGCGGACAATCACGTTTCGTCACTATGTTGTTCTTCGTGCAAAGAAGCGAATAAAACACTGACACAATGATGAACAAGTAACAATAATATTCGCATTAACATCGTTTCACTGAATAATTAAGTAAACCTAATTTCTTAATCTTTGTAAAGAAACCTCATTGTTTAACTGGCTACTCTCTGCTGTCTCAGACGACGACATCACTTCCTGTCAACCACCGTAACTTCTGTTGGGTGCAATTCTCAACCTCACCACTAGATGCTGCTAAAACTTACACACTGCACCTTTAAAGAAGGATTTATTGTGTCCTTGCCCTCACTTTATTGTGTCCTTGTTACATGTACTTACCATAGTAATAACATTAAATTATGCATAATTACATGCAACTAACCCTCAACCAAACCCTAATCCTACCCTAACCCTATATGAGTACATGTAGTTAATTAATATTACTCAGTACTTAAATATATAATTACACTGTAACACTGACTCCTGAAAATAAAAAATGTAACCCACTTTACAATAAGGTTCATTAGTTAACATTAGTTAATGTATTAATTAACATGAACTAACAATGAGCAATACATTTGTTACAGGTCATTGTTTGTTCATGTTAGTTCACAGTGCATTAACTTTGATTTTAATGATATTTAATGATAATGGATTAGTAAATGTTGAAATTAATATTAACTAAGATTAGTAAATGCTGTAGAAGTATTGTTCATTCTTAGTTCATGTTAACTAAGGTAGTTAACTAATGTACCTTATTGTAAAGTGTTACCGTATTTTCTTAGTGTTATTTTAGTATGAGTGAGACACTTTTTTATATTTGAATTATTTTGATTTTTTTGTATTTTAATTTTAAAGTTTTAGTATTTTTGTCATTTTTATTGTAGTTTAAAAAAAAAACATTTTTATCAATTTTTATTTCAGTTTTAGTTATTTTAGTACATTATGGTAAACTAAAATAAAAGATGAGAAATATTGCTTTGGAAACTAACTTTATTTTAACATTTAGTTTTTTTAGTGTGAATCTTCCCATTTTTCTTTTCCACACAACATCAAACAGTCACAACCAATCAAAATGCGCCATATCTGAATTGTATTGTGCATAGAATGAGCTCCAGCTTGCATTTGTTTCTCACACACAGCTATCGGATTACTTATTCTGACACTTTTTTTGTCCTTTTTGGAGCATGACAGAAATGGCCCCTTTGAACTGTTGTATATACAGTAGAAAGCGCAGTTCATTCTTCACACTTAACGGTGCATGTCGAGAGCATTTGGATGTGGAACTACATGAGGATGAGTAAATCAAGAGATTTCTCCCTTTAGCTGAACTATTGTTGTGTTGTTTGTTGCAGTGGTGATCGTGCTGGTGTTCGTCTTGTGTTGGCTGCCGTTCCACGTGAGTCGGACGCTGTTCTCGGTGTCGGACTCCAGCGTTGCTTGTATTACATCAGTCAGTATTTTAATCTGGTGTCTTTAGTGCTGTTTTATGTCAGTGCTGCTGTGAATCCTCTGCTGTATAACATCATGTCCGCTCGCTACCGTGCTAACGTCCTCGCCATGCTGCGGTTAACAGTGGGCCCCACGGACGAGCTGCGCCACAGGGCCCGCACCTCCCCGCTCACCGCCTCTCACTCCAGCACACACTTCTGACCTGTGTGTGTTAGGCTTCAAACTAACTGTACATGAGGGAACTGGGACTGAGGCTGATTACCACCACAGTAACACAAGAACGCACTGTGACTGTGTTCAATGGAGCCGAATGCTTGCTAACACTGGCCAAGCATTTGTGTACTTTGGCGCTTTTGCATTCGTTTCCATTTACTTTTTGCATTTGTTTATTTCTTTTGCATTTGTTTAAAATTTACTTTTTGCATTCGAGTACTTTTGTACTTTTGCATTAGTTTACTTTCTTACTTTTGCATTCGTTTACATTTACTTTTTGCATTTGTTTACTTTCTTCTCCAGCATGGCAGACTCCGGGCGATCTGCCACAGAAACTCAATCCCTCGAGGTCCGGCAGAATCTCACCGTGCTCTTGTTTTATGTTATTTTACATTAGATTTGTATTCATGTCGCACGCTTCTCTACGGGGGAGAGCTAATCAGGGGAGGATAAAGAGATTGTAGTGCAATTTGTCCAGTTCAGATTACGAGGCGTCACAATTATGAAAGCACTGCAGGCTCTGGAAGACCACACACACACACACACACACACACACACACACACACACACACACTGCCAATTACAGTGAGCGAGATTCACGGTATTTTACGGATCTCATACACTGACCTTCAGGAGTCTGAGCTCAGCACTCCCGGCACGATCATTAAAAGCCTTTACCCAATCAGATCAATGCACGCGTTTCAAAACAAACTAATTCACTAATGGTCTGACTTATTGTTCCAATTTACCTGGCGGTGAATTACGGTGAGCATTGGGGAGGAGAAGAGGAGGATCGATGAAGAGCTGAAACGCCTCCGAGCGGAACCGGGTCTCGTTCTTATCGAGAGCTTCTGAGCTTCAGTTGTCGGAGAGCCAAGTCATTAACACACTCACACCGACAGCTTGGCTGGTCAATGTGTTGAGGAGTTCGTTCCAGATTCATTAGACATGCTAGGCTTGCAGAGAATTAAATTAAACAAAAGATAATTCTTTCTTAATCACCCTTTTAATCGCACAAGTTATTTGTCTTCATACCGGGCATCATCTCATGTGGCTTTGGGGTAATCAATTCATTGATTATTATCATTTATTAAATATTCTTTTTCCACTTCTGTCTATTGTTTTGGTCCCTGGAAAAGAAATACTCTTAAAAAAAAAAAGAAAAAACAGTACTTATTATGGAAATAACACTTTTAAAGAAGGACACGTTTAAAAAGAGAAGTGCGAACTGAATGTAATGTTTTCAGACACTTTATTCCATGTTAAATGCAATTATATAAAAATGTATTACTGTTTACATTTAGATTACATGCAATAATTCAAGAGTGTTTTTGACCCATTAAAATACCCTAGCAACCACCTAGAACACCCTAGTAACCACCCAAAATACCCTAGCAACCACCCAAAAGACCCTAGCAACCACCCATAACATCCTAGCAACCGCCTAGCAAAAAACTTTCTGCTCCAAACTTTCTCAAGCCAACTTAAAGTTTGTCTCGACGAACTTTCGCATCTAGTTACTTATATTATCTTTGAAATGTGCTTTAGTGTGTTTGGCAACACATCAAAATAAGTGCATTTCTGTAAAACACCAAAAAAGATTATTCAAAGAAAATTATTTAAACAGTGAATTTCTCAGTTTGACATTACAACAAAGCATACTTAAGTGTGTAAAGAAACAGTCATGATAGTGTACTCTCTTTAAGTGCACTTAACTGATATTTTATTTCATTAATATTATGTTTCCTGCAAGTACAGTTTATTTTAATATATTTTCAAGATTTGATGTACACTTCCACTTCTGTCTATTATTTTGGTAATCAATTATTAAGAAGTACACTTTTAAAAATAGTGAGATAATATAGTTTTAAAGAAGTGCGAACTGAATGTAATGTTTTCACACACTTTATTCCATGTTAACTGCAATTCAATTAAAATACTGTTTACATGTAGATTAAATGCAATCATTTAAGAGTGTTTGTGACCCATTCGAGTCGGAGTTAAGTACGTCTTTAGATGTAATTTCATAATTACTAATTAATTGTCATACTAATTACTCAAATTAAGTGCACTTCTTTAAAACATGAAACAGATTATTTAAAAATAATGAGTGTATTCTCTTAACTGATCCTTTATTTCAATTAATATTATATTATCTGCAAGTACAGTTTCTTTTCAAGGTTTGTCGTACACTATAACTTTGCATTCAATACAGTTAAGTGCACTTCTTTTAACAAAATCTATTTTGACTTTATACAGATGTACAAGTCAGTCGGCGTCTCCAGAATCAGCTGACACGTCTGTGCCGTTCTGAGAGACTGGCTAAACACGCCACTAAATTATCTTCAGTTTTATAGATGGATGAACCCACGTCTGTACAATTGCTTTGTTTTCCTTTCTGTTTTCATCAAGCAAATGGAAGTTTCATGAAAACAAATGCCTGACCGAAAGAAGGATGGGGATTTTGCTCCATTGCTTCCCGATCGTGAACACCATGTGTCTCCTTTGTCAGCATGTTTGAACAGATATGCTAATCGCTCGAGTCCCGCGGTCATTTGTAAGCTCATACCGGGACGAGGAACTTAGCATTCCGCCCACTCGCCCTGTGGAGGAGAACCATGAAAACACGTTTGTTTACTGCACCAAAGCACACGTGACGTCCTCGGGGTCTTTACATGAGATTCCTTCAGTTTGACTGAAGATCTCACAACACCAAAATTCAGAAACCTCAAACCTGTGACTGTCACACCTGTCAGACAGGACGAACAGAAGAAATCACTCAAACTGTGTGTTAAAGACTTATAAACTTAAGTAGGTTCAGCAGAAAACACTCGCCTTCAGCGCTGTGAAACTGTGAAATAAAAACATCTCAATACAGCCAGCCTTACTGAAGCAATAGCCCTGCGTTAGGCTTAAAGTCCCCCTGTAGTCTTCACTTTATCACTTAAAACTCATCTTTAATCACCATATAGACATATTTAAAAAGATTTTCCTCTTCATGCCTTAAAATAGCTGGAATGTAACTCGACACCCTTGCCTCATTTAATATGTGCGGTTCTATGAATATTCAAATGAGCCCCGCCTCCACTCACTCACTCAGCTCAGAGATCCACTGGTTGACGATCACACGTTGATCTGATTGGTTACAAGGTAGTTTGTGAGGTCAGAAACACCAGCGATTTCAAAGCGTGTTTTTGAGACTTATGAATTTACACATGCTTTGTCTTAAAGTATATTAAAAACTCCACATAAACAACATTAAAAACTTGATTCAGGGGGACTTTAAATGATTACATCTTAATCTTAATTTTAGATTGAACTACACTGTAAAAAAAAAAAAAATCGAAGTTGTAAATTACAAAGATTATATTCAACACCAATTTGCAGTCTGAAAAATCCAACCATGCAAACTAAACCCTCGGAGTATGCACACTAGGTAGGGAGCTCACTCTGATTTGAGACGCAGACTCTCACAGCCGGAGGTCTGAAAGCGATTGTGGGAAACAGAAAGAAAACAAGCTCCCGTCCACTCGTTCTTTCTAATCCCTCGTTCCTCCACGCCTCCACAGCACACAGGGGAAAACAACACGATCTTTTCATCACACACACACACACGGCTCACAAAGTGTAAACCCCCACAGATGCACATCGACTGAGGGACACGAGCCACAGAACACAAGATCTCTCAGACGTGCAACACAATCTCTCCTTTAGACACTTGCTAGTCCTGAAGTCAGTGGAGTTTGACTTCAGGACGATGGAATCAGAAGTTTTTTTTTTTTTTTTTTTTTTTCTTAATAGGTTTGATCAATAATGCATTTACTAAATGATTCTGCTACTATAATGTCGAGTTTCTCCATTTCTAGCACCTTCTGGAGTGTGTCATTGTTTGCCTCTGGTCTGTTCGCTGACAAACATATTGAAATTGACATGGAATTTCATATTTTAGTATGGCAATGTCTTTCTGTAAAGCTCTGAAACAATGTACTAATGTTAGTTACTATATTATGGAAGCTTGTGTCCGTCTCCGTTATGGAATAAAAATGTTTAAAAATGTAAAAAAGTTACTGTGATTTTATCTCACAATTTTTACTTTTTTCTTGCAATTCCGAGTTTAACTTGAAATACACTCACTTTTTTTCTCACAATTAAGTTTGTAACTCCCAATTCTGACTTTTTTCTCACAATTCTGAGTTTATAACTCACAATTCAGACTTTTTTCCTCATAATTCAGCTTTTTCCCCCAAGAATTCCAAGTTTATAACTCACAATTCAGCTTTTCACCCCCCAGAATTCCGAGTTTATAACTCAAAATTCTTACTTTTTCTCTCAATTCCAAGTTTATAACTCACTTTATAACTGACTTTTTTTCTCACAATTCCAAGTTTATTACTCGCAATTCAGACTTTTTCCCCCAGAATTCCGTTTATAACTCACAATTCTTACTTTTTTCTCACAATTCTGAGTTTATAACTTACAATTCTTACTTTTTTAGCACAATTCCGAGTTTATAACTCACAATTCAGACTTTTTTCCTCATAATTCAGCTTTTTTTCCCCAAGAATTCCAAGTTTATAACTCACAATTCTGACTTTTTTTCTCACAATTCCAAGTTTATAACTCACAATTCAGCTTTTTTTCCCAGAATTCCGAGTTTATAACTCAAAATTCTTACTTTTTCTCTCAATTCCAAGTTTATAACTCACTTTATAACTTTTTATAACCAAATTTATTACTCGCAATTCAGACTTTTTCCCCCAGAATTCCATTTATAACTCACAATTCTTACTTTTTTAGCAATTCTCCGAGTTTATAACTCACAATTCTGACTTTTTTTCTCACAATTCCAAGTTTATAACTCACAATTCTGACTTTTTTTCTCACAATTCCAAGTTTATAACTCACAATTCTGACTTTTTTTCTCACAATTCCAAGTTTATAACTCACAATTCTGACTTTTTTTCTCACAATTCCAAGTTTATAACTCACAATTCTGACTTTTTTTCTCACAATTCCAAGTTTATAACTCACAATTCTGACTTTTTTTCTCACAATTCCAAGTTTATAACTCACAATTCTGACTTTTTTTCTCACAATTCCAAGTTTATAACTCACAATTCTGACTTTTTTTCTCACAATTCCAAGTTTATAACTCACAATTCTGACTTTTTTTCTCACAATTCCAAGTTTATAACTCACATGTGAGTGAGTGAGTGAGTGAGTGAGTGAGTGAGTGAGTGAGTGAGTGAGTGAGTGAGTGAGTGTGAGTGTGTGTGTGTGTGTGTGTGTGTGTGTGAGAGTGAGAGAGAGAGAGTGTTTCCCACAGTGTGGTGCAGGAGTAAAGAGAGAGATTAGAGTGGGCGAGGGATCAGCAGAAGAATAGCAGCACGAGATCCTCTTCATCCATCCGTCGCTCCTGTGAGAGAAAGTGTGACGCTCTTCAGCTGAAGGACTCGCACTCGTCTGTGACTGTGTGATGTTACGTTTGCTGATCCAGTTTTAGAAAATAGACAAAAAGATGCACTAAAATTTAAAGCTAAATTGTTGTGGTTGTGTGTTCACTATTCTATCAGCACATGTTCAATGTTTTATTAATTGAAAGCTTTTCTGTTTATTTATTTGTTATAAGAAGCCTTTTGTGTTATTTAAATATTTAGGATTGCTTTTTTATTTTATTATCATTTATTTGTTTATTCGTCTTACATAATATATGCAAACTGTAATATGCCTACTATTTGTTATTTACATTTTTGGCCCATGTTTAATCTATGAAAATCTAACAATTGATAAGCTTAATTTTTGCTGTACATTCACTTTATATTGCAGTAATATATGAAAGATTTCCCACTAATTTTGTAGCTAAACAGCTATTACAGACAAGTAAACAGTCAGTAAAAAAATTATAATAATAATTCTGATTAAGCAATCAAATGGAAAATAACACTGATTAAATATAGATTAATACTTAATAAAGTTACAAAAGTTATTCAGTCAAGAGCAGTGAGTGATTTTTTTCTGTCTTTTGTTCTTTGATTAACATTAAAAGCACAGATAGCGGCAGGAATATTAGGCTACTGTCACTTTAAGACAAAAATGCACTGATCCAATACACTGATACACACGTTTCGTCTTTCTTGACTGTTAACGGTCACTTAAACCAGAACCGACTATGTTTACTAAGATACTCGCAGAGACTGGCATTTGTTTTAGCATAATGTTGTGTGAATTTGTCTGTTCAAGCGTGAATTTTTTAATTGTCAAGGCTTCAACTTTCATTACGTTTCGTTTCGTTCATATTTGTTCATGTTCATGCATTGTTAGAATTCATAAAAATGTTACCAGGTGACACCGTTTCATATACTAACGCTGATTTTTACGTAAAATTTAGGCCCTGCGTGTCTGTAATCTGTCAAGAAATAAAATATTCTGAAAACAGACTGTGGATCTGCTTGTTTCCCGAGTGTGAACTGAAGAAAAAACACACAAATGAAACTTGAATTTGAAGAATTTAATGAAATGTTACGAAACAGTAAAACAGTCTGAACAAATAAATGTCAGAATGAATTAACAGTAGAAATCAATTCAAACATGTCCATAAATCTATATTCATAAATAAACATCATCAGCATCAGCAGTACTAAAGGCCTGTGAGTGGAATATAACAAAACAATCAGGAACTCATGCAAACATAATCACCAGCAAGCAAAAAACATGCTGAAAAAAATCTCATAGCGTAAATATAACCGTGCATATCAGCAATCAGTACAGAGAATAAATTAAACATTTTATCAGGCAGAAGCAAATATATTCATTCTTAAATATATTTTCACCAGTTCTTTATATTGTACAATATTTACAGAATAATGCATAAAAGTCTGAATCAAGACGGAGAACCAACCAGTTCTTCAATGACGCAGGTCTGTCGCGGTTAATTGAGTTAAAAACACCTCAAGGCACATTCAAAAATAGCATTTTAATCCTGTCAAACGATGCCTATGCGTGTGTAACGTGTTTCACGCACACAACACGGGTCTGAGATCACGCATCCAATCAGAACCGGGAGTTCTCAGAAATTAAAATGGGGTAAAAAATAAATAAAAAAATAAATAAAATAAAAGTCCTACGAACGTCAATAAAAGCTGTCAGCAGTATCTGCGTTCCTCAAACGGGACATATAATGCACGTTCTTATGGAAGATTGTTTCCACAACGGAATAAAAAATAAAAAGGTAATTGAGAGTTTTTATCTTGCAATTCAGACTTTATAACTAGCGATTTTCTTCCTCAAAATTGTGAGGTAAAAAGTCGCAATTACCTTCTTTTTTCTTCTTTTTTCTTCTTTTTTTTCTGGCCATAATAGCTGTTCAATCTTGTGAATGTTACCAGATTAACAACGTGATTTTATCACTGGTTTCATTATTTACAAAAATTTTTGCTTGGTTTTACAAATCAAGTTTTGAACGATTTGTTTTCGTGACAGCTGAAATTTCGTATATTTTCTGTACCATTATATTTAATGAGCATAAACATGTTTAACACAAACCACTGGACTAGAATCAGGCACCTTCAGTGATCGTATTTCTCGCGTCGTGAACATTCGCGCGATCGTTACGTTTCCGCCCTGCGTTACCATGACAACTACGATTTAAGACTTTGGATATCGCTATGAACTCAGCGTGTTTTTCTTCTGTGGTTCTCTGTTCTGGGGAGCAACATCGAGTGTTTATAAAATACATCTCCAAGAGATCAATAAATAAGTTTATATCCAACACAATCACCTCTGTGTTTATGAGCATATATATATGAGCGTATATACTGTTCACATTTATATAGAGATCCATTAATACATAAAAACATTCCAAAGATTCAGTAAAGCTGAACGTGAACTTTAGTGTTGCAGCAACAACTGGAAAGAAGCAACCGAAGAAAAACTGTCTGTCCTTCTACTATGGAAGCTTGTTTCCGCCATGGAATAAAACAAAAAGTACCAATAATTATAATATCAATATCAATAATTATATATTTTTGATATATATATATATTGATATTTATATATATATCAAAATTTCAGAATTTTACAACTCGCAATTTTGAGTTGATATCTCACAATTTGACTTTTTTATATCTTTATATCTTGCAATTCTGAGAAGTAAACTCACAATTGAAAGAAAAAAGTCTTATAAGATAAAAAAGTTGCGTTTACCTTTTTTATTACTTTTTATTCCGTGATGAAAACAAGCTTCCATACTCTCCTGCTAATAATGCAGCTCAAGCTTTCCATCTTTCCTCTCTGAATCAGTCAAATCCTGCAGTAGTTCTGACAAGAGTGTGTGAGGCGAGTGACGGCAGGAGTGTATCTGAGCAAACGACTGTAAACACGACTGAAAGAGTGTGTGTGTGTGTGTGTGTGTGTGTGTGTGTGTGGTCAGGTGGTCAGTCCTCGGTGCTCCAGCTCTTTACTCTGTTTCAGCTCTTTAATCCTGCAAACACACAATTTCATTAAACAACTTCATTCTCATGTTTTTCATGATCTAAATAGCAGAAGAAATAAACGGAGAAATCCTGCAAGTCTTTACTCAAACACATCTGGACGTGTCCTCAATTATCTACACTAAAAATGTTGTTCAGATCAGATGTTAAATGTAATTTATTCAAGGTCTGAATCCCTGAATATGATGTTTTCACCACAGAAATAATGTTTTTTCTTCGTTTAGCAGTAAAAAATGGATTTAATTAGTCCTGTCACATCGATTAATCGAGATTAATCAGATTCACATCTAACTTAAAAAGTTTGTATGTATATATATATATATATATATATATTTATATATTGTATTTAATGTGTATATACGAAGTAACCGCCTTGAAAGGGAACGTCTCCGGTTACTATCGTAACCTCGGTTCCCTGAGAGGCGGGAACGAGACATTACGTCAGCCGCCGTGCTCGCCGTTTGATCAGCTGTGCTAGCGTTCAGTCTTGATTCTGACGTAATTGTCGCGCCCATGCTATTTATACTGCCCGTGGACCGGTCAGCATTTGCATGTTTCGCGTCAATTGGCCAGCTGTCTCCAGCTGGCGTTTGCCAATAAGATTTTAGTGAAAATGAGGAGGAAGGGAGTTCCCATATACGTCAGTGACGTATAGTCGAAGTAACCGCCTTGAAAGGGAACGTCTCCGGTTACTATCGTAACCTCGGTTCCCTGAGAGGCGGGAACGAGACATTACGTCAGCCGCCGTGCTCGCCGTTTGATCAGCTGTGCTAGCGTTCAGTCTTGATTCTGACGTAATTGTCGCGCCCATGCTATTTATACTGCCCGTGGACCGGTCAGCATTTGCATGTTTCGCGTCAATTGGCCAGCTGTCTCCAGCTGGCGTTAGCCAATAAGATTTCAGTGAAAATGAGGAGGAAGGGAGTTCCCATATACGTCAGTGACGTATAGTCGAAGTAACCGCCTTGAAAGGGAACGTCTCCGGTTACTATCGTAACCTCGGTTCCCTGAGAGGCGGGAACGAGACATTACGTCAGCCGCCGTGCTCGCCGTTTGATCAGCTGTGCTAGCGTTCAGTCTTGATTTTGACGTAATTGTCGCGCCCATGCTATTTATACTGCCCGCGGACCGGTCAGCATTTGCATGTTTCGCGTCAATTGGCCAGCTGTCTCCAGCTGGCGTTAGCCAATAAGATTTCAGTGAAAATGAGGAGGAAGGGAGTTCCCATATACGTCAGTGACGTAATGTCGAAGTGACCGCCTTGAAAGGGAACTGTCCTTTTTTTTATGGATGACGCACAGTTATCTGTGCGTCATCCATCAAGATGATTTACAAGAAGGTTGCTCCATGAGTTTATTGTGGCTTTATTTGTAACAAGCAAAAGACACAATATAGTAGTGTTTTCCATTTTTCACATCTGTGTGTAGTTTGGCGTGTATGTGGCTAATCATTTGATGCTTGTGTATAGAGTTACTAAACAACAAGTGTTTGCTTTTGAAAGATAGTGTGACGTTTTGCATGTTGTGTGCATGTTTTGTGTGTAATTGAGAAATGGAGTCATAGTTTAAACCAATTGTAAGTATTTAAAAAAAAAAAACTGTAATAAAAGTAAAGTCACCTTCATTTATATAGCGCTTTTTACAATACAGATTGTTTCAAAGCAGCTTTACAGTGATAAGAGGAAATGAAAGCAACAAAGATTGTTTTGGCTGTAAAGTAGCTCCAGAAGAAAGTCATTGTCTAGCTAAATCAAGTTTTTAATTGATTAATTTCCATTGTAAAAATCATTAGTTATTAACTTAGGAGGTGCTTAAAGGGAGACTTCACCCATTTGCATCAAGCCTTGTATCGTTAGAAACCCAGTCATATTTTTGAATGGTCGTGTATTATTCCCTCATTTTCTCCTTAGAAGGGAGAAATAAGGACTTCAGTGTTGCAGTTCCTGCTTACAATGACGCAAAAATCGCCATTTTGCGTCATTCTAAGCAGGAAGTCCCATATCTTTGTAGAGGGGTTGAGACTACAAACACTCGTTCCTCATCTTTCCCAGGGGGTGGGACCCGCTCACGCTACTTACAGATCAGTGGGTGGGACTTCACTTTCTGAAACTAATAGCAATATCCTCCATCTTGTTTGGAAGTTAAGCTAACAGGCTATGGAGCCAGATGTGAAGTTACGACAATGGCAGAAGGTACTCAATATGATATGGAAGAACAGGATTTCATAAGTCTGATGCTCGAAGTTCGTGGCTACTTTTATGAGCCTGTAACCGCACTGGGTAGTACCTTAAAATTAGCTCAAATGATCTATAGGGAATTTTAATAATTAATCATGAATATGATTAATATATTGCATATTACAGTTACATTAAATTATTGAAGTTGAAAATAGATCGATTGTAGGCTATATATGAATAATCAATTACAACAAATTATAATTCCTCATTCATATATCAATAGTCTTTATTTCAGATCGATTTATATGAGATAACCCTAAATGGAAATTAACATAATTATCAAACAGTTGTTTGTCCAGCAAAACGGCCGTAAGATTAACTTATCAACTTCTCGATAAAGTTATCACTTCTTATAATTTCAGGAAGAATAGTTTCTGGCCATTGAAACAACTCTCCTGTCCTTATAGAATCTAGGTTACTGAAATACTAACAAGATAAAGCATGTAGTTTAAGATCGAAACATCTCATTGACTATTGGTTATATGAGCAGTTAAAACAGAGACAATCAGGAATATATGGAATTTAATAGTTGAACTAATGAATACATAACTACGATTCACACCGAGTAAATATGCGCATAACAAAACAAACAGTAAAACAATATAAGACAAACGGATAACAGATGAGAGAGAGAGAGAGAGGAAAGAACGAGAGAAAGTGAAACTAACGGTCAGGATGAGAGAGGGAGAGAGAGAGAGAGAGACCACCGAGATGATCGAAGCATGGCAAAATTCACAGACCAGGTAACCTTGAGAGAGACAACAAGAAATCACATCAATCAAATCAAAACTCAATACTTGCGTATGGTTCTCTTTGTATTTGCTTGAGGAAAGAAGACGCGTGGGTCTTTGGAGAAGTGCGTTCTTTCGTGTCTTCCGGTGCGAGCAGACTCGCGCGAAGTTTAAAGGTTCACCGAACGTGGAGTTACCAAATAAGTGATAAAGTTCATTTCCCTTGTGGAGGGAGAGGCGAATATGAAAATAAAAACTTAGTAAAGGAAAGAAAAGAAAGATCGGGAGTGACGCGGAGGTGCGCGTCCGAGACGGGGCTGAAGCATGTCCGAAGCTGGTGTTTCCCGAAGTTGGTCGAAGAGAAGAGCTTGACCGAAGAGAAGAGAAACGGAGAACGCTCCCTAATAGGGAGCCATGGGTCTTCTCACTGAAGTGGGTTCGTCAAAAGGGGAAAGAGAGCGAGGAGGCCTCTGTGTCAGTCTCTTATGGAGAGGATCGGTTCATGCCTGCTTCACGTACGGGAACCAATCATCTTAGAGTGTCTCGAGCGGGAAAGTCTCTCCTTTGTCTTGTCAGGAGAACTTATTTGCATGGTTTATGACTTTATAAAATTTCGTCATTTCTACCCAGAAAGATTGTACACACAGAACAATACATTTTACTGTAATTTCATATGTAGGAGTGGTTCCGTCAGAGCAAGACGGCCACACAGATACCAAGAAAGGCTGGTAAAAGTAGAGAAACATAAAGTTACATTCATATGCAGAATTACACACAATTAAAGTTTGATTAACACACAATAAAATTGTCAGTACTTTCAGTATGGCATGTGAAGACACCTGAGAAAAAAGGGAATACATATCAAACATTTAGAGGTACCTTTCTCTGAAAAGTTCCATGTTTGAGGTTTGTGGTGTGTGTGGGTGTTAATGTGTGCGTTGGAATGTTGGCCGCGTTGCGCTTCCATTATCTCTCTTTCAGAGGAGCTGGATGAGCTGCAGCTTGGGAGTCATAAAACTTTCTGACCTGCCAATGAGATCGGGTTACAGGATGCGATTCCATTGGGAGAAACATTCTTCAAAAATACATTTCAGAGCCAAACACTCGAAGATCATAACTATATGATCAAAACAACACTAATCAAACATGCATACAGGAAGGTCAGGTACAAGTCTGAGTTACATACATTAAAAGGATATTTCTATCCTAAGTTATACACAAAGGATGTTGTTGTGTGTGTGGGGGGATGAGATTTGAGTCAGGGGACTAGGGCGAACATTTGGTTAAACAATGTTAGCTTGTTATAAATGTGTCATGTTCCCCGGAAGAGCCAGCCAGATCGGCGCCTTCGTGGTCACATGTCTTAGTCGTGGAGTAAAACAGGATGTTCCTTTGTTTACTCAGAAGAAAGGAGCTATGTTTGCAACTCAGGATTCGCTAATTCAGAACATCTGGCCAGAGGCCAAGTCAGTGTCGCTACAAGCCGCAATATAGCGAAGAGCAGCTGAGGCTGATGGAGGAACAGGAGGTAGAAGACCTGCCTGTCGCGGATGAGGAGGCCGGACTGGCTCGAGCTGGGGCGGACTGGCGGCGCCTGTGCTCCCACTGTGCGACTACGGACACAGAGATAGAGTCTGTCTGCTGCAAAGAATTTCAACGATGCCAATTTCTCCTGGACGAAATCTCTGAATCAGACGAGGACACGGACGTTTGTATTGTGAACCATCCTTTTTTCGCACGGCATATGTTCTGACTGAACATCCCGGTACCATGCAATAATTCACCATTTCGAAAGAAATACAAACGAGGAGTAATTCACTAATGAGTTCGCCAACTAACTAGACATTTTGTGTGAACTGAATTTCAAGCTCTGGTGGTAGCTAGCCTTGTAGACGGAAGAGTTATTTCTCTGATAGGCGGATACCTCATAGGTGGTGTTCTGGATTAGTGGGAGTGACTTGCAGAGCTGTGCAATGTGGTGCATTGTGGAAGTTGTTGTCTTTCATACAAATGCGCCCTAAAGTTACTTTCTGTCTTTTTTCGGTCAAGAAGGCACCAAATTCGAAATTTATTTTACATTCCGACTACATATATGACCCACTTTCAATAAAGATCAATGTTCCCATGGGTGAAATGCTCCTTTAAAGGGGTGGTATAATGCCCTTTTCACAAGATGTAAAATAAGTCTTTGATGTCCCCAGAGTGTGTATGTGAAGTTTTAGCTCAAAATACCCCACATATATTTTTATAAACTGTTAAAATTGTCACTTTTTGAGGGTGAGCAAAAACGCACCGTTTTTGTGCCTGTCCCTTTAAATGCAAATGAGCTGATGTTCCCGGCACAGAGGGCGGAGCTTGTGTCCTTTTACCTCACACAGACATGCACTGAAAATTTCAAAAACTTTTAGCCTTTTATGTTCAAACTGGAGTCAGACAAAGATGGAGAGACTCAAGAAGAAGTGACAATGTAGAAGCAACAGGGCATTTCTGAATGGTTAGTTGATGAATTTATGTAGCTTATGTGTAGTTATCTTCTAGTCATTGATTAGCATATTCTGTCTTGATAATCTATAAATCGTGTTCAGGGGGCGGGGTTTATGTAAATTTTAGGGTTAGTGATGTCACTAACACGGGAGGAATGTTGCGTAGTCCATACCAGCCGTTTGCTGTAGTCCTTAAAAAATGATTTATTTAAAAGCAAATATCTCCCCTTTACTTTGAACTTTGAGCGTTGTAACTTTGCAGATGTTTTTTTATGCTCAAACAGCAACATTACACACTAACTAAAGTTATAAAAGTGAAATCATAATCAACCACCCCTTTAAACTTTAATATGTGTGCTGGCTGATCATTTACAAGACAACAAGGTTTTGGTGGCCTGAGAATGCAAACTTTGAAGTAGGTTTCAAAGTGCAAGTTTTTGAAACTGAGTTTTGAAAGCATTACCATTAATAAACCGTTACAACTCGTGTAAACTTCAAAAACGTGAATCTGTGAAAATGGTGACGGTAGGCACATGCATATTACGTGTTTAGTATATAGGCATGTGCGTTTGAATGCATATGTGTGCGGGCGTGTAGTCTTTCTTTACAAAGTGACATTGCCAATTACTTGTCTGGCATGCATACTACAGCGTTTTTAGTTGTTTCCGCGGATCTGTGTGAAAAAAATAGTGGCACAATCATGTTTGTTTAGACTATGTTTTTTCATCGTCTGCTTTAGTCATTTTTTTTGCTGTCACGGACACTAATTATGTTCAGCTGTGCATGCTCAATACGATCATCATCATTGTCATCCAGTTGGATTTATTAAATATTACCTATTTTACAAAACAAAAATAGTTTTTGTTCAATTACAGTCAACCTTAAATTAAATACAACATTTAATATTTAAAATGTACAGTAACAGTAGAACAAGTTTTCAAATTATCAATAAAATGTCAGAACAGACAGCCTTGTGCGGTGCTCCGACAGAGTCCCAGCTCGAGGTCCTTTCCGATCCCATCGTTTCCTCTCACTCCCTCTTCTCTGCTTGCCCGCTCTCTGTACTACCCTAAAAATAAAAGCAAAAACACTGAAAACTGAAAACACTGAATACAAAATAAATCATGTACAAGATTTTCACTTTACAGTTCAATTACAGTCAGGTTGAAAACAAAGCATACAACAAAGCATACAACACTATACATTCTAAAACACATATCTGTTGTATTCAAATGTAAATACAATATCAACCATTTATTCACAAGCAGTTCTTCAGAGCCCCAAGGTGGAATTGAAAAAAATGTAAATTATATTACTCCATGTGTCAGTTACTATCATCATAAGGTCATGATTTCATCTTTGAAACAGACGAAGAAATCAACAAATTGTGGTGTTGAGCTAAGAGGGTTATGTTATGTTGTTCTTTAGCTTATATCTTTCAATGCAGGTTTATATTGTTTCAACAATTTTCGCCTGACCCATGGGGCCTCTGTATATTTCAGATAATATTTGTGGAGAAACAATACACTGTTTTAATTCAGAATCCTAACTATACATTGTACTAATAAAATAAAATGAAGTACATTTTTATTAAATTTAGTAAAATCAAAACAGATCACAAAAGGTCAATGAATCCGTACCAGAAGTGACAGTGCAATGTAGCAGCTAAAGAAAAATCCTCCACCAAATTGCCAGTAATCAGCTGGATCCTTGGTGAATCTGGAGGGGGGAAGAAGAAATGATTCACTGAAAAGTCCTTAAAAAGCAGGATATTTTTATTTTATTTTGTATCATTCCTTTAAATAAACTAAAATTATTTAAATTGTACAAATGTTTGCCATTATAACACATTCACACAATATGAACAGAGTACTGTCATCTTTGAGAATGTTAGTTATAGGGGTGACCCCGAATAGTCGAAGATTCGATGCTTCGATTGGAGGAGCCTGATTCGACTACCGATCTCACGGTTGAATCTTCGCAGAGGTGTTATGAAACGAGGATCATGCGTTCCTCCTATAGTAAAGCGTTTTCATATTTAAATTTAACTATTTTAAGAGATTAAGTCGTTAAACGTTTTTCACGTTGCGTGTTTTAGAATGTATTTTATCCACGCGCACAATTTGAAAAGACTCCAACGGACACAGACAGCGTGAAAGACTGGATTTTTTCTCTCGATCAGGTAGGGTAGACCTACAAGTGATTTCAAAACTTTTCAGCCGGTTCTAATTTGATTTTTGGATGCTGTGAAAATTTTTTGCTAAAAAGAATGCCACTCCTGTTTAGCATTAATTGTTGGTTCTGCAGTTAAAAAAACAAAGTAGAAAATTCTGGCTACTATCGTTATTTTAATAATTTCTTTATTTTAATTTTATTTAGTTCTTTCTTTTTTAACTCTCGTATTGCCTCTGCTTCTTCTAGCACCTCTGCCTCAGCTACTGCGGCATCTGCTTCTCTTTGTAATTCTAGCACCTGTAGCTCTGTGTCATTTTTCACTTTTTCCACTTTTAACTGTGCTTCCTTGCTTGCATATGAGGCTCTTACCCTAGCGGCTTCTGCTTTGGCTCGAGCACGAGTGGCACTGCTTGCAGATGAGGACGAAAGACTTGAAGCATTTGTAGCAGATCTGTTGCTAGCTGCCATTTTGACCACGATGAAGCTCTTAATGCTGCCTTTTCACTGTTATGTTGCCAAATGAACACGTAGATAAACCACTGAAGAAGACCAGGACCACAAGGGACGTTTTTGCATTTTAATTTCTTCTCCAGATGGTGAAAACTGAAAGCATACACAACATGCTCTTAGAAAAACTGAGCTCTATACAGACGAAACTAAAGTCATACATCGGCGCTTTATAGTGCATTTCCCAATCAGACAATACAAAAATACATTACTTAAGATCCTTATAAACACATATATAAACTTACGGCATTGCCTTGTCAGAGCTTTAGAGAGAATGGCGACAGATCGCTGACCGTGTCATGCTGGATTCCGCCTGCTTTGTTTACCATGAAACCGAAACCGGAAGTTAGCGAGGCAGAAGCGGAAATGAAATTGTCCGCTAATATTTTTAAATAAAACTTACAAATAAACATGAAATACTATAAGAAACTTTTAGAAATGCTTTTTTAAACATTTTAACCCATTTAACTTATTTATTAAATTATAGACTGCCATAAGGCAGCACATTCCCCGCCTGACCTCAGGGAGGTCACTATCAACAACAAAAACTTAGAGGGAATCAGTCCTTTGGCAAAAGAAGAATGACTTCAGTAACTGGTCGCAAAAAAAGTATTTCTAGTGCCTTGGTCATTTACTGTGACCTCAACCTTCCTTACTCGATTGTCCTTCCCAGGGAAAGTTGCTGTGACTCTACTCATGAGCCAGCTGTACTCATGAGCCAGCGTGGAACCTGCTTGTCCTTGAGCAAAACAAGGTCACCAACTTGCAGGTTTCGACAAGGTACAGTCCATTTCTGTCTCTGCTGCAATAAAGGCAGATACTCTCGCCTCCAGCGTGTCCAGAACTGGTTAGCAAGAACCTGAACTTGTCTCCATTGTTTGGTGTAAGGTCCTGTCCAAGAAATCTCCAGTAGGAGGTATAAGGCACGATTTCTGGGTTAGCAGCATAGAGGGAGAGAGAATGAAAGGATTGTCTGGATCGGACGAAACTGGAAGGAGTGGCCTGGCGTTTATGATGGCAGACACTTCAGCCATAAGTGTGCACAATACGTCGTGAGTGAGTTGCACCTTACTTTGAAGCAGTATTGAATCCAGTATTCTCCGTGCAATGCCGATCATGCGCTCCCAGGCGCCTCCCATGTGGGACGCATGAGGCGGGTTGAATTCCCAACTGCAACCTTGATCATTCAGGTACAGTTTCAGAGCCTTGTCCATTGCTAACTCCTTGGAAGCTCCAATGAAATTAGTGCCACGATCCGATATAAGTTTTTTGGCAGGGCCTCTCAGGGCAAAGAAACGTCTCAGGGCATTTACGCAACTGCTGGTGTCTAAGGACTCAATCACCTCAATGTGCACGGCTCTAGAGCTCATGCAGGTAAACAGGATAGCCCAACCCTTACTTTGTGCATGTCCACCTCTGGTACGTCTGGTGGTTACTGACCAAGGCCCGAAAACATCAAGGCCGACGTAGCTAAAGGAAGGACATGTTTTCAACCGTTCCGGGGGAAGATCTGCCATGAGTTGCTCTTCCTGCTTTCCCCGCAGTTTGCGACAGATAACACACTTGTGGATAACTGAATTAACTAGTCTCTTTCCACCGATTATCCACAGACCTCCAGCCCTTATCGCACCTTCTGTAAGGTGACGACCCTGGTGCTTGACCTGTTCATGGTAGTGGCGAGTGAGCAGGATAGAGACATGACTGTCTTTTGGGAGAATTATCGGGTATCGAGTTCTCGAGCTCTGAGTGTTTGAGTCGACCTCCAACTGAAATCATGCCGTTGTCCAGGACTGGGCTGAGCTTTTCCAAAGGGCTTTGCTTGGCGATGGATTTGCCAACGTTGAGGGCAGACAGCTCCTTTGCGAAGGTGGCCTGTTGCACTTGTTGGAGGATGACACGTTTTGCTGATCCATTCATCTGGTGTACGAGGAAGCTGACATATGTGCCACCCTTTACATCCATGGTTTGAATTGGAGCCATTGAAAGATTTTGCCATGTGAATGAGGAAGGCGACTGCATGAACCAAAGACTTGAAGGTGGAGAAGCGCTTACAGGAGACTACTTGAAGGTGAGTAGCAAGAGTGCTCACTTGTGGCCTGATTTCACAGTCTTTGTCAGGCTCAACTAACTCAAACTGGTCGTTTTCATTTTTTGCCTCTGGGGGTGAAAGACGGATGAAGGAGGGTCCCGTGAACCAAGTTGTTTTTGCTAGTTGAGATGCTGTGAGCGAGCGTGATGCGTGATCCGCTGGGTTCTCCTCGGTGCGCACATAGTGCCACCGCTCCGGCTTTGAAGACTGGCGAATACGCTGCACTCTGTTGTGAACATATGTGTAGAATATTTTAGATTCGTTGCAGATGTAGCCCAAGACCACCTTGCTGTCTGTGTGAAAGTGAACTGCGTCAAACTCTGTCCAGCTCATTCTTGACAAGATCAGCTATCTCTACAGCCAAGACAGCGGTGCACAGTTCCAGTCTTGGTATTGTGGGCTCTGACTGAGGAGTTAGTTTTGATTTACCCATGACAAACCCTACTTCAACTTTGTCATTTGTATACAGAGCTCTCAAGTAGACTACTGCACCTATTGCTTTTGTCGATGCGTCTGAAAAGACATAGAGTTCTTTGCGCTTTGCCTGACTGAGAGAGGTAGATGTGTACGTTCTCGGGACATGGAGTTCCCTTAAGTCCTGCAGAGAATCCCTCCAAGCTTCCCATTTGCTCTGCTTATCTTCTGGAAGTGGTGTGTCCCAATCAGAGCTTTCTGAGGTGAGTTCTCTGAGTAAAGCTCTTCCTTGAATGGTGACTGGTGCTAATAAGCATAGTGGATCGAAGACACTATTAACAGATGACAAGACACCTCGACGAGTAAATGGCTTGTTTGTTGTGGCCACTAAAAACGTGAATGTGTCTGTCATGGTTTCCCAAATAGGCCTAGATGCGCTGTGATTGTGTTTCCTCACCACTCAGATCCAGATCTTTCAAGACTGCTGCGCATTCTTCAGGAGAGAAGGCTTGCATGACTGATGGTGAGTTAGAAGCAAACTTATGCAGTCGCAGATTGGACTCAGAAAGTGAAGCTTGCGTTCTTTGGAGCAAGTCGATCGCATCGGCTGCAGAAGGCACAGAAATCAGTCCATCGTCGACGTAGAAGTGTCTCTCCACAAACTTGACTGTGTCAGCTCCATAGTCTTTCGCTCCAGCTTCAATGGCCTTGCCCAATCCGTAAACAGCCACAGCGGGAGATGGAGAGTTCCCAAACACATGGACCTTCATCCTATAGTCAATGACCTCCTTTTCAACATCATTGTCCATGTGCCACAGAAAGCGAAGATAGTTCCGGTGATCCTCACGCACCATGAAACAGTGAAACATTTGCTGTATGTCGGCCATAACAGCAATGCTTTCTTTACGGAAGCGGAGGAGTACCCCAATGAGACTATTGTTTAAGTCGGGGCCAGTGAGGAGTACACTATTGAGTGAGACACCGTCCTCTTGGGCACTGGAATCAAAAACTACCCTGATCTTGTTGGGTTTTTGAGGGTGGTAGACCCCAAACGTGGGGAGATACCAGCATTCTTCTCCTTGCTTAAGAGCGGGCGCTATCTCAGCGTGACCGTTGGAGAAAATCCCTCCCATAAACTCCACGTATTGCTGCTGCATGTGGGGTTTCTTTTGCATGCTCCGTTTGAGAGACAAAAAATGTCTGACTGCTAGCTCTCTATTGTTAGGCATTTTCCGGCAAGGCTCTTTGAAAGGAAGTGGGGCGACCCAGCTATTGTCATCGTCTCTGTACATGCTTTCGCCCACGATCTCTAAAAAGAGTGTGTCATCTATGGAGGGAGCTGGCTCATTGTCGTTTTTGCTGCGGTTGAAAACTGACTGTCCCAGACTTTGCTCTGGAGCCTTAGAGTGCCTGTTAATGCATGGCGTTTCCCTGAGCTGACGGAATTATCACACTTCCAAAAACTGTGGGGCGGCCATTTTCAAGAATAATTGTCTTGAATGAGTTGACTGTGGGCTTGTGGACCTTACCTACACACACCTCCCCGACTACGACCCACCCTAAATCTAGGCGCTGGGCGAAGGGCGCATGATGAGGGCCATTAACTTGTTCCCTTACTTTGTGTGCACGTAGAACATCTCGCCCAAGCAGTAGAAGTATTTCTGCCTTATGGTCTAGCTCTGGAATGTACTTTGCTTTGGACCGAAGGTTTGGCTGGTGCCGTGCAGCGTTTGGTGTAGGGATCTCACTTCTTTCATTAGGAATGTCCTGACATTCAATGAGAGGAGGGAGTGGGATTACCACAGACCCATCTAAAGACTCAATGTGAAAGCCTTCAGCCCTTTTCCCCCATGTTTCAATGAGGCCTGAACATGTTCTTAGATCATAACTGACTAGCTTATCTTTGATCTTGAACAGATCAAAGAACTCTGGCCTGGCTAAGGAACGATTGCTGTGATCATCAAGTATGACGTAAGCCTTAACCGCACTGTCATTGTGACCCTCTGGATACACCTTTGTGAGACATATTTTTGAACAAGAACGACCCCACTGACCTGGACCGCACACTTTGGTGCATGTTGTGGTTACTGCGATGCTATCTGAGATATCTTTTCCCTCCCCGCCATCCTCTTGTGCGGGAGCAGGAGCCTTGAAGGTTTGTGGTGGAGGGCCAGGATGCATTACTGTTTCGTGGCTCGTACTTTCACATTCGGAGCACTTTACTGTGGATTTGCAGTCCTTAGCGAGATGAGTGTCCGAAGCACAGCACTTGAAACAGATTCCTTTCTCTTTGAGGAAGGCCTTTCTTTCATCGAGCAGTTTGTACCTGAATGTCCTGCATTTATTGAGTGGGTGAGGCTTATTGTGCAGCGGGCAGTTGCTTTTAAAGTCCTTGTTGGGGGGTGTAATATTAGTTTTATTTAAGGAGATGGGTTTGGCGGAGCTAAAGTTTCTCAGGTTGGGTCTTCTAATTTTAATGTGTTTGGCTGTTCTGTTGGTTAAAGCTTGGATCGTTACGTCTCTTAGCTTCTTTGCATATGAACTTGCAAAAGTAACTGAAAGGTGGAGAGCAGTCATGATGATCCTCCTTATATTGTGAACCTAGTGACATCCACTTCTCCTGAATTCCATATGGGAGTTTATCCACAATTGGCCTGATTCCGCGTGACGTGTCAAGATAGAGAAGACCGGGCAGATACCCATCCTCTTTTGCTCCTTGAATCTCCTGTAACAGATCCCCAAGTTCCCTCAGTTTCACATTATCCTTTGCTGTCATTTTAGGAAAACTGTCCAATCTCTGGAAGAGCGATTTTTCGATGATTTCAGGAGCCGCATAACACTCTTGGAGTCTGTCCCATGCTTTCTGTAAAGCTACTGAAGGGTTATTGACATACACAGAGCGAATGCGTTTAATTTGACTGCTTGACTCCTTTCCTAACCATTTTGTCATCAAATCGAGCTCTTGTGTTGGTGTGAGGTGAACGTCTGCTGTAGCCCCGGTAAATGAGGAGAGCCACGCTCTAAAGTTCTCTGGTTTGTCATCATATTGGTATAGACCTGAAGTGATGAGGTCACGGCGTGCCATATATTGTGCAAGTGGCTCTGCTTGGTGTGACGTGCTACCAGGTGAGTTGTAATTCCATGTGATGAATTTGCCCTCTATTTCAACACTTCGGTTGCAGGTGACTGGAGCGGGGTCATTATGTTTATTCACATTCATTTGAGATTTCACATATTCACATGTTCTTTCTTTTTTAACTCTCGTATTGCCTCTGCTTCTTCTAGCACCTCTGCCTCAGCTACTGCGGCATCTGCTTCTCTTTGTAATTCTAGCACCTGTAGCTCTGTGTCGATTTTCACTTTTTCCACTTTTAACTGTGCTTCCTTGCTTGCATATGAGGCTCTTACCCTAGCGGCTTCTGCTTTGGCTCGAGCACGAGTGGCACTGCTTGCAGATGAGGACGAAAGACTTGAAGCATTTGTAGCAATCTGTTGCTAGTGCCATTTTGACCACGATGAAGCTCTTAATGCTGCCTTTTCACTGTTATGTTGCCAAATGAACACGTAGATAAACCACTGAAGAAGACCAGGACCACAAGGGACGTTTTTGCATTTTAATTTCTTCTCCAGATGGTGAAAACTGAAAGCATACACAACATGCTCTTAGAAAAACTGAGCTCTATACAGACGAAACTAAAGTCATACATCGGCGCTTTAAAGTGCATTTCCCAATCAGACAATACAAAAATACATTACTTAAGATCCTTATAAACACATATATAAACTTACGGCATTGCCTTGTCAGAGCTTTAGAGAGAATGGCGACAGATCGCTGACCGTGTCATGCTGGATTCCGCCTGCTTTGTTTACCATGAAACCGAAACCGGAAGTTAGCGCGGCAGAAGCGGAAATGTTCATTGTCCGCTAATATTTTTAAGTAAAACTTACAAATAAACATGAAATACTATAAGAAAATTTTAGAAATGCTTTTGTAAACATTTTAACCCATCTAACTTATTTATTAAATTATAGACTGCCATAAGGCAGCACATTCCCCGCCTGACCTCAGGGAGGTCACTATCAACAACAAAAACTTAGAGGGAATCAGTCCTTTGGCAAAAGAAGAATGACTTCAGTAACGAATCAAAGTGATGATAAATTGCAATTTTCAACTATAATTCTGTTCTGATATGAAGATGTTCTTGACAGTGGAACAAACTGGTCTCACTGGTAATCGTCCCAAAAGCATAAAAAAAAAGAATAAAGCCTATTTTGAACGTTACAATTTTTTTTATATTCTATCAATCTAATTTTCATAATAAATAAAAAAAAGAAAACATAAAACATAGAATATACTGTATATTATTTGAATTGCCATTTATACATCATAGTAGTTTTTCTAATAAGTTTGTAAAAAGTAACAGAAATGAGAATGACATTTCTTCAGTTGATAATAGGCTAACTAGTTGAAGTGTGTTTAATTGTCATGAAGATAAAATCTGAATGCCAATCATTATAATGCCAAACATTACAATGGTCCTAAAACATACCTTCTTTCTTTTTGAAATATATAATTTCGTATTTTTTTTATCTTAGATGAAATGTGACCTGCACATGGCTTTGTTAGATTCACTTAAAAACTAGTTACACGGTCCAGTCAGTTTCACATATCATGAACACATCTGATCTTTGAGGATTATAACTAATTGACTGCAACATGTGCTGCTGTTTCCTGTTGCTGGTCCCCAAAACTAGACTGGCCTTTGTCATGCCTGGATCAAAAGCTTAATTTAAAAAAAGCTATGGCATGTCTTTAGGGGTTTTCTCAGTCTAAGTGTGGGAATGTGGCATGTGTGACAGCGTGTCATGCTTGCTGGTCTTGCACTTTCACTTACCCTTGGGTTCAAATGAGAAAGGGAACAGAGTACTCAGATAAGACTCTCTTTCCATTTTTCCTTCTTTTTTTTTTTGTATTCATTTATGTATTTTTTATTTGTGTGTGTGTGTTGACAAAATGAACAAACGAGTTGGAGCCTCAAAAGAATTGCACAGCCACTGGCATTCTGACATCTGAATGACAAATCGTTTGTTTGTTTGTTTGCTGTCCATTTCACTGCAGCCTCTGCTGTTAGCATATGCTTATGAAAGTCACATCCAAACTTATTGTAAAGTAAAATTTTCTGACAAGTTAATATGCTGTCTTTGATTTGTTACGTTGTTGCTGAGTGTGTGATATAGCCTAATCATTAACAAAATAGTTGATAAAATTATGTATTACTATAGAGAGTACTGAAATGTAACACTCAATGAATATAATATATAATATAATATTTCTTACAGTGGTAATAAGTTGATGCACAATACCCTCACCCTTGCCATTTTACTCATCAGTCCACCAGTTTTAGTAGTAACATACACAATTATTTATTATTATTATGGTAACACTTTACAATAAGATTCATTATAGTTTTGTGTATGAACAATTTTTTTTTTTTTTTTTGGTATCGAAGAACTTCAAGTGAGCTTTTAATTAAAAATGAAAAGCAAAGTTATATTTCACCCTTGCCATTTTACTCATCAGTCCACCAGTTTTAGTAGTAACATACACAATTATTTATTATTATTATGGTAACACTTTACAATAAGATTCATTATAGTTTTGTGTATGAACAATTTTTTTTTTTTTTTTTTTGGTATCTGAAATATTGTATATAATTGTTTTTTATTTGAATGTAAAAAAAACATTTTCTGGTGTTTTCTTCGATTACAGGCAACGCCATGACTGCTTCTTTCTTCTTCCATTCATAGAAATAAGGAAATTAACCCACTTCTTCCTTGATTATGGCAGGGAGGGGAAATTACTTATTTATGGATATCTAAAATAGAACAATGTCATGCACAATAATTTGCACTAGTCATAGTCATAATGATGTTTGAGATATCTTTAACTTTCATTCTGCCTAGTCAAAACTGAATTACAGATATCTCTATCTGTCGTTTCGACTAGTCACAATTACATTACAGATATTTTGAATGACAATTCCAACTCTCCAAAATGTAATTACGACTAGTCAGAAAGACATTGTTGATATCTACAATGTTAATTGCACATATTTCTTGAGATATGCCAGCTATAGGTTTTATGTCGTTTTAATGTTAATTAAATCTAATCTATGTTCATTTGTGTAAAAAGGATACTGTAACACAATCAATTATATTAATAGTGGTAAATAGTGTGAATGCTTTTTCGTAATGCTTTTTAATGACAGCACTGTTAATGATTCATTTTCCATTATTTCATCATAATTTTTTCTAGATCAAAAAATTATAACAACTGTATTATGGCACAAACGGTCTATCTGCTGTAAATTCCCATGAAGCAAATATTCCAAGCAGATCTTACCATCCCTGCTGAGGGCTCAGGTTCGGCGTGGTGGCGGCCAATCTGCTGAGGACTCAGGTTCAGGCGTGACGGTGGCCATCTTGGGACAAGACTCTGGCATGGCAGCGGCCATCTTGTCCGAAGACACAGGTACCGCAGACATGGCGTGAACAGTCTCTGGCTGGGCAGGCATGATGTGAAGAGACTCAGACTTGGTAGGCATGGCGTGAAGAGACTCAGACTTGGCAGGCATGACGTGAAGAGAGTCAGACCTGGAGGCTACTGTGGTTTTGCGGGGCTCCTCGTCCGCAAAACCCACAGTAAATGAAGAACCGCTCAAAAGAGGGGCATAGTCAATGAATTGGGCCAGGGAAAAATAAATTTTTCCCCCTGGCAATTGAGACCACACCGGTTCGTTTAGCCCAAAGCGGAAAATGTCCTTTAGAGCCACGTCATTAAAATCAAACAAATTACAAAGTTAACAAAAATTCTCAACATGATTGTCAATGGCCTGGTCACCTTGACGAAGACATAGGAGAGCAACTGCTGGGTTCCTGGTAGGTCAAGTATTCTGTAAGGGATCCACTGGAGGCAAGTTGTAGAGAACCCAAGTGCAGTTTATTTAACCAAAACAAGATTAATCATAAAACAAAGGCATGGCATGGCATGAAACAGACCATAGACATAAACATGAATATAGAATCACACAACAGTAGACTACAGGAAGCAATACTTGACCAAGACACATTCTTCTTCTTCTTCTTCTTCTTCTTCTTCTTCTTCTTCTTCTTTTTCTTCTTCTTCTTCTGATTTTTAATGTGCATTACCGCCACCTTCTGAAATGGAGTGTGAATCAAAATAGCCTACTTTACTCACTACTAATTAAATAAATAAATATCTAATAAAAGTATTAATATTAATACATTATCATTCACATCATTATTAATACAATTTTAATAACAACTAAACTCATATCCAACCAAGACACATGGCAAACATGAGGGCTTAAATACACAAGACTAATGACTAGAGAAGGGACACCTGTGAACAATGAATAGACGAGTAACAATGACAACATGACACTCAGACAAGGGAACACATGGCAGGATCACATGACTAACAAGGGATCACATGACAGACATGAAGCATGACATGAGACATGACCAAAACAAGACCAAATCGTGACACCAATGAATGGAGCATAGTGCACATCATCTAGGACCTTTTGATTACTGACTATTGATGATTTATCAAGTTGTATGAACCTGATTATAAAAAAAAGGGCATTTTTTGTTGTGAGCAAGCAGGGAGCCGCCTGACTTAAAAGTAAATAGTTCACCCTGCATACTCTGTCTAAAATCAGAACTGGCGATTTTATGTCCATGAGCCCACGACTCAGCCGACACCAGGGACACCCTCTCTGTGCGACACCAATGAACAAATAATTTAAAGTATGGGGTAGCCAGAATAATCAAATATCTAAAGAAATACATACATTTTATAATTAGTTCCTAATTAGAAACACAATCTAAATGTAATAATCATTTGAAATTGGAGTCAGATTAAGCACAGAGCTAGAATCAAATTAAAACTAAACTAAGCAAACTTCTTAGAAGCGCTGAGAAGACCTACATGCATTATATCTTCGCCCACTCCGTTGGATTCCATCATTGAGCCGACGGGTGGTCCTTACACATACATATGGCGTAAAAATAATTCCATCCCAAAATAGATTATATTCTATAACCTTATTTTCAGAGCTTTTTTGTCCATTAACTAATAACTCATCCAGTTTTGTCATCCAGTCTTTGATATCACACTGCTAACTTGAAAGATAAGAGGTTTCATCAGGTCTTGATGAAATATAAAGCTGAGTGTCATCTGCATAACAATGGAAACTAATGCTATGATTCCTGATAATGTCCATCAAGGTAAGCTATATACAAATATAATAAATAAAAGACCTAATACTGAGCCCTGTGGCACTCCATTTTTAACTTGTGTTTGGTCAGTCAATTTGTCAGTAACACAAACAACCTGGTAGGGACTGGATAGATGGGACCTAAACCATGTTAATCCCTGCTTTTTGTGGGGTTAGTTCTTCTCCCTGACAACGTCACATGACTAATTATAGGATATGAGACAATATGTTGTCAGATGCTATGTTGTTTTAGTTTTTTTTATCAATTGAAGAAATTATTAAAACTGTGAAATTATTAAATTATTAAAGTTTTAAGAGAAAGTCTGTACTCTCTTTCTTTCTTTCTTTCTTTCTTTCTTTCTTTCTTTCTTTCTTTCTTTCTTTCTTTCTTTCTTTCTTTCTTTCTTTCT
>FLSR01004869.1:4785681-4816601 GCA_900092035.1 Leuciscus waleckii | reverse complement strand
CTTTCTTTCTTTCTTTCTTTCTTTCTTTCTTTCTTTCTTTCTTTCTTTCTTTCTTTCTTTCTTTCTTTCTTTCTCTCTCTCTCTCTCTCTCTTAGCATTATCCCCGCTCATTTGCAGGGTCCGCTTCACACACACATGATTTGGAACAGGTTTTAAGGTAAAGTCTGTAATAATATTAGCTCAAAGGGGAAATATTAATAATAATCTATAATTACCAATTATGATTAATTATTCATATTTGGGTCAGTTAATTAGATTAACTTTGAGGTAAGCCAAATTAATATTACAATCAATTAATCAGTTCCAACGAACTCTTTGATTATTCTTTTATTCGAAGAAAGGTGTATCTTTCAGGGTCACTGAAAAATTATTATTTATTATCGTGTACAGCAATCGCAAAAGGGACTTTGTATGCAAACAGAGGAGAAACCAAATGCATAATTGTGCACAAGTTTTATTAACTAAATCACAAACATAAATAAAATAAACAAACAAACAAACAAACATACATACATTCATCCATACATGTACATCAAAGCGTGAGTCATCAAATGAGGATTAATTAGATAGGAGACATGAAACAGGTAAAGTTACATTGACCGTTGGTTGTATAATAAAATACATACCATGGTGTATACATAATAGGACACAAAACATCACACTCATTCACACAGTTTCTGGGATGCACATTCATTTCTAGCTCAGTTCGTCTCTGATTAATGCAGTGAAGTCTGCATGGAAGATTGTTTCTGTCTTCCCTTGTCTCTCTCCTGCACATCTGCCACATTCTTTTGGATCGTAAAACTCTCTGTGTTTCCTGTAACAAGACACCGTCCTGCCAGTGTGTTAGCCTCATTTGGGATGTTAAGTTTTGGTGAACGTTTCACAGTGAGTTTGCTGGATTATTCATTAAATAAATGAATTGTGTGTGTCCGATTGGTCCAGACGCTACATATTTCCCCCCTTTCGATCATTGTTGTCCCTCTCAAGGACAACCACGAACGACGTTTAAAGTGCAGAAAGATCAGACACACCTCTGTCATACCAGGCTGGAAGGCCATGGTGGCCTCTGGTTGTTTGTGTTTTCTGGAGCAGTGGTCGTTCCATCAGGTGATGTAAACCATAGCCAAGTGTTGGTGCAGCAGGTGTCGAGGTGCAGCAGGTGTCTTGACAGGGTGTCACCTGTCATTCTGAAGCCCAGGAGTTTGCTTGTGATAGCAGGAAGTGGTTAGGGCTCTATGTAGCATAGAAAGGTTTCCAGGCCGACCTTGTGCTGGTGGCAGGAGGTCAGAAAGTAGTTGTTAACCTCTCAGTCAAGAGAAGTCTGAATGCTTCAAGTGTTGCTCCGTCCTTATGGCGGTGCTAATGTGAGCTTGCCTAAGCTGGGGTAGGCAAGGAGTCGGATGCTTGTACTTTACAGGACTCCTTGGGTGAGTCCTGTTCAGGGAACTGGTTTGCGTGTGTCAGCAGCTCCCGTAGCTCTGAGTCAGGTGTATCCAGCTGTCCTTGTGGAGCCTCCGACTGACACCTGTGTGAATGGTGTGGAGGAGGATGTTGTCGTTGACAGCCGTTGGTCATCCTGTGGTGTTTGCAGGTTGAGGGTGCTGTCCTCCATGGCTTTTCCAAGGGGCTTGGCTGGTACCTGGGTTGTTGCCATGGTGACATTTATTTGCTGGTCCTGGGCATGCTCAGTCCAGCTGCGCTGAATCTGGTTTGAAACTAAGTCTCTAGCTGGTATGTGAGGCTTTGAGCACAGGTCCGCTCCTTGTGGGACGCTGTGTCTTTATGTGGAGTTGTTTACTTCTGTTCCACACCCATAAGGTGGGGTAAGGAGATGATACTCTTGCTCAGCTCGGTGTGGCTGTAGCTCTGGCTTGGGTCATGGGTCATTGGTCCTCTCCTCTCATGGTGCAGTTACGTTTGGCTCTGGTGCCGTAGGATGTCTGTAGTCATGGGTGGAACAGTGTTCCTCATGATGGCTTGTCAGTCCTTTTGGTCTCCTATCTGGTTAAGGTCAGGTTAAGCAGAGGGTCTGCGACCTTTTTATCATGCACCGAGGCGTTCCCAGGCCAGCCGGGAGACATAGTCTCTCCAGCGTGTCCTAGGTCTTCCCCGGGGTCTCCTCCCAGTGGGACGCGCCCGGAACACCTTCCCGGGAAGGCGTCCAGGAGGCATCCGGAACAGATGCCCGAGCCACCTCAGCTGACCCCTCTCGATGTGGAGGAGCAGCGGCTCTACTCTGAGCTCCTCCCGAGTGACCGAGCTTCTCACCCTATCTCTAAGGGATCGCCCAGCCACCCTGCGGAGAAAGCTCATTTCGGCCACTTGTATCCGGGATCTTGTCCTTTCGGTCATGACCCAAAGCTCATGACCATAGGTGAGAGTAGGAACGTAGATTGACCGGTAAATCGAGAGCTTCGCCCTGCGGCTCAGCTCTTTCTTCACCACGACAGACCGGTACATCGACAGCATTACTGCAGAAGCTGCACCGATCCGTCTGTCAATCTCCCTGCTATGGAGTTGCTAGGCAGCTGCCAATGATGAAACTCCAAAGGCTTCTTGCCACTATGAATGATATAAACCAACTCCCATGCCTCTGTGACATACAGAATGGAAGATATCCCTCTCTGGATTTTGGTTTCTAGGGTACTCTGTTTGGTTGCTATGGAGTTGCTAGGCAGCTGCCAATGATGAAACTCCAAAGGCTTCTTGCCACTATGAATGATATAAACCAACTCCCATGCCTCTGTGACATACAGAATGGAAGATATCCCTCTCTGGATTTTGGTTTCTAGGGTACTCTGTTTGGTTGCTATGGAGTTGCTAGGCAGCTGCCAATGATGAAACTCCAAAGGCTTCTTGCCACTATGAATGATATAAACCAACTCCCATGCCTCTGTGACATACAGAATGGAAGATATCCCTCTCTGGATTTTGGTTTCTAGGGTACTCTGTTTGGTTGCTATGGAGTTGCTAGGCAGCTGCCAATGATGAAACTCCAAAGGCTTCTTGCCACTATGAATGATATAAACCAACTCCCATGCCTCTGTGACATACAGAATGGAAGATATCCCTCTCTGGATTTTGGTTTCTAGGGTACTCTGTTTGGTTGCTATGGAGTTGCTAGGCAGCTGCCAATGATGAAACTCCAAAGGCTTCTTGCCACTATGAATGATATAAACCAACTCCCATGCCTCTGTGACATACAGAATGGAAGATATCCCTCTCTGGATTTTGGTTTCTAGGGTACTCTGTTTGGTTGCTATGGAGTTGCTAGGCAGCTGCCAATGATGAAACTCCAAAGGCTTCTTGCCACTATGAATGATATAAACCAACTCCCATGCCTCTGTGACATACAGAATGGAAGATATCCCTCTCTGGATTTTGGTTTCTAGGGTACTCTGTTTGGTTGCTATGGAGTTGCTAGGCAGCTGCCAATGATGAAACTCCAAAGGCTTCTTGCCACTATGAATGATATAAACCAACTCCCATGCCTCTGTGACATACAGAATGGAAGATATCCCTCTCTGGATTTTGGTTTCTAGGGTACTCTGTTTGGTTGCTATGGAGTTGCTAGGCAGCTGCCAATGATGAAACTCCAAAGGCTTCTTGCCACTATGAATGATATAAACCAACTCCCATGCCTCTGTGACATACAGAATGGAAGATATCCCTCTCTGGATTTTGGTTTCTAGGGTACTCTGTTTGGTTGCTATGGAGTTGCTAGGCAGCTGCCAATGATGAAACTCCAAAGGCTTCTTGCCACTATGAATGATATAAACCAACTCCCATGCCTCTGTGACATACAGAATGGAAGATATCCCTCTCTGGATTTTGGTTTCTAGGGTACTCTGTTTGGTTGCTATGGAGTTGCTAGGCAGCTGCCAATGATGAAACTCCAAAGGCTTCTTGCCACTATGAATGATATAAACCAACTCCCATGCCTCTGTGACATACAGAATGGAAGATATCCCTCTCTGGATTTTGGTTTCTAGGGTACTCTGTTTGGTTGCTATGGAGTTGCTAGGCAGCTGCCAATGATGAAACTCCAAAGGCTTCTTGCCACTATGAATGATATAAACCAACTCCCATGCCTCTGTGACATACAGAATGGAAGATATCCCTCTCTGGATTTTGGTTTCTAGGGTACTCTGTTTGGTTGCTATGGAGTTGTTTGGCAGCTGCCAATGATGAAATTCCAAAGGCTTCTTGTCACTATGAATGATATAATCCAACTCCCATGCCTCTGTGACATTCAGAATGGAAGATATCCCTCTTTGGATTTTGGTTGCTAAGGTGCTCGACAATGGTTGCTAGGGAGGGGCTAGGAAGTGTTGAGGTTATTCATGATGGGCTGTTTGCTGCCCTGAGTCAAATGAGACCACCCCCGTGTTTCTATGACAATTCAGTCCAGAGATATCCCTTTGATCTCTTTCAATGGAAGTCTATGGGACTTGTTGCTAAGGTGCTCTAAATGGTTGCTAGGGCGTGGCTTGATAGCTTCACAATGATCCTGAGAGACTGACTGGTTGTCTGAGTAAAATGAGCCCACCCTCTTGTCTCTATGACTCTGTGCTCCAGAGCTACGTTCAATACAAAATCCCTATGCAATGTGTAGGACGGCCCATTTCATGGGCCATCCTACACCATTGTAAGTCAATGGGAAACTTTGGGCAGCTCCTGCCCCCCAGGGGTGCAACTTTTACCCCATTGTGAGGTGTGTTCTTACAGAGCCTGTCAGCCTCTTCAAATGTGGCAAATCACACGTTTCTGCGAAATCCTCGCTCAGAGCTACGAGTGGTTAGCCTGGGTTTCCCCATGCTGCCTTGAGCGCAGCGCGATTTTATTCACGCTGCTAGGCAGCCTGGACACCATGGACAAGATTTTCCCCTCAAAACGGGAACCAATCACAGAACGGGGGAGGAAGCAGCAAGACGATGATGACATCTATGCGACACACCGAAGCAGTTTGTTTATATCTATGGATCTAACATGGCATCAGACGCGAAGTTACCTTTCGATGCAGCCTTAGATAGTGTTCTAAGTAGTTTAGAACACAAGTTTATTTCGTCTTCTTCCTCATCGAATTTCTGTCACTCTTCATACGTCATCTGGTATAATTGAAACGATTGGCTATGAGCTACGTACAGGCGCATTTGATAGACATTCGTAGCGCCCAATAAACGGCTCTGGGCATTCGTAAACCATGCCTCAAATACGAGAAAATGAACATGTGGTTCCCAGACCAAGTCTCAATGACGAGGTCTGACGTTAGCCAGGCTAACGAGTGGTAAAATTTCGTCGCAATGTTAGGTCAATGGGATTTTTCGGCCGCTTTTTCGCCCCTGGGGCGAACACCGTACCCCCAATCGTTTATAAAAGTCATAGCACACCTCTCCTCAATGAGCCAGTCGATTTGACACCTCATTCATGGGTCTGTTCCAAAAAAATTGGAATAATAAGAATAAAAATAATAATAATAAGTATGAGCAATAACAATAGTGTTGCTTCGCCTTTGGCAAGCACCTGTAAAGACATTAGCTCAAAGGGGAAATATTAATAATAATCCATAATTACCAATTATGATTAATCATTAATATTTGGATCAGTTAATTAGATTAACTTTGAGGTAAGCTAATTAATATTACAATCAATTAATCAGTTCCAATGAACTCTTTTGATTATTCATTTATTCTAAGAAAAGTGTATCTTTCATCGTCACTGAAAAATAATTATTCCTTAGCATGTACAGAAATTAGAGCATACTGTAACAAAATCAAAATCGTAAAAGGGAAATCAAATTCATAATTGTGCACAAGTTTTATTAACTAAATCACAAACATAAATAACACTAAACAAAAATAAATACATTCATACATCCATACATACATGCATAGGTAAAGGGATGAGTGATGTGGAACCGGAAACAGGAAATAGAACTATGGAAAAGATCTATTTAACATTGGAAAGAACCATAAGCTTATCTTCAGAGCACCTCATCAGAGTATACTTGCATGGCAGTTGCAATCGTGGTCAATTCTTGAAGTGGTTGAAGATTGAATTTGTTGATGGGTCTGTGGCATTGAAGAAGAGCATGGTGGCTTCGAGCACATGGCTGTTGTGAGTCGAAGCCTGCTGCCCTGGCCTGCTGAGGGCACGCTGGACGGCACGGCGTCCCCAAGTGCCGAGAAGACCAGGAGTGGATCGTTGCGTCAGTGATGGTAAAGTTGCCGTTGTTTTCGGAAGAAATTGAAGAGATTGAAGAAATGTCTGACTCCCTTTTGGGAGTATGAAAGCATGGCAGGCATTGCTCAGGCCTGTTTGGGCCCTTGTGTGTGTCCGATTGGTCCAGACGCTACATATTTCCCCCCTTTCGATCGTTGTTGTCCCTCTCAAGGACAACCACGAACGACGTTTAAAGTGCGGAAAGATCAGACACACCTCTGTCATACCAGGCTGGAAGGCCATGTGGCCTCTGGTTGCTGGTGTTTCCTGGAGCGGTGGTCGTTCCATCAGGTGATGTAGACAGTAGCCAAGTACAGGTCTTTGAGTTGGTGCAGCAGGTGTCGAGGCAGGTGTTTGCTTGTGGTTGCAGGAAGTGGTTAGGGCTCTATGTAGCATAGAGAGTTTCAGGCCGACTTAGTGCTGGTGGCAGGAGGTCAGAAGGTAGTTGTTAACCTCTCAGTCACGAGAAGTCTGAAGGATTGAAGTGTTGCTCCGTCCTTATGGCGGTGCTGATGTGAGCTTGCCTAAGCTGGGGTAGGCAAGGGGTCGGATGCTTGTACTTTACAGGACTCCTCGGGTGAGTCCTGTTCAGGGAGCTGGTTTGTGTGTGTCAGCAGCTCCTGTAGCTCTGAGTCAGGTGTGTCCAGCTGTCCTTGTGGAGCCTCCGATTGACACCTGTGTGAAGGGTGTGGAGGAGGATGTTGTCGTTGACAGCCGTTGGTCATCCTGTGGTGTTTTCAGGTGGAAGGTGCTGTCCTCCATGGCTTCTCCAAGGGCTTAGCTGGTACCTGGGTTGTTGCCATGGTGACAGTTCTGTGCTGGTCCTGGGCATGCTCAGTCCAGCAGCGCTGAATCTGGTGTGAAACTCAGTCTCTAGCTGGTATGTGAGGCTTTGAGCACAGGTCCGCTCCTTGTGGGACGCGGTGATCTTTATGTGAGGTTGTTTACCTTCTGTTTCATACCCATAAGGTGGGGTAAGGAAATGATATCTTGATCAGCTCGGTGTGACTGTAACTCTGGCTTGGGTCAAGGGTCGTTAGTCCTCTTCTCTCATGGTGCAGTTACGTTTGGCTCTGGTGCTGTAGGATGTCTGCAGTCATGGGTGGAACAGTGTTCCTTGCGATGGCTTGTCAGTTATTTCGGTCTCCTGTCTGGTTAAGGTCAGGTTAAACAGAGGATCTGCGACATTTTTGACACCCTAGGGGTGAGAGACTAATGCATGACCCTAAAGAGTTCAGAGCTAAGGTTTGATAGGTTAGCTAAGTATGTAGCATAAAGCTAGGTGTTTCATGTGTAGCTAGCTTGTCAAGTGTGTTTTGTATCCTTATCATCTTAGTTGTGGGTGTTAATAGGCTAAGACTTGTATGGTTCCGAGAATATTTTCTGGAAAGGGCATTAGCCGAGAGAAAATAAATGACTTAAATGTTCTTATGGCTAAATTATTTCTCTGGACTTAACTGGTGGTTCACAACGGGCTTGACGAAGTGAAGGATAGGAGGAAAAGGACAGTTTCCTATTCATATTATGCTTATCAATCCTCAGAACTATAGTTATGCCCTAGTAATCGTTGAGATTACTTTGTGTTGCAGGGTCATAAAAATGAGTGCACTTGTTGAAAAGAAACAAAATCACAAATAAAGTTATCTCTGGTTCCTTTCTGGGCCCTATGGGGACTGGAACCACATTAGAACAAAAGGGGAAATGTAAATAAATCAAATAAATGAAAGAATAGACAAGTGAATAGCGGACAGCTATTATTATCAAAGTAAAATAAAAATAAAAAAAGGGCTTAAATAAGTGATCAAAACAGCAGGAATGATCTGAAATTGGGAATAATCAATAGCACGAGTGGCTAAACTTTTGATGTGCTGGGACCAGATTCCATAGTGGGTCACAGCTGCTGTGTGTTCAAGACACACGGTCCCTGTGTGTGCGTCCTTACAAAAGTTTAGTCAACATGCTGGTGAAAATCCTCATGACTATAAGAATTATTCTCTAGATACACAGTTTACGTGTAATTAAATTTAGATTTAATGTACAAGGTAACTGCACATTTTTTGCCGACAGCACTCAGCAAGGACTACTCCTAAACTAGTGGCGGTAAAATTCAGCTGGGAAGAATTGAAAGTAAGGAAAGAGAAAGTGAGAGATCAGAACCCTAACTGGGGCTAGAGGAAAAGTATGTTAGATCACTTTGCACTGTGCACAGCACACGCTGTAGTTAAAGGCTTCATGTAAATCATGCTAACCGCTAACTGTAGCAGTTATTATTTAGCTTGGTCTAAGCTGAACGGACGCTAGGTTAGGTTAGCTTAGCCATCTAGACTGGTTTGTTTACAATATGACGTTACGAGTTTCCACTTCCTGTGACTAGTCGTTGTCATAGGAACCATGTCAGAGAAATTCAACAGTCTATGAAGAATGTCTGCACATTTTAAATGAGTATAATGTTTAAACGAGTTAAAATATGGCGCCTATGCCTTTGAGTCTTACAAAAACTTGATGTTACATTCAGTGAAATGCAACTGTGGTTTGGCATTTGCCAGTTTTACTCGAGTAACTCTTTCCTTTACTTAAAACAACTTCTTCTACTTGTTTAAAAAGGTAAGGAAATAGATTTGCTGTAAGTCGAAGCTTGTCTCAGCATACAAGGTTACGTCCATCTCATGCATAAATATTGACTTTTCAGCGAGTGAAACAATTTTGATCACTAAGTAGCTCTGCTTGTAGATGCAGCCAAAATTTAGATGAATTACATCAATCTAACAATAATTTGTAAGGCCTTTACATTGCAGAAAGGGGGGCATCACCCAAGTCTACGTGTGTAACACTGTACTGAGATTTCTTTGTCAGAAACAGATTAAACAATGCTGCAATTTGGATTCTTCCAGTCGAAGCAGAATAATAAATGTCGGTACAGCATGCCGCTGAGTTGAGTTTCTTTGTCAAACAGACTTACGCTTTAATGCTGGAATTACCGATACTAGTAAAAAATCTAAGACTTTTCACTTTTAGTAGAGATGTCAATTCCAGCTATTGTTTTATCTGCATTTAAACAAGCCAGTAACCAGTGATCAAAAATGCGTATCGCATGTTGCGTCTTATTTGGATCGGAATGATCAAATGCGCACTTTAGGATAACAGTAGTTAAACGAAAGGCCGCTAGGTCATGTTAGTTTACGCAGCTCAGGTGGTTTGCTTACTATCTGGCGTCAGGGTGGCATGCCCTGTGACAAGTCATTGTCATGGAAACGAATATGCAGCAGTGCCAATTTCAACCAGCAGGTGGCATATGTCTGTATATTCTAAAAAGCAGTGCATAGTCTGTTGGCATGTGAGGCTTACACGTGCATTCAAGATTTCTTTAAATCAGTAAAATTCAAATTTTTCTAATGCAGCTTCCTGCTTCTTTTGAGCACACATTTTCATCTACTTTAAAAGTTCTATGTCCTATGCTGACTATGACTTGAGCAGCGGCTTGCATTATGGTCGTGCTGTGTGCCTTCTGATTTTTGCAGTTCAGAGTCAATGGGGTTTAGGGACCCTTTCTGAAGAGGCCTCGTGTGTTAAAGGCGTTCTGCGTCAAGTCACACATCGTTAAGTGGGCATTGCGTGGAGCTGTCAGAAATGGTGACTAACGGGTTTTGGAGGAAAAGGTTCGTTGCAAGTTCCAAATTAAGCTCGTTCGTAAGTCTGTGGTAGTAGCACAGGCACTTTTAGGTCTGTTTGGTGTCTGGGCAGTGCCCAGTCTGCATTCAGACTCTTAAGTCTGAGAATCCTGTTATGATGGCTTGTTCCACCTGCTGGTTGTTAGACTGGATGTTTTTGGAATGCTGAGCCAGAAAGCATTGCACCTCTGGGCTGGATGTGATCCAGATCAGATAGAGTCTATCTTGATGGTGCACACTCATCAAAGACTGCTTGTGAACGTCAGTGTCTCGCAGGTAGGCGTGGACGTTGTGGTCTTTGAGTGTCACTACATGTGTTGTTTCAGGATTCGTCTGAATTAATCCTTTCCCTTCTGCGGCTGCAGAATCTCTCAGGACACTGGCGGGTGAATGTCAAGCCGAGGGTTTGATTCCTCCCCCCTTTGTACAGGGCTGGGGGTGCTTACGCGGCTGATGTGAAGTTTATAGCAGGATACATCTTTCTTGTGGGGTCCGTTTGCAGGTGGTTGGACTGTTTCAGTTCTGTTCAGGACCACATTGTGTTTGTCTATAATGTTGCAGCATTGTTGAGTCAGTGTTTGGACTTAAACTCTGGCTGGACACTGATGGCTTTAGTGTCTCTCTTTGAGCTAAGCTAAGTTCTTTAAGTTCTTTGATTGACACAGTTCTTTACCCATCTGTTGGCAGGTGCTCTGCAGCTGTCAGCTGCCTGAAGACTGGTGAACTCTTTCAGTTGCTGCGCTCTGTTAGGGTCTTTGCATCTGTCCTGTGCTTGCTGACGCTGAGCAGGGTTCGTTCTCTGTGGAATTCTGTGGCTGGCAGCGTTAGTTAATTTCCCTACTGTATGAGGCCTGTGGGAGCGTGGCCAAGGAGAAGATGATGCTGGTCAGCTCTTGGTGGCTCAGGCTGGGTGTCAGACGTCCTTCCCGTGTAATGGCGGCTCATGCTCAGTAGAAAACGATGTATGTGTTGCATTTGGTTTTGGAAATGATTGGAGAAGGCAGTTTGAGTTAATAGGTACTTTTATTTGTGTTTACAGTTTTACAGCTTGTTTTTGCACTGCTGTGTGTAAAATAAAGGAGAGAGGAGAAAAAGACCTCGGATAAAGCATCATCTCTTTTCTTTGTTCACCTCACCTGGCTGTTTATACGCGCTGGATAGCTAAATACGCATACGTTTAGTGAGGCCAGTATAGTAAAACGGCAAACCCTCGCCTGTTGAGAAGAAGACAGAACTTCAACTGCTAGAGAAAAAAAAAACATCATTGCCCGTTGAGACGACACCATTAACCGGCGCTCTCCAAGCCTGCATGTGACTTGCCCAGATTCCCCTGCTCCATAAGACATGGATTCTCCGACCGAAATGCAACTTCCCACTGGTGTGACTGGTGCAGAAGCTGGTGACTGGGAGGTGAGATCAGAGCTATTTGCATCAAGCTCTGTTCGTGCATCATCTCAACACGGGTCGACATGCAGCTCACGAAGGAGCACTGCGCTAGCAACCGCTAAAGCCAGAGCTCAAGCAGCAAGAACCAAAGCAGCCTATTCTGAAAAGGAAATGGCACTGAAACTTCAGAAAGCTGAAGCAGAACTACGAACTGCCAAAGCAGAAGCTGAATTGGAGGCATTGCGGTGTAGAAAAGAAATGGAGGCTGCAATAGCTGAAGCAGCAGTTCTTCAAGCAGAATTAGAGGATGACAACAGCCTCGGGGAACCGGAGTCAGAACTGAACCAAAGGTATTTCAATGCAAACAGCGTGCCACCACAGAGAGATATAAAACAAGAAAGCTATAATACTCCGCCCAGCCTGCACAGCCACCCGCTTCCACCTGCACGTCCTCCAACGCAGCCAGCCATAAGACCTCCAGTACAGCATCCAGCAACATCGCCTGCAGAGCTACCGACACACCCACCAGCAGAGTCCCTGAGACCGACACCAGCTCCAAGACGGCTGCCACCGCCGTCACAGGTACCACTACAGCCACAGCAGCCATCCATGGCACCTGCTAGTCCGTATTATAGTCCACACCAAGCCAGCAACCAAGCATGGCAGAGAGGAAAAGACCATGGGCTACCCAGTCCTGCTCCACGCCCTACCTCGCCTCGTCACACGTCTATCAAGATGACACAGCTCCCCGACTGCTGACCTGGCGAAGTTCATTGCTAGAAACCAGATCGTCTCCACAGGGCTGATGAAGTTCGACGATAAGGCAGAGAATTACTGGGCGTGGAAAGCTTCATTCTGCAATGTCATAGACAATATAGGTTTGTCAGTAGCAGAAGAGACTGACCTTCTGATTAAATGGCTCGGCAAAGAGTCGTCCGAACAAGCACGCAGGCTCAGAGCAGCCTACATCAGAGACCCCCACGGTGGCCTCCGAGCTATCTGGCAGCGCATTGAAGAGTGCTATGGCACCCCCGAAGCTATTGAAGGGGCGCTATTTGCCAGACTGGAAAGCTTCCCGAGAATCTCCAACAAAGAGCCAGCCAAGCTACGTGACTTAGCCGACCTGCTACAGGAACTGTACGCAGCAAAGCAGGATGGATTCCTTCCAGGACTAACTTACCTTGACACTGCTAGGGGAGTAGCCCCAATCATAGAAAAGCTCCCGTATAATCTACAGGAGAAGTGGATGTCCTACGGCTCTCAGATAAAGCAACAGCATCAGATTTCCTTTCCCCCATTCCGCGTGTTCGTCGACTTCATCCAGAACCAAGCCAAAGCAAGAAACGATCCCAGTTTCAGAGTCACCATGCCACATCTGCCTGCCACAAATAGAGTCAAACCCAAAAGCATCCAGAGTAGAGTCAACCAGTCTGTTGCAGTCCACAAGACTCAAGTCGCAGAGTCCAGCCAGAAAGGTGAGCCTGAAGCTGACTCTTTAGATCTCACCAAGCAATGCCCAATCCACAAAAAGCCCCATTCATTACGAGCATGTAGGAGCTTTAGAGACAAACTGCTAGCTGACCGTAAACAATATCTCAAAGACAATTCCATCTGCTACCGCTGTTGTGCTTCAACCACACACATTGCAAAGAACTGTGACAAAACCATAACATGTGCAGAATGTCAGAGCATCAAACACGTCGAAGCCCTCCATCCAGGTCCATCACCGTGGAAAGCAAAACCACCCCCATTACGTCAGAAACGGTAGGGAGGGCAGTGAGAACCAGCAGCCTCCAGAGACGGCATCTTCTGCTGCACGGGGATGACCTGAAGTCCTCCGTCTTCCAGCAGCCTCCGTTCACACTGCTTCTCTGCTGCACGGGGATGACCTGAAGTCCTCCGTCTTCCACTGCACCGACAAAGATCACCAAACTGCTCCGTCCATCGATGATCTCAACTTCCCGAGGATCATGGATACTGAGGTATGTCAAGATAGCACTCAAAACTGGGTCGCACCCCTACCTTTTCGGACCCCGAGAGAACGTCTGCCAAACAATAGGGACTATGCCATGAAAAGACTCAAGTCTGTCTGCCACACACTAGAGAAGAAACCTGCCATGAAAGAACATTACATGCAGTTCATGCAAAAGATGATTGACAGTCAACATGCAGAGATTGCCCCCGTCCTTCAAGAAGGACAAGAAAGCTGGTATTTGCCATCCTTCGGCATCTACCATCCCAAGAAACCCGAACAGATTCGAATAGTGTTCGATTCAAGTGCTCAGTATGAAGGGGTTTCACTGAACAGTGTCCTGCTCAAAGGCCCAGATCAGAACAATGACCTGTTAGGCGTCCTCATCAGGTTTAGAAAAGAGAAAATTGCTGTGACTGCAGATATTCAACATATGTTTTACTGTTTTGTAGTCAAGGAGGAGCACAGAGACTACCTGAGGTTTCTATGGTTCCGCAACAACAAATGGGACAGTGACATTGTAGACTACAGAATGCGTGTGCATGTGTTTGGCAACACACCGTCTCCTGCTGTAGCAATCTACTGCCTCAGGAGAGCAGCGAAAGAAGCGGAAGCTGAATTCGGCTCTGATGTCAGAGCGTTCATCGAGAGAGACTTTTATGTTGACGATGCTCTGAAGTCGTTTGCAACAGAGTCCGAGGCCATCAACTTGGTGAAGAGGGCACAGGAGATGCTCTCCCGCAACAGCCTCCGGTTGCACAAGATCACATCAAACAGTGCAGCTGTCGTGGCGGAATTCCCCCTGAAGACTTGCAAACAGCTTTAAAGACCTGGACTTTGCCACGGATAACGTCCCTGTGCAGCGTAGCCTGGGTATCAGCTGGAACATAGTCACAGACACATTCACCTTTCAAGTACAGCGAGAAGACAAGCCTTTCACACGCAGAGGCGTGCTCTCAACCATAAACAGCATCTTCGATCCGCTCGGCTTTCTCTCACCTGTCACCATACAGGGGAGATCGTTGCTGAGAGAGCTGACCATGGAAAACGGTGAGTGGGACGCACCATTACCTGGACACCTCCAAGCAGAGTGGGTGAGATGGAAGTCCTCCCTACAATGCCTTCAAGACATACAGATTCCCCGCTGCTACACATCTCTCTCCACCTTTGCAGCAAGCACGAGCGAGTTGTGTGTGTTTGCGGATGCTTCAACCAAAGCAATCGCAGCGGTTGCCTACTTGAAGATGACCGATGAAAATGGACGCTCCGAAGTCGGATTCGTGCTTGGCAAAGCAAAGCTGGCACCAGCGAAGGAGACTACAATCCCCAGACTCGAACTCTGTGCTGCAGTCCTTGCGGTTGAGATAGCTGAGACTGTTGTGAGTAGCATGGACTCGCACATGAACTCTGTCACTTTCTATTCTGACAGCAAAGTTGTCTTAGGTTATATTAACAATGAGCAGAGAAGATTTTATGTTTATGTAAGCAACAGGGTCCAATGCATCAGACAAGCAACGTCACCCCAACAGTGGAAGTACGTCCCCACAGAGCTCAACCCGGCCGACCATGGCTCCAGATCCGTTGCTGCTGCATCATTGAGAGACACCAACTGGCTGACCGGACCAGCCTTCTTGTCTGGTAAGCCTCCAGCTGATCATCAGTCACTGTTTGATCTAGTTGACCCAGAATTAGACTCTGAGATCAGACCTCAGGTCGCAACGCTAGTCACTGAAACCACACAGCCTAGCTTAGGAACTGAGCGCTTCGAGCGTTTCTCAAAGTGGACTTCTGTGTTAAGAGCACTTGCGGTCTTGATTCACATAGCCCAGTGTTTCAGACAAACGGACAAAGACAACACATGCAGAGGGTGGCATACCTGTAAGAAAGCAATCACGCCAGAGAACCTGGAAAAAGCAAAAAAACTACTGATCAAGAACATGCAGCAGGAAAGATATCCTAGTGAATTCAGTAACATTCAGAGTAAGTCAAAAATTCCAAAACAGAGCAACATTGCAAAGCTGTGCCCAGTGGTTGACAGCTTTGGACTTCTCAGAGTGGGCGGACGCATCACTCAGTCTGGCCTTGAGATAAACCGCACCAATCCCCTCATCATCCCAGTTCAGCACCACCTAACGACTCTCCTTGTGCGCCACCATCACGAGCAGGTAAAACACCAGGGCAGACACTTCAGAGGGAAGATGTTGATAGTAAATATCTAAGATAGGGTATAAGTAAAGGTAAAATGTCCTTATAGCTCGAAACTAAAGGAAAGGGGAAGAATTTATTTAGTTAAATTTCAAATTTAGTTAAACTTCATCAGAATTTCGGAATATGGAAATTCAGGCTGAAACAAAGTAAGTAAATAAATTGAAATAAAATCAAAGTGAAAAGTAAAACAAGGAGTGTCCTCATAGTCCTGGTAACTAATAGAGAAATGAATAAGCAAATGATTTAATTAAATTCCGAATTTAATTAAATTCAACTTAACTGAATAGGAATATACAGGCTTAACAGGTGTGATTACACAAAATAACATAGGGGTAGACTTAAGTCGCAATAAATGAGACACAAAATAAAAACCAAGGTATGGGTTTCAATTAAAAGTGAAACCAAAAGGGAGGGGGTCGAGAGAGAAAGAGAGAGACAGAGAGAGCGAGGACGGAGTAGTTTAAACCGCCTCTGAGACATGCTCCATGAAGCTCTGACACCAGTGTAAATCATTTGTCTCATATCAGTGATTCTGATCGTGTATCAGACTGCTAAAGTCACGGGATTTCAGTAACCGGGCTTCGTTGCGAGTCAGAGCTGTTTCGAAATCATTCTAAATTTCAACGGTTCGTGAACCAGTGTATTTGATCTCTATGTGATTTTGTATCACCCATTTAATGCCGCGTTTGATAAAGGAAGAGGCGAATTTAATAGTCTCTTATTGGTCTGATTGACCAGGCATTCATAACACGAGCCCTACAGTTTATTAAAATATCGTGCCTTGAAAGACACCTCATATTAAAAGGTATTAAATAGTTTGTGCGTTGCTATTGCTAGCTTACACCTTTGATCAAACCTTTGCGAATGGTTTGTTAAAGGTGTTTCATAAAGCTGAGTTCTCTACACTTACACTGTTCTGACCAGCAGGGGTCGCCAACGAGGGCGCTTCAAAACAAAGAATCATTTGTGACGCAATTGACTCCTTTGATTCAACGCCTCCAGGAGCTTTGACTCTTGTGTTCAAATCACTATCCCTTTGTTTCAAGGGCCAAGGTTCGAAGTCTATAGTCTTTGGTTTAAAGGTTACACTTTACGCTCGCACGTGTCTAAGTTTTAGTCCGTGCTAAAACTACCACTCGAGGTAAAGGGGCTTTACTTGTATGCGCGTAGGGTTGCTAGCAAGCTGGCTTTGGCTACACGCATTCACTTGTTTTTATACAAGGGTCTGTGAGATTGGTGCTGTTTTCAGTAAACTGAAGTGCTGCTCACACTTCAGACCCACTGCCAACCAGCAACACAACTCGACCGGAGCAGCGCTCGCGTTGTGCTGAAAATTTGCACTGAGTCTAGTTTAGACACATGACGTTGCATGTAAGTGATTCTTTCACAAATCAAACAGCACCGTTCTTTCACAGACAATGGCAAATTACTAGTTAGCTAGGCTAGAATTTATACCACTAATTCGACGCGATTGTTTCATATGAGCGGTTTAGCAGTTTAATATGAATACAATGACGTAACAAATAATAATAAGGCCTTAAATCGGTGAGGAGGAACATCGCTCATACACCTGTAAAAATGCTGAAAATGGGGATTTCTTCGCCCATCTCAGATTAATTTGTTCTGGTACCATCTATACGTGCGGCTAATCTGAGATTTCTTCGTCAGAGAAGGCTTAACCTCAATTTAGAATTGAAATTAGGGTTGCTTCGCTAATATCAGGACCCATTTATACGCGCGGCAAATCTGAGATTTCTTCGTCAGAGAAGGCTTACGCTCGATTTAAAACTGAAATTAGGATTTTTTCGCTAAAATCATAATTTTCTTATCGTACGATTTAAACATGCATTATAGCATTGAGAAACTTTCTGCCATTCGTAGGAAGGCATATTCGAGCTATAGTTTTGCTGATTTAATCAGAAACTTGTACGTGCATGTATGAGATGTTAATAAAACATATGGGACAACACATGATTGATTACTGTCTGCTTGCATACAATGTTTAATACGATGCCCGCATTCTCCACCATATGTAAAGACATTAGCTCAAAGGGGAAATATTAATAATAATCCATAATTACCAATTATGATTAATTATTAATATTTGGATCAGTTAATTAGATTAACTTTGAGGTAAGCTAATTAATATTACAATCAATTAATCAGTTCCAATGAACTCTTTTGATTATTCATTTATTCTAAGAAAAGTGTATCTTTCATCGTCACTGAAAAATAATTATTCCTTAGCATGTACAGAAATTAGAGCATATGTAAACAAGATCAAAATCGTAAAAGGGACTTTGTATGCAAATAGAGGATCAGAAATCAAATTCATAATTGTGCACAAGTTTTATTAACTAAATCACAAACATAACTAACACTAAACAAACATAAATACATTCATACATCCATACATACATGCATAGGTAAAGGGTCTCATAGACAGGGTTGCTCTGCATTAAAAACAATATGGCATTGATAAGATCTGTGTTGGATTACGGCAGTGTAGCTTATGGGTCAGCAGCCAAATCTCTTTTAAAGAAACTAGATGTGATTCAGGCACAGGCATTAAGAGTGTGTAGTGGTGCTTTTAAAACTTCACCAGTACCTGCACTACAGGTAGAAATGGGAGAAATGCCGTTAGCATTAAGAAGGAGGCAGTTGATGACAAACTATTGGGCTAATTTGCAGGGACATAATGATTTCCACCCCACAAAAGTAGTGTTGCAGGAGACATGGGAGAACGCAAGATAAAACGGAGATCATTTTAGTCGAGTAGGCAATGAGGTAGCAAAAGAATTAGGAGTATTTGATATGAATATGAGCCCTGTAGTAGTATATCCGATGGTGGCTCCATGGGTACTTGTTTGGCCTGATATTGACTGGTATTTGATAGAGTTAAAAAGGAAAGGTAAAGATCAAATAGATTTGGTAAGTGCATTCAAGTACCACATAAATAAAGATTATAAAGAATTCTTAGATATATATACAGATGGTTCTAAGAAACCTGAGGCAGGAGTACAGGATATGGGGTGCAATACCTGCTAAAGGAATAGGAATTAATAGAAGAACGTCAGATTGTTTAGGAGTATACACGGTGGAAATGGTAGCAGTGTTAGTTGCGTTAAGGTGGGTGGAAAAAACAAGACAAGAAAAGGTGCTGATATGCTCCGATTCATCCTCAGTCCTTGTGAGTTTAAGGTCTTTTCACTCAAAAAGCCGTCAGGATGTATTATATGAAGTCCTTCAGTCAGTAACAAGGATAGCAAATCAAGGAGGACAGGTACAATTTATGTGGGTTCCAGCACATGTAGGGGTGAAAGGGAATGAGCAGGTGGATGAAATGGCAAAGAGGGCTTTAAAGAAGGGAAATATAGAAATGCAAATTAAAATAAGTAAAGCAGAGGTCAAAAGTATAATCTGGGAAAAAAAAACTAACCAAATGTGGCAAGAAAGGTGGGACAGAGAGGAGAAAGGAAGGCATTTATATCAAATTCAAAAGAGTGTAAAAATAACTAGGTTAGGTGGTGGACACAGGAGAGAGGAAACTGTAATGACAAGGTTAAGGCTGGGGAACGGTGCTCTAAACAAATCACTGAAAATGATAGGAAAACACGAGACAGGCTTGTGTGAGTGGTGTCAAGAAGAGGAGTCAGTGGAGCACATAATTATAAGATGTAGGAGGTATGAGGTACAGAGAGTGAAAATGAGGAATAATTTGAGGGAATTAGGGGTGCAGGAATTAACAGTAAAAGGATTGTTGAGCATAGGTGACAGAGCACAGGTTAGAATATTGTTAACTTTCTTAAGGGAAACTGGTTTGTTTAATAGGTTATGAGGATAAAAAGGGATATGGGAAAGTGTGTAGGGTAATGAATGAATGTGTGTGTGTGTGTGTGTGTGTGTGTGTGTAAGCCCACATTCTGGTGTCTCTCCTGAGTGAAGCGTTAAATCTAAATCCCCAGCCTTATCAGCGTGGATGGTGACAGGTTCCTTTATAATTGACATTCCTGAGGCAAGCTTTGGAGCCTGGTGTTTAAAATGCACCCCACGATTCTCTCCGGGGTCATCTTTTTCTTTTGCGATTTTGTTTTAGAATTCATTATTTGGCATGAAATGTAAAAGTCTTCTTCATAAAATGGTGTGAAATCCCTCACTGTCTGCAGGCACTCCAAAGACTCCCGAAACCATTTTAATGTGTTCTGCGCGCTAGCTGCCATCTAGCCATTAAAACACACATCTGTGGGGAGATAATTGCCTCATTACCTAAATGTATACGGGTTTGCAATGAATATTATCACGTCACATCTACGTCGTCAAGCTCAGTTTGAGTCTGCGCGTCAGGAACGGAAGTCCTAAAAAATCGCTGAAAATGGGCTTCACTTGCCTCAATTGAGTTCCAATGAGATGACTCTGTCCATTTCTTATACTGTCTATGGTTCCAGTCCACTTTTAGACACGCACTTGCGAACTTCCCTAAGCACTTCCCCTCGGGGGAATCCCTGCCGCCATTTTGAAGTGCGTTCCACTTCGTGAAGTGGACGAGGGAAGTTTAGATGACAGACCCTCGTTCCCTGATTTTGACCGAGGGAGCGAGTCTACTTCATATGTACACTTCAGGCACCTCTATATATATCAATGCATTACGATTGTGACGTCACCACAGATCTCGTCTAATCACCACCACAAATGTAAAAATTTTTTTCTTGCACTTCAAACAAACAAAGTCAATGTACAGTCAGAATTGCAATAGGCCTATATACAAAATGGAGAAAACACAAACAAGCAAACAAACAAAACAAAAAACAGACAGCCGGGGGAGGCTAAACATTATATAAAAATATCAAAGGATTCACAAACCGAAATAGTTTTAATTGCTTTCTTATTGTGGGAATGAAAGAAAGTTTTGATATATAATTGCATTTCTTTTTCAAGAACCAAAAACAAAGGTATGGTTTTATTGTACTTACATTTATGTATATGGAATTTAGCAAAAAAATTTAATTACATTTATAATATAGTACTCCTTCCTTTTATTTGAGGGAATATTGTTCAAACCAAATGTAACATTTTCTAAACACAAAGAAAAAGAGGGGTCAATGTTGTCAATTACAAATCTAGACAAATCTTTCCAAAATTTTCTTACATGAGCGCAATGCCAAAACAGATGAAACAAAGTTTCAGGCAATGTATTGCAAAAAGAACAGTTCAGGGCTGCGTTTCCCAAAAGCATCGTAAGCCTAAGTAGATCGTAAAAACGATCGTACGACTGATCTTAATATTACGGTCTGTTTCCCAAAAGCATCGTAACTTAAGTAGCACTTAAATATCATCGTAGATCTACGAGTGCTCTGGAGTAATCGTAAATCCCCAAGTGCATCGTAAGAGGACAGATTTATGAGGTCACCTGCAGGACAACCGGCAGAATACACTTTTTATCTAGATTTAACAGAGAATACACTGCAACGTGAGTATAATATAAGGTTTTGATTGTACTTTTTTGTACACTTTATTGTACTCGTGTTTTGTTTAAATTAATTTATAAATGAAATAATTAAAAAGGGAAGAAAAATAGAAATACACATCTAAAATTAAATGAATGAACAAAAAAAAAAAACAATAAAATAAGAATTGTGGGAAAAATGCTTTAAAGATTCTAAAAGAAGTAATGTGGGAATATGCTTTAAAGACTGGGCAAAATAGGGATGAATTCAAAAAAAATCTGTCAATGACTTGCTGACATCCACGAAAACCAGCCATGTATTGGCCTTTTCTTGCAGACCTCCTTCCCTGATCTTTGAACACCCCTGGTTGCAGTTAGTTTGCAATGTCCTCCCAGATGTTATGTTTTTCCTTATTTGTATGGTGTCCTTTAAATCTGTTAAAAATAAAATCTTTGTTTCGCTCTATCTCCTCTAAAAGGACATTCATTTTATCTTTTTGAAAGGTATCTTCTCTTATTTTATTTTTTTTTTCAGACATTTTGTCAGTGCCTCCGCCTGTATATGTGCTTTATATAGACTTAATTGTCTTGATTTCTTATCCACAACAAATGACGATTCTAAGGTTATATTATATGGAATCGTTATATTTCAGAACTTCGCGAATGGACAGCGACGCTTAAGTAGCGCGTAGAACGCGTTCTCGCGCGTTCATGTTAAGTGCATTTTTGGGAAACGCGCGTGGAATTGCGGCGAGCGTTCGTAACCTTATAGAAAGCGCTCTTAAGAGCTAATTACATCGTTATCGGGAAACCCGGCCCAGATCAATATCCTTTTTTAATTGAACAAGAAAATTATTTACTGGGTAGTACCTGTGTAAGATTTTGAAACTTATTTCCTTTATTTTATTTACCAATAAATATTTGTTTGGTAAAGTCCAGATGGCCTTCCATAGCAAACCTTCAACCTGTCTATTCCAGTAAACAATACAGTTTGGCCTGGTGACAATGTCTTTTTGAAACAATGAACGAATGGTTTTATTTACATTTACGACTCCGGGGGCAAAACAAATTTTCCCAATTTCAGTATCAAATAAATTAAAGGAAGAAAGGGGCACAGTACTGGTTTGGTTATTAGCTCTGAATAATGCCAAGACCCCTGTAGGGATCGCATCCATGACAATCGAAAACTGCCTGGGCGTCACTGGAATTTTATGGAGATCTAGAAACTCAGAGTAGTTAGCAGCATACCTTCTTATTTAGTAATTGATCTACTCATATTATACCTGCTAAAAACCATCTTTCAAAAATAAGGTTTTATTTTTAAATAATAAATTGTAATTGTTCCAAATTAAATATCTATGGGGTGAAAAATTATGCTTATATAAAAGGGACCAAGCAAGCAACGTTTGTTTGTGAAAGCAAGACAAATTTAGAGGGATTTTCTCAATTTTATAATTGCAAATCAAGAGAAAATCAAGACTACCTACTCTGGAGAAAACAAGATTGGGTATGAAATTCCAAAGAGAATTTGGATTTAGAATGAAATGTCTAATCCAATTTATTTTAAAAATATTATTTAAAGTGCTGAAATCAAGGAAATTCAAACCACCTGATTCATAATTATTCATTATTATAGACTTCCTAATATAATGAGTTTTGTTTCTCCAAAGAAAATTAAATAAGGCAGTATCAATAGCTTTACACATCTCCTTAGACACAGCGAGTGAAGTCGCAGTATAGACTAATCTTGACAGTTCCTCAGCTTTACATAACAAAACTCTATCTTTTAGGGATAAATCCCTCAAAAGCCAGTGATTCAGCTTTGCTTTAGAATGGGATCAAAATTTATCTTACATCTAGATTTTTGGTCTTTCAAAATGACAATCCCCAAATATGTCACAGACTCCTTTACTGGGATATTAGCAATTTGTTGTAATTGACAGTCTTTAACTGACTGTTCACACTGACTGGTGGACAGTTCACATTTGTTAATGTTTAAGTAAAGACCTGAAGCTTTAGAAAAGGCATCTACTACTTTAAGAGCTGCTGCGACCTGATTTTGATCTTTCAGGAACAGTGCAGTATCGTCTGCTAACTGGGATATTATAATTTCCCTACCAGCAATAGATATACCTTTTAATTGGCTTGACTTAATATGAATATTCATAAGCTGAGTGCAAAACAAGAAGAGATAAGGGGAGATGGGACAACCTTGCCTTATACCACGGTTTAAATTAAATCTAGATGATGAACCACTTTAAGTTTAATAGAACAGTTGCGTTCCTATAATTTGTTTGTATAGCATTACAAAAAAAGTCTCCAAAGCCAAATTTTTGTAAAGACCTAAAAATAAAAGCATGCTCCACCGTATCGAAGGCTTTATAGAAATCTAAGAAAAGAATAAATCCATCATCAGTACTTAAATGTGAATAGTCCAACACGTCTAGGACTAATCTTATATTATTTGAAATATGTATTTTCTTTAGGGAAGCCAGATTGAGCCTCATCTATAAGGGGGTTCAGGCAACTATATGTCCCACAATGCAGTACGATTGTGATGTCACCACATATCTCTTCTAATCACCACTACAACAAACAACAACTTCCCCCTCAAATTATTCAAATTTCGTCAGCAAGCTCTTCTCACTTGGAAAATTTGTTACTGTCACAATTTCTCTCCTCACACCTCTTTCATTTGGAATAATGGAAATATAACTGTTTCCAATAAATCCTTGTTTTTAACAAATTGGTTCAACAGAGACATTAATCATCTTATAAAAATGTTTGACAATTCTGGGAATCTTTTAACTTACGAACAATTCATGTCAACTTACAATTTTCCCGTACAGTTTAGGGAATTTAATTCAGTTATTAAAGTTATTCCTGTAACACTTCGTCAACTTGTCAAATGTCATATTTGTTACAATTCTTTATCTGTGACAAACCCAAATTTAGTTTTAGAAGGTGTTGAGTTACTTGAGAAAAAATGCAATAACAAGCATATTTGTAATATCTTCCAAAAACAAAACTAAATATCTCCTAGAGGGAATTTTTTCTGGAACTCTAAGATTGAAAATATTGACTGGAGAAGAGTTTAGTTAATTCCTTTCAAATACTGTATTTATAATAAAATAAAATAAATACACTTCAAAATTCTACATACCATTTATCCTTCTAAATCCTTAATATCTAGATTTTCTGATATTGATGATATGTGCTGTTTTTGTAATAATGAGAAAGAGATACTGACTCACTTATTTTTTGACTGTAATGTCGTAACTAGTTTTGGACTGATTTGCAGATTTTATATTTAATCTGATGAATATTAATTATGGCTTTACTTTAAAGGATGTTACCTTGTATTATGAAAATAAAAGCAATAAGGATCTGGAATTTATTGTTAACCTTTTTATTTTATTAGCAAAATTTCACATACATAAACAAAAATTTCTTGCTGTACCGTACATCCGCCTTGGCCGTACAGCAGAATCTTAACATTGAATGTGAGCTATGCTTTTTTATTTTTTTTGTCTTGATTGTTTATATTTTGTGTTATTATCTGTATGTTACCTTTTCTGCAATAAAAAATAAATAAATAAATAAATACAACAAACAACTCTATGATATATTAATTCTATTTTTTATTTTTTTATTTTTTTTGAAAACAACCCAAACACCATATATACATTTGGATGCTGCATTAAACAAATTCTTAAAGGGAAAACAAATGTAAATAATAAATCAACTCCACAGCTGATTCCAAGTGATCAAGGGCTTAGGACGTTCCAATTCAGCCCATTGCAGTTTCCGCCAGTGGTGGCAACTCGCAATGACGTACATCCGAGTGAACGAGAAGGAGGGAAGTTAGCAAGTGAAGAGCATGACAATTTTGGACTGGAACGCAGCCCTAGAACTGCGGTGCTGAAAATGCAGCATCAAGGCTCATGGTGAGTAGGCTACTACTTGCAAGTAGGTGGCGATATGCAGACAGGAAACAATGCGCCAAAAAAACAGAAGAAGAAGATGACGTCAGCGCATAATCTGTTAGCCTAAATCTCCATTGTTGTCCAGTTTTCCACTTGACTTGATTTGTTCGTGGGGTCTATTTTGACTGGGGCTGAACTATTTTAATTCGACGGAGTCCTGATGTATTGTTGAGAGAGTCTTTGTGCTTTACTGGTATTGGGTCAACTATTGTGTGCGTGTTCTGAAGATGGCGGCGATGCTGAGCAGCAGCCCGGGCGCAGACTCAACCCAGAGCGGCACAGCCGCTGGCTCCGAGCGGCTCCGAGCGGAAGCGGATCCGGTACAGCACACATTCCCTATTTACTTAAAACACTAGTTTCACCCGTGTGGACCATTATAGATTATGCATTACGGACCCAATACTGCTGAGTAGAGTATCGTGATAGTTCCGTGTTTTAGACACGGACCATGGTAACGTTAATGCCATAGCATTATTTAAAATGACTGTTATGTGATCAATGTTATATTATATGAATAGAAATCATTCTTTACAATTCTGCTATTATGTGGTTACCATGTGATACAATTACTGTATCCTATGGTATGTTAATGGTATACAATAATATGGTTGGAAATAATATGGTTGGAAATAATATAATATAATAATCTATAATATAATCCCCGTTTTCACAGACAAAGCGTAGCCTTGTCCTAGACTAAAATGCATGTTTGAGCTGTTTTAACTGAAAGCAGCTTGCACTAGCATATCTTAAAATATGTCAGTGCCATTTTGTCTCCAGTAATGTTTTTTTCTTCTTCTAAGGAACGTTTATAAAAGCTACTTAAATGTCCTAATTAAACTAAGGCCTAATCCTGGTTTAATCTAAGCCCTGTCTGTGAAAACAGGCCAATATGTTATTTTTGCATCATAGTTGCAGATTTTTTGACATTATAAGTTGTTCTAAGACTGCAGCATTCATAGCTTCAAATGTTTCAAGCAGTGGCCATTAAGGGGCCACATGTTATATTCAGGGGCCAAATACAGGGTACATTCAAGCACACAAAATAATTTATTCAGTACGGTGCAAATACATTTCGGCAGTCATTTCTTTTTCAAACGCTCTAATAAAAAATTATGAGCCAGTAAAGTTCTTAATGATTTTTTTCAATTATTTATACTGTGCATAAAGGACACAATGCACTTCTTTCTGAATTCCACCTTTTACGTTTCATAATCATGTCGTCACTTATAAACAGTAAATTATTGTTAATTGTTTGGGGGTGGAATTGCATCTGTGATTGTTGTGAAGAATTCTCCGGTTGCTTTTCTCGTCGACGATTGATGGGTGGGAACTCTAGGCACCTCACGATTCAACCGATTACGATTCAGAGGATAACGATTATCGATTATTAACGATAAAAAAACAAAACAATTTGCTACTTGGTACTTTTAAAGCAAAGTATTATGATGATGACCCATAACGAACTTACTTCCAATACTTCCTATATTCATTTTATTAATAAAACAAATGGAAGTGATTTGGCAAGTCAACTGTAAGGTTACATTTGCCAGCATTTGTCCCAACATTGCAAAGAACCAACAGGAAAATAAATGTGTGCCTGTACTAGCAGCATACTTGTAGTAAATTAATACAAACTTCAGCATATTCTGAATCTCTAGCATTTAATAATAGACTCGGGTTGCTGACGATCACGAAGAGACAGGGAGAGTGCACATTGTAGCTACTTACATCTACTGTGTTTACGCCACGGGAATACTCGGCTTGGCATTTTGAAATGTCACCATCCTGTCAGTAGACTTATCGTGCTTTTAATATTTCTTTTCAATAGCACATCCTGCTCTTTTCTTTCTCATTCATGTTTTGTTATGAACTTTACATAATCGTCAACTGAAATCTGTGTGGATTATCAACAATACGATACATTTATAGGACATAAAGGGTCTCTGCGGCAAAAGTGAAAGTACCAGCGGCCAACGGGTGAAATGTTTCTCTTTGCACAGCAAAGCACCCGTTTCAATAAAAGGATATATTAAAGTTTATAAAGCCTACTTTTACATTTTCATTGCTGTTTTAAAATCAATTTCGCCATCACCTTAAACAAGCTGCTCTGCTTGAATCCCAGTGCAGGAGCTGTAACTGTTAAGTTAGGTTACCACAGAAACGTAAGCGTTTGGTTGATTGCTGTGGTGACTCGTGACACTCGCGAACAGCACTGAACACACACGTCTTCATTTTTTTTATCGTTTGTTGGTAAAGGGTGAGAGACCTTGCGAGCCACACGAGCCATAGGTTCCCAACCACTGGTGTACACACGAAAACGAACTGCCGTGAGACGGGCTGGTCTGACAGGGTGGGGGGGTGGCATCACGATGGTGGCTCTCCATCGTGATGTCGGTCAGCCATCACGATGGACGATGATATCGTCCATCGGCACAACCTTAGAGCACAGTCAAAATGTAACTTTTTGTGACTGGCATTGCACATATTGCAGGGCAGTATAACGTACGTATAACAGATCGGTTTACAGCATATTGATGTGAAAACTAAACAATACAGAAAGCAGCTCTCATACAAAAAATACTAAATAGGTAACAATGAAATTGCCAATTTTCCATATGTTAGCTTTTAACGAAGAGGGTGCCGTTCGAATTTGGCGCTCAGCCATCATGCATCTGTTATGTGAGCGACTCTGGTATGTGCACTGCCCGTCTGCTTTAGAGTTCCGCCTTTTGCGTTCCGTCAATATTACGTTATTGGGGGAAAATATATATATTTTTTTTTTAGAAAATCGATTTTTGACATTTGTGAATCGATTCAGAATCGTCCACGTCCGCATCGCGATGCATCTAAGAATCAATTTTTTCCCCCACCCCTAGGAATGGGGGCCAATCAGGGGCCAATCAGATTTCAGCAGGGGCCAGGGCCTCTGTGGCCCCACCTCTAGAACCGCCCCTGGTTTCAAGTCAGCAACATAATGGGGATTCATATATGTTCTGAAGCAGCACAATTTTAGACATCATAGCCCCATTCTCAATCAATTTCTGGCCTTCATAGGCATTTCTGACTGTTATATGTGATGTCCAAAATGCTTAAAGGGTTAGTTCACCCAAAATGAAAATGTTGTCATTAATTACTCACCCTCATGTTCTAAACCCTTTCTGTGCCTCCATATACATCAATGCAATTACCACTTTCAAGGCCCAGAAAGCAGTGGTGTGCGGTGGTCTTTTAAAATGAGGAGGCAAAGTCCACACATTTTTTTTTTATATACTGTATATCAAATGTAAACTTATGTCTGTTACACTTAATTTTCTTGGTTAAATATAACAATTCTATTTTGTATTTTTTTGCAATACTATGTAATGTTCTATTTATCACAACAAGTATAAATTTAATCAAGTTAGTGTTTTTAGTTATTATTTTGAAATAAATGTAAAAATGTATAAAGGCAAAATATTACATAACATATTCAAGATTCAACCCAGCCGGCATTTCAACGTTGATTCACCGTTGAAACAACGTCAGGTACCATGGTTGAATCAACAGTGAATTACCTTTCGATTTTGCAAAACGGATCAACGTTGAAATTGTGACATCGTTTCACCGCGGAAGAAACAACGTTGATTCACCGCTGAAATCGCGACGCCGTTTCACTCTTACCTTTCGGGTTATGGTCTTCTGTCGACGTTGAATCAACGTTGAATTACCTTTTGATTTTGCAAATTGAATCAGCGTTGATATCGTGACGTTGTTTCACCGTCTTACCTTTCATCATGGGATAATACAATTGTACATTCAATTACAACCTAGTTTCCAGTTGAAACATGAGTCATGACAATGCTGACTGAATTTGTGATTAACTGTCCATACTGTACTCTAAAAATTGTTAACTGTCAAATGACTGGCAGCAATGGCTTAATTAAACACATTAAATAATGAGTTAACACATGCTCAAGATTGTAAAACAAGTTTTATTCTGAAAAAGCAAGTCTAAAAATACTTTCTAAAACAGATGAAAAACATCTCAAACTTTAAATTGTAGCGTTTTCGAAGTAATGTTAAAAACCTGTAGAAGTAAACATCTAAATGGAATATTTAAAGACAGTTGTTCAATTACAGTAACCCTTAAATTAAACATTTAATATTTAAAATGTACAGTAAAAAAATTCTCAATAAAATGTGACAGCCTTGTGCAGTGCTCCGACAGAGTCCCAGCTCGAGGTCCATTCCGATGCCATCACTTCCTCTTCACTTCTTGCCCGCTGTCTGCTACTATCCTATAAATAAAAGCAAAAACACTGAAAACTGAAAACACTGAATACAAAATAACTCATGTACAAGATTTTCACTTTACAGTTCAATTTGTCGGGTAGAAACAAAGTATACAACACCATCCATTCTAAACACATACTTTATGTATTCAGATGTACATTTACACAAGAAATTCTTCAGAGCCCCAAGGTGGAATTGTAAAAAATTTAACATTACTCCCATGTGTCAGTTACGGTTACTATAATCATAAGGTCATGATTTCATCCTTAAAACAGATGAAGAAATCAACAAATTGTGGTGTTGAGCTGAGAGGGTTGAGGTCTGTTGTTCTTTATATCTTTCAATGCAGGTTTATATTGTTTCAACAATTATATATTTCTGATAATATTTGTGGAGAACATTACACTGTTTTAATTCAGAATCCTAACCATACATTGTACTAATTAAAAGTAATTTATTAAATCAAGTAAAATACAAAAAATAACACAAAAGGCCAATGACCATTCCTTTAAACAATCTTAAAATTGATTTAAATTGTAAAAACGTTTGCCATTATAACATTCACACAACATGAACTGACTAATGTCATCTTTGAGACTGTTAGTATTACATGATTAAAAATGTAAACGTACACTTAAAGCATGGCAATCCCATCAGAAATGTGTATATAGCAAGGGAAGCACACACAAAAAAGCCAAATGGTACACCAAAATCAAACCATCAAATAATTTTACCTGCAGCCGCATTTATCCTATTACGTCTGAGGGTCTTTCCCTTGATGGTTTCCAGTGATTTAAAGAAAGGACTGATGAAGGTGACATGAATCCACTTTCAGTGCGCCACTTCAGCAGAAGAAAGACAAAAGGACAAAAAGTTACTCAGACTTTCTATCAGTAACGTTAAATGTCTTACTTTAAAGATGAAAATCATACTTAATACTACATATTAATCCCCATGTAGGTTTTCGAACAGTGGGTAAAATTGACTTACTGTAGTTGAATGGGTCTTTCTGTTGGGTGTTCTCCCACGATAAAAATCTTATTCCAATGCTTGATCTAAAAAAAAATTTAAACAAATATCTTTTCAATATCTTATCAGTGTTTGAAGAGGTTATGTAAACTTCGTTAGCTGACAATATTAAACACATACCGTTACCAACAACAAAACACAGCAATGTCAGATGGTACTAACTTACATTGAAATACATGCTAATATCGCTACGCTAATGGTGAAGCAGTACAAAAACACACACAGAGATAACTTATTTATTTTATGAGGTTGCAGTAGCAGCTAAGCCTATGACCGTTCCCCGGGTCCCTAACGTTAGACTGTTAAGGACTGAAAAATGTTTTCTTACCTGATATCGCCAGTATTTTTACAGACCACGTACGACCCCTTCCTCTGTTCACATTCCAGCTTTTGTTCTTCATTGACATATCAACTCAAATTCGCTCAAAATTTAAGAATTCAACAGGCAGATATAAAATAATCCAGGTCTGACCGAGTAATCAATGCAAGCAGCAGCTGCTCACCGACCGAGAGTAACGGACGTATTTTCAAACTTAAAATAGGCGCGCAGAGCCACGCACACTCTCATTGGACAGTTTCCTGAAAGAAAGATTAACCAATCATGTTCAAAGTAAAACGGCGAAACAATAACAATAGTTTGCGCGAGTTAACATAGTGGTGTAGGCTATTGAGTTTTATTTGCAGTCTGTATTAATATTTAATTAATTGGTCAAATGACATGACAGTGT
>FLSR01004869.1:4767031-4785503 GCA_900092035.1 Leuciscus waleckii | reverse complement strand
GCAGGCTCGTTATTATGGTCCCTATCTAGTGAAAGAAAAGGTGAGTGAGCTTGACTATGTTATTTTGACACCAGACAGAAGAAAAAAAACTCGTCTATGTCACATTAACATGCTTAAACCGTATTTCGAGAAACCGCCAGATTTGTCGGACGGAACTCGGCTGTGTTAACTGTTTCACTCACAGACTTTACGGTGACCGGAGCACAGGCGCTGTCCAGTGCTGATGTACCTGAAGTTGAAGTGCTGTCTAGACCTGAAGCCTTGATCCGCCCATTGTGTTCTGCTGTATCGGACAGCGGTGATGATTCCACTTTCGAGGAGGATGTAGAGTTTCCTTCCACAGAACTGGTGGCGGGAAAATTCTGAGATGATCCGAACCTTAGACTCGCATCTTTCCCATTTGACCGTTGCTGAACGAGCTGATGTAACTAATCTTATTCGGACGTACAGTAATTTGTTCTCTGATGTTCCATCTCGTACTTCGTTAATAGAGCATGACATCGATTTTGGTGACTCGTTGCCTATTAAACAGCACGCATATCGGGTAAGTCCTGAAAAGAGAATTCTGTTGCAAAATGAGGTTGCTTTCATGCTTGAAAACGTTTGTTACGAAAATCCATCTGCTTAAAGGATACTGGCAGGTGCCCTTGTCAGATCGCGCAAAAGAAATCAGTGCGTTCGTGACACCAGATATTTCCTCCATTATAACGTAATGGCTTTCGGTTTACGAAATGCCCCGGCAACCTTTCAGAGACTGGTCAATCGCGTCATCGAAGGCATGCATAACGTTGAAGCGTATTTGGATGACTTGGTCATTTACAACGCGTCTTGGTCAGAACATGTGGAACAACTCAATGCGTTGTTCAGTCGTTTGTCTCGAGCTAACCTTACGGTTAACTTAGCGAAGTGCGAATTCGGTCGAGCAACGGTCATTTATTTGGGAAAGATTGTTGGTGGCGGTCAGGTTAGACCTGTTGAGTCTAAGGTCGAGTCTATCACTCATTTTCCCGTGCCCAACACACGTCGTGAGCTCCGCCGATTTTTGGGTATGGTAGGGTACTACAGGAATTTTTGTAAGAACTTTTCTGTTGTTGCTTCGCCCTTAACCGACCTTCTTAGTCCTAAGGTTCGATTTAAATGGTCTGAGATTTGCCAATCGAGTTTCGAGAAAATCAAAGCACTTCTAGTCAATTCTCCTATTTTGTCCGCTCCTGATTTTTCTCAACGTTGAAACAATTTCAACGTTGAAACAACAACTGACATTATTTCAACCATATTTCTACGTTGAAGGTCGGTCATGTGCCGGCTGGGTTACTCTCAAGAAGATTAAGAGACAGAGGAGGCTACTGTTTGATTCCTTGCTCAACCTCCACAAGAAATATGTATCTGAGCACCAACAAATTTCTTATGCTTTCTTCTGCCGTCAGAGACCATTTTGGGTGGTTCCACCAAATGAGAGAGACAGAGAGACGTGCCAATGTAAGACGCATGAAAACTTGCAGTTCATGGCTGACAAATTATATAAGCTTGGCATTTCAGACTCCAGAAACTTAGAGAAAATGTCCGACAGCACGTCTGCAGCAGCTCCAAGACATGTGCGTATGGTGATTGTTTGGACTGCAAATTGTCAGCCTATCCCTTAAACAGGTCTTCAAGTAGGGTGGGACTCTGAGCCAATGGTGCCAGGAGAAGGTGAACATCTCGCTGCAAGGTGGAGAGACAAGAGTGAGTACAATCACTGTCAAAAAAGATACCCCAATACAGGAGGATGAGCTTGTGGCACAATTCCAGGACCGACTCTTTGAATTCAGGAGACACATTTTTAATATTCGCTGGCAGTACAGCCAGTACAGGAATCTCAGAGAGAGCCTTACTGCCAAAGACTGCCTCATCCACGTCGATTTCAGCGAGAACTATTCTTGTAAATACTCCAATGAAATCCAGTCAGTCCACTTTGGGGGGTCACATCAGCAGGCGACCCTCCACACTGGAGTGCTTTATCTGGCAAACCAGGCCCCCTTGCCCTTCTGCACCATCTCCCCCAGTAGAAGGCATGACCCACCAGCTATATGGGCTCATTTGGATCCTATTCTTAATTTCCTGAAAAAGGACCACACTGATGTCCAAAACCTTCATTTTTTTAGTGATGGCCCTGCCACCCAATACAAAAACCGCTTAAACTTTTACATCATATCCACGGAGCCACACCAGAGGGGTTTCTCGACTGTGACATGGAACTTCTTTGAGGCAAGTCACGGGAAGGGTTCACCAGATGGAGTGGGGGCTGCACTGAAGAGAACAGCTGACGCATTAGTTCGTCAAGGTAAATATATCCCTGATGCACAGAGCTTTTTCCAGCTGCTGAAGGACACAAGCAAGGTGAAACTCTTCTATGTGAGTGAGGAAGAAGTTGAGAAGAAGGATGAAGGTTTAAAGCAAGTGCCCCTATTCACCATTAAAGGCACCATGAAAATGCATGAGGTCCTTAGCGTTTCTCCTGGCATTCTCAAATACAGGGACATAAGCTGTTTCTGCGGGGATGCTGAGGGGGTGTTTGAGTGTCCATGCCACAGCCTAGAGGAGGTTACTCTTGTGCTATGGATGCAATCAATCAAACAGGCAAAGATTTTAGACCCAATGTCATAGAACAGCATCACACTGGGCAGTGGTGTGTTGTGGGATATGAAATGATCCCTACCCTGGCATCATCTTGCAGGTGGAGAAAACAATGTGCAAGTCAAATGCATGCACCGCAACGGAGTGAACAAGTTTTTCTGGCCAAGCCCCAGAGATGATGTTAACTGGTACTGTGATGACCAGATCATATGCCTGATTCCAGAGCCCATGGCACTAAATAAGCGTTCAGTTCAGATTGATCAGCGGTTCTGGGAGTTCGTTATGGGGCAGCTGGGCAAGTAAAAAAAAAGCAAAAAGGCACCATGAAATGGAAAATGGGGACAGTTCAAAGTTTTCCCCTCTTAGTCATTGTCTAAACTGCATTTGTCCAATTGTGACTATTTTATGTCATGGTATTGTACTTACTAGGTAATGTACTTTGTTGTACATTTTAGTTGTTTTCTAATGAAGTTGTACATTTTAGTTGTTTTCTAATGAAGTTAAAATGTTAATTTAAAATGTTGTCTATGATATTTTTCTAACTGATTTCAGTTCTTATGAAATGAGTCATTTGTATGTTATGTATGTCACTGGTGATTTGTTGTGTCACTGGTGTTACTGTGTTTTTTTCTTTCACATTAAATAAAATCTGTCATATGTGACATAATGATCATTTTAAATTCATTGAATTCTGCTACACTGAAGAGTTAAGCTTTAAAGGATTGTATCATTGCTTGTTTATAACCTTTTTTTCAAATATTTTCATTGTTATAGCAAATACATGGTTGCGCAATTGAGCTAACATCATTCAGTCACACTTTTAACAAACCTGATTAAAATAAATAAAACATAATCTCCTTATTAGTTAGATTATCATTAATTTTCTGTACCTCTGACTGCATGTACTGAAAAAAAAAAAAAAATTCATAAACACCTTTAATATTGCTAAAGAAGTAAGGTACATGCACACAAAAAATAAAAAATCATTAAGCTGTCATTTATGTGTACTCATAAAGTCAAAGGGTAATCTAATAATGTGGTCTAAGTTTAAATGTTAGAAAAAGAAATCAATTTTAAGAGATCTTGCCATACCAAATGTGGACGTTTCTGTAGAATGACCCAACAATGGAATCATGATAATTACTCCCATGCCCCATGTGTAACAAGTGGATTGTTAATTTTCCTGTCATGTTCCCAAGGGGACAGATTTGAGTGACGCACGGACGGATTTGAGTGACGTACAGACAGAGAGCTAGGCTATGACACTTGTAATGCTGTTATGCACATGTGATAAATAAAGTAAGCAATGATACTGCTTTAATCGTTGCTTGTATAGTTTGATAAAACAGAACAGTATGAAACATGGTGGAAGCGGTCGTGAATTCAGCCGAAGTTAGTACCGAGCCGTGAAGAGTGAAAAGTGCCGCTAGCTTGTTGTAGTTAGCCTAGCCCGCGAGCTCGAGCAAGGGCCTACCCAGTGTTTACGGAGCCTAAGCCGGAGCAGAAAAGAGCGCCAGACGTCGCGATGGATGGTCTCAAGCCGCCTCCAATACTTTGTTTGGATTCAGCCAACTTAGCGAAAACTTGGAAAAGTTGGAAGGAGGAGTTTACGCTGTATACGGACCTCACTATGCCCGATGCAGAGGAGACAACTAAAGTTAAGTTGTTTAATTACCTCCTCGGAGAGAAAGGGAGGGAACTTTTAGAAACGCTGACAAGCGGTGATACATCTGCGAGGAGGACAGTGAGTACAATGATGACGCAGTTTGATAAACATTGCAATCCGCAACTGAATGAGACTGTTGAGCGATATAAGTTTTTTGTTAGAGACCAAGGACAAGACGAAAATATTGACAGATATGTCACAGATTTGAGAGTATTGGCCAGCACATGCAATTTTGTGACATTAAGGACTCACTAATAAGAGATCGCATTGTGTGTGGTACACAGAGCCCTGCGATGAGGGAAAGACTGTTAAGGGAAGAAAACTTAACCTGGATAAGTGCATGCAAATATGCAGAGCTACTGAACTGTCAAAAGAGAACAGCAAAACCATACAAGGTAAAACGGTGGAAGAAATACATGCAATGAAGAAGAATCCAAGAAGAGACAAAAAGGAGGAGATTAACTGTAACTTGTGTGGCAACACACATGAGAAAAATAAACACAAATGTCCAGCCTATGGAAAGAAGTGTAAGAAGTGTGGAAAAGAGAACCACTTTGCTGCAAAATGCAAGTCCAAGTTTGAGAAAAACAAGAAAGGCAGACCGGTACACACAATTTCAGAGTCAAGTGAATCGTGTGAGGACATCATGACAATAACAGACATCAGAGAAAACCAAGAGACAATAAATCAAGTGAAAGAAGCACACAGCAAAAGTCAACATCTCTTCGCAGGTATGTTGTTGGACAAAAAGCTAGTTAACTTTCAGATAGACTGTGGTACTACTTGTAATGTTATCCCAATGCAACTGCTGAACCCAAGTATACAATTGGATCACACAGAGAAAGTACTTGTCATGTACAACAAAAGCAGATTACGCCCACTTGGAAAATGTAAAGTCAAACTCTGAAATCCGAGAAATGATAAATTATACAGAGTTTCAAGTGGTGGACCAGGAGGACAGGATCCCGCTACTGGGAAGAAAGGCTAGTGAAGCCATGAAGTTGATCACAGTGCAGTATGAGAACATACTGGCGATTGACAGTATAGTGAAAACACAATGTACAGACAAAACGACTGACAACAGTGTGCAGCTGACAAATATGTAGAAAATAAAGACAGAGTTCGGAGATGTTTTCACAGGCGTTGGCTGCCTAGAAGGCGAGTACAACATTGAAATAAACAAAAGTGTACCACCAGTAAAACTGCCTAAACGCAGAGTGCCTGTTGCAATGATGACCCCACTTAAATAAGAACTAAGAATCTTGAAAGCCAAGAAATCATAGCACCTGTGGAGCGTAGCACTGACTGGATAAGCAGTATGGTGTCAGTGACAAAACCAAATGGAAAGCCAGGATCTGTATAGACCCCAAACCACTGAACAGAGCACTGAAAAGGAGCCATTTTCCTCTTCCGACCATTGATGATGTCCTGCCAGGAATCTCAAAATCCAAGGTATTCACTGTTTGTGATGTAAAGCATGGATTTTGGCACGTCAAGCTGGACGAAGAGTCCAGTTACCTCACCACGTTTGCAACCCCATTCGGACGGTATCGTTGGCTCAGGATGCCAATAGGTATAAGCCCAGCTCCGGAGGTCTTCCAAAGGAAACTCATGCAAGCACTAGAGGGCTTACCGGGTTTGTATATCATTGCGGATGATATACTGATCACGGGGGAGGGTGACACACAAGAGGAAGCAGACAAGGATCATGAGAAAAACTAGAGATGTTTTCTAATGAGGTGCAGACAAAGAGACATTAAACTCAATGCAGACAAGTTGAAACTGAGGAGAGAGTCTGTACCCTACATTGGACACTTGCTGACAGCAGAAAGCCTCCGCATTGACCCGGAGAAAGTGCAGGCAGTGCGGGAGTTGCCGAGGCCTACAGATGTTAAGGGGGTACAGAGACTTGTAGGTATGCTGAACTACCTTTCAAAGTTTTGTGATCATCTTTCTGATGACTGTGAAGTCTTGAGACAACTTACACACAAGGACAACATGTGGGAATGGACTGAGGCGCAAGAGACAGCTTTTAAAAAATTGAAAGACAAAATAACAAATGCACCACTGCTTAAGTACTATGACCAAAATGAGGAGTTAACCCTGCAATGTGATGCCTCAGAGACAGGGCTAGGAGCAGCCCTGACACAGAAAGGTAAACCTGTGTCATTTGCGAGCAGAGCGCTGACACCCACAGAACGGGGTTATGCGCAGATAGAAAAAGAATGTTTGGCCATAGTGTTCGGAATGGAAAAGTTCCATCAATATACTTATGGAGAAAAGTGACTGTTCAAAGTGACCATAAGCCACTAGAGAATATTGTGAGAAAACCGCTACTTAGTGCACCAAAGAGACTGCAGAGAATGTTACTCGACTGCAGAAATACGACATTAATGTGATCTATGTGCCTGGGCGAGACATGCTACTAGTTGACACACTAAGCAGAGCTTATTTACCTGACAGCAATCAGGGAGACACAGAGGCAGATCTAGAGACTGTTAACATGATTAACTACTTACCTATCTCTGCAGAAAGACTATCAGCCATTCGCGATGCAACAAAGGAGGACACAAAGTTGCAGGAAGTGATTAAGTTAATTCTTACAGGATGGCCTCAGAACAAAAAAGACATTGAGCAAAACATTCAACACTATTTTGCTTTTCAGGACGAGCTGAGCTTTCAGAATAGCATAGTGTTCAGGGGAGAAAGAACAGTTATTCCTGACACACTAAGAGCTGACCTGACCAGCCGCATACACTCAACACATCTGGGAGTGGAAGGTTGCCTCAGACGAGCACGCGAGTGTGTGTACTGGCAGGGGATGAATGAGCAAATAAAGACGTTTATTTCCAAATGTGCCATCTGCAGGTCAGTTGACCCCAAGCAACAAAAAGAGACATTACATCCCCATGATATTGCCTACAGACCTTGGGCTAAGGTAGGAACTGATTTGTTTTCTTGGCACAATAAAGACTACCCAGTAACCGTGGACTATTATTCAAATTTTTGGGAGGTTGATTATTTGCCGGACACCAAAAGTACCACAGTGATTCACAAACTGAAAGCACACTTTGCTCGTCAGGGGATTCCAGATGTGCTCATCTCTGATAACGGACCGCAGTACTCATCACACGACTTTAAAATGTTCAGCCAAAAGTGGGAATTTGTGCACAGAACATCGTCACCCGGGTACCCACAAAGCAATGGAAAGGCTGAGTCAGCTGTCAAAACAGCAAAACGTCTTATGCAGAAAGCTGCAGCTGCTGGACAGGTCCCCTACTGGACCATCGCAACACACGAGCCAAGGTCTCACCACCAGTCCAGCACAGAGACTTCTCAGCAGGAGGACCCGGACCCTTCTTCCTACTAAGGAGACACTGTTGGAGCCGGAAGTGTCAAACAACAAACAGGGACTGATTAACAACAGACAAAGACAGGAGAAATACTACAACCGCACAGCAAAAGACTTGGACTGTTTCACATCAGGGGACAGTGTTCGAGTCCAACCATTTGAGCCTTGGAAAACCTGGAAAAAAGCTAGAGTGATTAGACCAGTGAGTCCCAGATCTTATGAGGTTGAGTTGGAGTCGGGTAGTGTTCTGAGGAGAAACCGTCGCCATCTCAGGCACAACCAGTGTTCGACTGTGTGATTGGCTGGCAGAGTGATCCTTCCTCATTATTTTACTTCACGATGACGGTAAGATAATATTTCTTTGTTTTATGATTGTTTGGTACACCTAATCCATTATTATGTATAGCCTAATACAATTAGTGTAGTATTTAAGGTTAAATGGAGAAAAGGGTTTTAAATTCAATGCAAAAAGGCAAATTAAAGTCATTTTGTGGCCAGAAAAATAATAATTTCCATTTGCAATGCCATTGTTTACCCACTCTAATAAATATACATGTATCTAGTCTAGTTGCTCAAAAGAGTATTGCAGGTCATAACTGCTTGCTTATTTTTAGGTTTTGTATTTGAATAAATATTTAGACATGATCAAACACTAGATTTTCAAATGATACATTTTAAAAAGATACTCGTATAAGCACACACAGTGAATATTAATTAATGCAAGAAAATACTGAATTTAACCCTAGAAAAGTAAGTACAGTAGGCTTATTCATGTGAATTGATAGTGAATCAAGAGATCGAATTGATTAATGGTCATCAGCATCGTAATCGTATCAAATTCTTTCTATTTTTTCCCTCTTGTAGAAACACTATTGTGACAAAACATATATTTAATGTAGTCTCTCATTCACCACTATAGAAGTTTACCCAACTATGACAACTTCCGCTTGAAAATATGAAAGGGTTATGTAACTACATTCAAGATAAATTAGTTTTTTTAATGAAATAAAATGCCTACATGTGCACTGTTCAAAGTATATCACCATTAATAACCTTAATAAGTAGCATGATTAACATGGAGTGCTTTCTTAAATATATTCACAGTAACGACAACAAATATAATGTTATGATGGTGCAAGGAGATGAACCCAAATGCCGACAGTATTCAAGTGAACTACGTTATTACAGAAAAACAGGGAAAACAAAACCCACGAGGGGGCAAAACAAGACAGGATCGACTATATAAGACTAACAAGACTAGACTAAGACAGAAAACTGAACAATAAACTAACAGCTAAGGCAGGATCAAACTCTTCACAAGACTTTCAACAGGTTACTCACGGTTGGTTTCACATAATGAATGACAATGAACCGGCACAGGACAGCAAACACAAGGGGATTAAATAGGGAGAAACTAATGAGGGAAACAGGTGACAAGGGTAAAGCAATCCAGGGGAAGACTGAGACGGCAGACAGGGGACTCCCTTCTTCCTCTTCTTTCTCCTGGGCCGTGGAGCAGAGACCAAAGCCGGGCTTGTGACAGGTAGGGGAAGCACAGCGGGGACCGAAACTGGTGCTGGGAGGACAGTCTCAGGCAGGACAGACTCAGTCGAGGAGGACTCCGAAGCAGACTCCCACGAGTACCGTCTCCCTCGTTTACCGCGGAGACTTACAGGTGCGGATGACACCTCGGGAGTCGAAGTGGAGCGCACCTGGTCCCCCTGCGTAACAACGGCTAAAACGCGACCCTCCGGGATCACTGGAAGGCTGGCAGGTGGCGACGACACGGTGGGACCCTGCGGCTCCTTCCGACACAAACAGTCCACCATATCACTGAATGAGCGACAGACCAGCTTCTCTCGTTCTGCCAGGGGTGGAGGAGCGTTGAGACCCGCGATGAGGTAAGAATTGAGGAGGAACTCCGGTATGAAAAACCTCCTCTCTTCCACGACCTGGGCGTACTTTCTCAACGACATCTCTCCCTGAGGGGGAAACTCTTCGAACTCTTGCCACTCTTCGTGTCAGAGATAGTTGACTGCCACCATTGTTCTCTGCTGTCCGATAGTCGCTTGGCACTAAGGGAGATACTGTCTGCTGGGTTCTTAGTTGGCCGGTTCATTCTGTTATGATGGTGCAAGGAGATGAACCCAAATGCCGACAGTATTCAAGTGAACTACGTTTATTACAGAAAAACAAAACCCACGAGGGGGCAAAACAAGACAGGATCGACTATATAAGACTAACAAGACTAGACTAAGACTCAGACAGAAAACTGAACAATAAACTAACAGCTAAGACAGGATCAAACTCGTCACAAGACTTTCAACAGGTTACTCACGGTTGGTTTCACATAATGAATGACAATGAACCGGCACAGGACAGCAAACACAAGGGGATTAAACAGGGAGAAACTAATGAGGGAAACAGGTGACAAGGGTAAAGCAATAATGACAAAACAAGGATGACAAGGGGGCGGGGCAAGAGAACGAGACAACACAAGCACATGGCCCAAACAAAAGGCCATGTGCTTGCACACAAAACACAGGTCTGTCATGATCCTGCCTCAAGACTAAAGAAAATCAAGGACAGGAAGGCAGAATCATGACATATAATATTACAACTTACATTTTACATTATTTTCTCAGATATGGACAAGGGAAAGAAGAGAAGAGCCATCACTGACTTTTTGAAGGGTAAGCCTGTTTATTATTATTATTGTTTTAATTTCAAGATTCTTCTGGATTTTTATTTTAATTTCTGCTCTTTAAAAGTGACTTGGTGTGTCCAGGCTCACTTAATCAGAAAAAAATATGTAAGGAAAACACTTTGAAACATCAGATTGGTATGTAATATTTATTTCTTGTAGCATACAGCCTAAGAGGAGCCTCATCAGTAAAACGCATAACCAGGACACTCAACCCGCACAGCACTTACATGTATCGCCCAGGCTACAAGAAAAACAAACAGACCCGCCCCAATCCAGGACAAACCCCAATACAGACAGACCAGCCCCAATCAGAGCAGACCAGACAGACCAGCTCCAATCCAGGACATTAGTCAGCACATCCACAACAAACTGTGCACATCCAGCCCAGTCCATGAGCACAGCTTTGTCCCTGCTTACTAGTACAGACAGGGTTATACACTTCAGCAAGCAACAGCTTGAGGCATGGACACAGCAGTACTCCCCTTGGCTATACATAAATGTAAATAACTTAGGATGCACATTCTGCAAATATGCCAAGCACCTTTTTGGAGTCCAAAAGGGAGTAGAGGTGGCAGAGGAGTGGGCTTCTGGAGAGGTCACAGCAAAAGATGTCAGGGCCACGAGAAAGAAAATCTACAAACACAGAGACAGCTTAACTCATAAGGCATCAACAGATATTCAACAGCAGAAAGAGAAAGAGGTGTTGCCCACCTTGACAGAAACTTTGAATGCTAAAGTTCTGTTGGAGACAGTGCACTCATTTAGAACAGCTTATTTTGTTGCAAAGGAGAAGTTAGCCTTCTCAAAAATGAATGGATTGGTTGAGTTACAAGAAATGAATGGAGTAAAAAACGGCTCTTGTCACAAATCTGATCACTCTTGCATTAATATAATAACACACATTGCCAATAAAATGAGAAAAAAAATTGTCTCAACAATTAAAAGAGCTGGTTCTTGGATCTGTCTTACAGTAGATGAAAGCACTGCATTTGGGAGAACTACCTCATCCTATACCTCAGAGGAGATGTGACAGGGGAAGGTGAGACAGAAAACATTTTTAGGGGATTTGATTGAGCTGGAGGAAGGAACAACTGCTGATGCATATACAAAGCTCTCAAAAAGAGTCTCCTGGAAGCTGACCTGGATGATGCATACCTCAAGCCTCATCTGATTTGCATAACAACAGATGGGGCATCTGTGATGACTGGAAGACAGAGTGGTTTTATCACAAGGCTGAAAAAAGACTATCCTTTGCTTGAGAGTATCCACTGTCTTGCTCACAGGCTTGAGTTATCAGTAAGTGATGCACTAAAGTCAGTCACAGGTTGCAATCACTTTGAGATATTTATTTCAAAGCTGTATACACTGTACCATCAATCCCCAAAGAATGCCAGACAACTTTCAGAGGCAGCTTCTCAAGTTAACATCTGCCTCCTTAAGATTGGTAAAAATTTTACCATCCGCTGGGTAGCAAGTAGTTTTGTGACTTTACAAGCTGTTTGGAGAGACTTCCCTGCTCTGGTTGCACAAATGAAAAAAGGAGCTGAAGATGAATCTCGCTCGGATGTAAAAAGAAAAAAATTCAGTGGCCTTCTGAATCGCCTCACATGCACTGGCTTTGTTAATGACCTGGCAACCATTAAAGATGTGCTACGTGAACTTCAGAGTCTATCACTAAAACTTCAGGTAGGTACAGTGTTTTTCTTCAAATTTAGTGTGAACAAGACAATTACATTGAGGAATATGTCAAAAATCTATCTATCTATCTATCCATCCATCCATCTATCTCTGTCTGTCTATCTGTCTATCTCTCTATCTATCTATCTCTGTCTATCTATCTATCTCTATCTATCTATATCTATCAATCTGTCTGTCTGTCTGTCTCTCTATCTGTCTGTCTATCTATCTATCTAACTATCTATCCATCCATCCATCTATCTCTGTCTGTCTATCTGTTTATCTCTCTATCTATCTATCTCTGTCTATCTATCTATATCTATCTATCTCTATCTATCTGTCGTCTCTCTATCTGTCTATCTATCTATCTATCCATCCATCCATCTCTGTCTGTCTATCTCTCTATCTCTATTTATCTATCCATCCATCCATCTCTGTCTATCTAACATCCATCCATCCATCTATCTCTGTCTGTCTATCTGTCTATCTGTCTATCTATCTCTATCTATCTATCTATCTATATCTATCTGTCTGTCTCTATCTGTCTATCTATCTGTCTGTCTCTCTATCTCTAGCTATCTATATCTGTCTGTCTGTCTCTCTGTCTGTCTGTCTATCTATCTATCTATCTGTCTGTCTGTCTGTCTATCTATCTATCTATCTATCTATCTATTTGTCTATCTGTCTGTCTGTCTGTCTGTCTAAATACTTCAAACTTTTTCAACCAACTTCAAAGTTTATCTAGTTTAGAGTTGTCTTTTTTAATTTTTCAGAACAGAAGCACTTCTCTTATGGACGCCACACGAGAAATAAAGATGACAATTGAGGTGTTGAAGGCTTTCAAGATCACCCCAGGGAAGTCAATGGAGAAAGCAGAGGAAGCTCTTAAAGTAGGAGAATTCAAACGAGTGCCCTTGCATTCAAGCAAGGAAAATGTAAATAGATTGCAATTCCTCCAAGCCATCATCGACAGTCTCTCTTCACGAATGCCTGACACAAAGCTTACAAAGATTATAACACTACTGGATCCCCTCAGCTGGCCAAAATCCAGAGAGTCTCTTATTCTCTTGGGGAGAAAGAGATCCACGACCTGGCAAAGATGCTTGAAGTACCAAGTAGGGAGGCAGTTGAGGACTTCAGAAATTGGAAGCTCAACAATGATCAGAATGGGAAGGTCCTCAAAAAGTTGTTGACTGCTAGCAAAACATACCTGGCAAGTTCTTCTGAATGTGAAAGAGGCTTCTCTGTCCTCAATGCCACTGCCACAGATGCAAGGAATCGCCTTCGAGTCAGGAGCCTCTCTGCAGTACTTTTCATTGACATTAATGGCCCCCCTCTCAAGATGTTTGACGTTTACCCATATATTCAGTCTTGGCTTAGGGAGAAACATTGTCTGTCAACTGCCAGTAAAACAGGGAGACGAGACAAATCTGCTGGGGTGGGGTGGGGGGGACCCCCCAAGAGCTTTGACACAATTCGAACACTGGGCACTGCCCACCCTCAACATCTGAACAAACAGGGGTTTTGACAAACACACAAACTGTAGCTGCTGAACGTGGTCAGGGTAGGGATCAAAGCACTGTTACTACGAGATCTGGTCGTCAGGTTAAAATGCCTACCTATTTGAGGGATTATACTACGTGAGATTATTATATGACATGTTTGGTCATTTTCTAGGTATGGTTGTGAGTTGCGGTTGCACTGTAAAAGAGAGGGGAAAAGGGGAAATGAGTTATTGATTGCACAGTTAATTTGCAAGGAATATATTGTCAAGAATAAGTTTACAAAATATGCACTTGAAGTTAATGTCCTAAGAGGACATGTAACCGCACTGGGTAGCACATTAACATTAGCTCAAATGATCTATAGGGAATTTAAATAATTAATCATGAATATGATTAATATTTTGCATATTACAGTTACATTAATTTATTCGAAGTTGAAAATAGATCGATTTGTATATATGAATAATCAATCACAACGAATATGATTCCTCATTCATATATCAATAATCCTATTTGAGATCGATCATGAGATAACCCTTAATGGAAATTAATGGAATCATCAAACGGTTGTTTGTCCAGCAAAACGCCGTAAGATTAGCTTAACAATTTCTCAACAAAAATTATCTCTTTCTTATAATTCAAAGAAAGCAATTTTCTGGCCATGAAAACAACTCTCCTGTTCTTATAAAATTAGGTTACTTAAAAGTAACTAATCAGCTTTGTAGCTTAAGATCGAAACATCTCATGGACTTTGTTATATGAGCATTTAAGACAGAATGCAATCAAGGATATATGGAATTTTAATAATTGGACTAATACATCGAACTAAGGAATAAAAAAAAACTACAATTTACACGAGTAAATATGTATGTATATACAGAACACGTAAACAAACACAAGACTAAACGAATATTAATGAGAGAGAGGGAGAGAGAGGATGAAAGGGTGAGCGAGAGAAAATGAAAGCAAAAATCTGCGATCAGAGAGAGATCACAGCATGGCAAAAATCACAGACCAGGTAACCTTTGAGAGAGAGACAACAAGGAATCAGATTACATTAAAAGTTCAATAAACTTATCTTGCAAAATGGTTCTCTGTGTTACTGAAGAACGCAGAGTCGTGCGTGTGTCGTTAGGAGCAACGTGCGTGTGTTTCCTTAATAAAACAGGGCTTGCGCTCTCGTCTCTTCCGGTGAGCGCGGTCGCGGGAATTCCAAAAGAGTCTTTTTTCTTTGAGTTGAAGTCGCTTCACTGAACGTAGGGAGAGTCCGAAGACGAAAATAAAGAAAAGACTTAAAGAAAATAAAAGAGAAAACGGAGAAAAGCTCCCGAAGGAGCCATGGATCTTGAAAACCTCTCAGAGAAAAAAAGTGCTCTCCAGAAACTTCGGTGTCAGTCTCTTATGGAGAAGATGGGTTCACGCCTATTTCGCGTACGTGAACCAATCACCTTCAGAGATTTCAGAGCGGGAAGAAGTTTCTTTGTCCTGTAGGCCACTAACAGATTTCGCCATATCTCGTCGTCTCGATTACAATATAATCACATTTAAATAATTTCGTTTCACACATTCAACTCATGCACACGGGACGTCGACGACTTCACTTTACTGAAGGCGTGTCCCTAGCGCCGTTACTAGAATAAGCCACACCCACTCATTAACATAGAATTTGCATGCAGGTTGTCTTTGAAAATGAAAACGAAAATGAAAACTGTGAAATAAAAGAGGAATTAAAATGAAAACGAAAATTTACATTTGTATTTGAATTGTGTCACTATTATTGCATGAGCGTTACTAAAGAGCATTGTAAAAACTGTATTTGTAGTTTCTTTTTCACGTTTGGCTTTTCATTTTAATATTGGCAGTCTTGCCTCGAGACTGTAGTGAAAATGAAATGTGAAATCACCAATTACATTTTATTTTTCAATTTGACAGGGATAATGCTGTGAAAATGAAATCATTTAATTTCATTCTCAATTTTGTCACATATTTTGCGTACTGTTTTCTGTAATGAAATCGTAAATCTGGTTTTAATTTTCATTTTAATCATTTAATTTATTTATTTAAATTTGGCAGAAAATGCCTTCCATACACCTAAGGCAGTTATTGTAAATGAAATAGTCACAGATAATAGCTTCGATGTACGTTGCCTTACTGAAACCTGGCTTAAACCAAATGATTATTTCGGTATTAATGAGTCTACTCCTCCTGGATACTGTTATAAGCATGAGACCCGTCTGATTGGTCGTGGCGGAGGTGTTGCAACCATTTATAAAGATATTCTAAATGTTACTCAGAAAACGGGTTATAAGTTTATTTCATTTGAAGTACTTGTACTAAATGTTACGCTCTTAGATGCTAGAAAAACATCCCTATTATCTCTAGCCTTGGCTACCGCATATAGACCGCCAGGGCCTTACGCTGATTTCCTAAAAGAGTTTGCAGATTTAAAAAACTTACATCAAAAAGCATACTCCTCTCCCTCTCCCACTCCGCTACCGCTCGCGTCGTCCGCCATTACGCTCTGCCGAAAAGAATTATGGGATAGGTAGGACGGGAAAGGATCCACCACACCCATCCTTCCTCCGAAGGATGTAGACCCTGAATTTGACACAGCATATGACACTTGTAATGCTGTTATGCACATGTGATAAATAAAGTAAGCAATGATACTGCTTTAATCGTTCATTCTGTATAGTTTGATAAAACAGAACAGTAGAAACACCATGGTACCAATATGGTAACGTCTGAGGTGCCAGGGTACACACCACGGTACACTGGCGTGTACCATCTTAGTACCAGTGTAAATCATTTTGACAAACTGGGTGTCTTTTTGAGGAATGTTCTTACTGTTTTAGTCATATTTTTTGTTTACCAAACAGTATGCCATCATTTTGTCTTTCTGTTATTTATTTTATTTCTTGTTTGTGCTCCATCCAATGAATATGGTCCTGAGCAAATAAATAAATAATATAAAACAAACCACACTGAGTATTTTGAAATACAAAAACACTGTACCCACACAAGTCCTATAGAAAACTGATTGAAGAGGGCTCAAGCAACATCTAACATGACCCATTGTGCTACTTAATAAGTAGTTTTACTTTTGATACTGTTTTACTAACAAAGCTTGTGCACTTATGTAAAAATTGAAAGAAGGCCATATAGCTTTAGGTTAGTATTTTGCAACTTTTAGTAGTTTTAGTTAGTTTCACTTCTAGTAAAATATTTTATTTCTCAACACGTTTGCAAAAGAAAATCCTCCTAGTCAATGAATTACACTTGATATTCTCATATGAGATAAATGTTCTCAATGTTTTTGAATGAGACAACTCAGTTCATACAGCACTACAATGTGTTTACTTAAATATTTAGCAATATCCATACAGAAACACCCAAACCCCAACTTGCATGCACAAATTCATTAGGAATACAGTGTAAAAGCTTTCCCAATTATCAGTGAGTTTAGCTACCAACATAGGAATACAGAATTTGGTTGGCCTACACAATATAAAATGTATACAATGCACAAATAGTTGTCTTGTCTATGGAAGGCATTTTCTGCCAGATTTAAATAAATAAATTAAATGATTAAAATTAAAACCAGATTAACGATTTCATTACAGAAAACAGTACGCAAAATATGTGACAAAATTGAGAATGAAATTAAATGATTTCATTTTCACAGCATTATCCCTGTCAAATTGAAAAATAAAATGCAATTGGTCATTTCACATTTCATTTTCACTACAGGCTCGAGGCAAGACTGCCAATATTAAAATGAAAAGCCAAACGTGAAAAAGAAACTACAAATACAGTTTTTACAATGCTCTTTAGTAACGCTCACGCAATAATAGTGACACAATTCAAATACAAATGTAAATTTTCGTTTTCATTTTAATTCCTCTTATATTTCACAGTTTTCATTTTCGTTTTCATTTTCAAAGACAACCTGCATGCAAATTATATGTTAATGAGTGGGTGTGGCTTATACTAGTAACGGCGCTGAGACACGCCTTCTGTAAAGCGAAGTCGTCGACGTCCCATGTGCATGAGTTGAATGTGTGAAACGAAATTATTTAAATGTGATTATATTGTAATCGAGACGACGAGATATGGCGAAATCTGTTAGTGAGCTTTTGCGGGAAGCTCCCGCAGCATTAGAACATGGAAACAACCAGCCTGACCATGTTAGTTATGATGTTAGACTCAGACTAGACCATAATCGACGATGAGCTTCATTTATGTATTAGGCTGTTTTGGAAATTCAACTATTTGGGTGTACAAAGGTCTTAGTAACACAATTTCTACAACAATTATAGCCAGACATTAATACCCACTAGCTTTAACCGAGAACCTCGGCCAATGTTTCATATTCGCGTCGTGCCTAACAACGCCCTTCAGCCGTGACTTATGAAGATACAGCACTAGCCTGTATCTGTCCGCTGTTTAACTGTTACGTGTCTTTTGGTTATTTTAAGTTTGTGTACAAAAAGAATCACAATGCTGATTTTCATTTCCAGTAACAACTTCTGGATGAGATCGAGAAAGCGAGTGTACCTGCATTTACAGTAGGCTAACGTTAGATATAGCATTTTCCTTCAGGTCAGTGCTATATTCATAATAAAAAATCCGTTTGAATGTCCGGTGTGATATCTTGTACTTTTAACAGTTAATAGGGGTTGTCCGTGCCTATAGTCATGTCAGTTGCGACTTTCTTCTCCGTGATCACAAGTTTGAGTCATTTCAAAAGTCTTCTCTACTGACTGACTGACTCACTCATTAAGACAGTCTTTGTCTCCATCTAATGGAGAAATAATGTAACTTCTTCTGTTGCTTTATGGTCAGGGACTATTTTTCTTTCTCCAGTGGAAGGAATTGGCTTTTAGTGATTCATTTTACTTCATGATAGTTGCATAGATACATATGTTTCGGGATTAATATTTGTATTG